>VWZN01003803.1:72832-99953 GCA_013396955.1 Regulus satrapa | reverse complement strand
CCCCGGCAGCTATTCCCCCTCAGCCCCACCCCACAGCCCTGAAAGATTTCACACCGGCCTTACAGAACAAGGATGTCATGTTTAGTTTTGTCTAGAATTACTTCCAGTGATTTACAGAGCACTTACATTAAACAACGAAAGCATAAAATTGAGAAAACAATTCAGAAAGGCACACGATACAATCAAGTTTTGTCACAAAAATAACAGTGTCCATAGTACTCTGTTTCACGCTCACTTTATTACAAACTGTAAAAAAAAATCAGCACTGCAGCGGGTGGCATTTCAAGCACCGAGCTAGTTTTGTACTCCAGTGTACCGCAGCCCAGCCTCGGAGGAGCAGTCACTTCACAAGAGCCTCAAGCTATGGCTGAAGCACACATAAGGTATTGGTATCAAATTTGTTGTGCTTTCGTGAAGTGAAAGGGACACATCCGTATCATGTATGGGCATCACTGAATTTTGGTTCAACACTTTTTACATACACAATGTATGTACTACATGTGTACCAAATTACTACATTCAAACTACTGAGGTCATTGTTAAAGCTCTTCTAATTATGTAAGGTCAGCCAGGAATGGAGAAAAGTACCAGGGGGAGAAGAAACCTAGTTTTATTTATTTTGAATGAATGGCTGTAAGAAATGTAGGTGGGGAAAAGAAAAAAAAAAAAAAAGAAAAAAAAAATTAAAATATTCAAACAAAAACCCGAAAGCATGATCTGCAGAGAAGCTTCAGTGACTGGAAAGCCCAAAGGCTCAGCAGCCAGGAGTCACCTCAGCCCCCAAATTGTTTTCCATTTCCTGTGCTCTGCAGGAAAGACAATGGGAAGCACCATCCACCATGCAGCTGAGGCAGTGGTTCATGGCCATGTCCAAGACTGAAAACGTGTCCCAGCACCACGGAGCTCCAAACTGCTTGTCTAGAGCACAAGTTACTAGCCATTTCTGTTACTTCAGTTATGCCATGACCTAATGACAACACGGGAAAACAGCAAACGAGCCGCTATCGACACAAATATCAACTCAGTAAATGTTTAGCTACAGGTGCTCAAGCTTTTGCTAACTGGCAAATCATTGTTTTTACAAAATCTCAATCCTGAGAGGCTACATGCAGAAAACAGCTTTGTGTAAAGTTCTCTTTATTACAGGCAACATTAGTCCATACAATAATACACAATACTGACATACAAGTGTAATCTTTCAAAATCATCATTTAAACAGCAAAGACCAAGAAACAGAATTTTAACTACTTCATTTTCAAAAATTATTCCTTTTTTCCTCCCAAGATCCTTTTTCAGTAAATTATATTGAAACATACAAATAGAGAAAAATACCCATTCAACGTATATTGTAGTTAAATGGTTATTTTGTTTAAAATCTTTAATAAGAAAATCCTTTTTAGCAACCTACATATAGATAAGTAGCAAACTTTGTTTTAAACAAATCCTCTCCATTAAAAGATCTGAAGAATTTTCATCCATCATTTTCTTAGCCCACTAACACTCTTTTGCAATACCGTGATACCTTAAAGTTTTTCAACTGAAGGTCTGAGACTAGGGGGCTTCCTAGATTTTATAACCACTCTTCCCCCCTTCTATTTCCTAACTTTCTGTCCAACAGGAGGTGAGTAAGCACATAATACTTCAGATTTTTTTAATCACCACTCTGTTTCATGAGAGCATAGACAGGTCTGTTCAATCCCCCTAAATCTACCATACTTTGCTGTTCAGGAGGAACAATGTATGCCAATAAAAGCAGAAAACCTGCAGCTTTTCTGTCACATGCTTTTGATTATTGTCAAATGTTCTGGTTTATGCTTCCAGTTGATAACATGTATGTGTCATCTCAGTATTACTTTAAATCTTTAAACAAAAAACTATATTTTCCAAAGTCATTATCACTGGGAGCAATCAAGTGGTCTTTTCTTGCTTTGCTGAGTTTCATTCTTAAAACTTGTCTTCGTTCTTCCCACTCACGGAGTTCAGCATTTCCATGGGCAAATTTACAGTTGTTTCCTTCAGTGCAAGTACCAGCCATATATCTGTTAAGACAGATTTCAGTGTTTTCATACAATTACCACTGATCACTACCAATGTCTATTTTCTTCAGCTCATGTTTTTCAAATACACTACATAATAAGGACAAAAAAAATTGCAAGAGCATATACTTATAGAAGTTGACACTAACTCTGGTTAGCATTTGGTCGTATTTTTCTTTCCCAGCTGTCAAATATTTACAGAGGACAAAAGACAACTATTTTCTTTCTATTCTTTGTGTTCCTACTTAGATTGAGACACTTAATGCTTGGAACCATTAAGTTCATCATGCCAATGAATACCTTATCATTTAACTCACTAAGCTAATAAAGAACTATTCTTTAAAAAAAAATCAAACTAAATAATTACCCTTGTTAACCAAATTTGGGGTTAGAATACTCAGAATATCTTAGTATGTTACTTTGTATTCACTTTATGCTGCATATCCAAGGGCTGTTATGTTCAAAACAAATCCATATAGAATGCTACTTAAAAATTTAGTAAAGGGACATATGGAACTTTGCAAAGCTCCCATGCAAAGACTGCAAATGAAAAACAACTTGCTTTCTCTATGCGGTTTCTCAAGATCTCCAAGACACTCAAAATCTTCAACTGAAAATGGAGTAACAAAGGCAACTGTACCAGCAAACTGACCCTTAAACTCCAGAATGCTCAGTTCCAAAGTTTTTAGCCTTCCAAAAAGATTCCAACAGTGCAAGGAATTTTCAACAGATTTACAAAAAAAAAAAATTCTAATGAAGTCAGGTAAAACAGACTGAACTTATGAATTAAAGGGAGTTACAAAACATACAACCAGTGCTGGGGAAAACCAAGAGATCTTGGAAGTTCTCTTCCACATGTTCATAAATAATTTCCAGTAACAAACACTCAATTTTAACAAATGTGGTTTGATGCTAACAACATTTTTATTTGACTTAAAGCTCCAGTATCACTGTCCAGCTAAGTACTGCTCTTGGGCTCTAATTAATATGCAGATACCTAAGTAAACTTGTAATAATACTAACAATATTCACTTCACACAGCTGCAATGAACTTGTTACCAATCATTAACATCACAGAGGTAGTTCATTTGGTTCCAAAATTAGGCACCTTGTGGCTCCCTGAGTTCTAATGTGTTAAAACTGTTAAAATAGGCTTAATTGCATAATTCCCCCTGAAAGACCCATGCAATTCAATAAATACTGGAAATTCTGTCAGAATAATAACTGCCTTAATTATTTAAACTATGAACTGTCGTTTTCCAGCATTTTTGCCATCTTAAAAATGACATACCTATCACAAATGCTAAAATATCCAGTTGGAAAGCGATACTGCCAGCAGTTCTGATCATCCTCAGTGTGGAAAACCTTCTCCTTATGCTTTTCAGAAGAAATGTGACCCTGCCATTGCTTCTCACTATTACAGTTCTTCCCACACATCCAACAATGAAAATCCACCTGTTTTACAAGGAATTTGAAAACAAAACATTGCGAATTCAATGCTGTAAGGACAGAACTTCTACTAATACATTTTGAATGCTTTCTTGATGTTGGCCTGCAGGATATTGTTTACCTAAACAGACACAATTATTTAAACAATCACTTAAAGTTTATGACCTCCACTGACTTTAGAGGAACTGATGTATAGTGTAAGTTACATTTAGTGTGGCTATCTATGGCCTAAGGAAGTACCAAGAAAATAAGGGAAACAGTTACTAAGTTACTGACTAAGGAAATAAAAAAAGCCCTACAAACCCCCACATGCTTGGATTTAGGATTATACCTATGATTACTTACTGTAACTTCAGCATAGTCAGTTGGCATGTGAATTTGCTTCCCATTTTCTTTGTTCACCTGAGCAGCTGTATCATCTCCTTTTTCTGGTTTTTGAGTTTTTAGCCATATGTCATACAACTGCTCCAAGTCTTGAACTAATGAGAGCAGAAGCTAAAATAAGTAATTAGCAATTAAGGCAAGAGTTTGAGAACACTAGATAAATGATTGCATTTGTGAGCATAATTCAGTCCCCACGTATTCTAAGAAGAAGAAGGGAAGGAAACATATGTTGACAGTTCAGAGATTAAGAGCCAAGGGGAAGAAGCATCTTTGGCTACTTACCAAGAGCCCTCTGTGCCTCTTGAGGGGACAGCAAAGAGGTTACAGGTTTCTGAAGAGCCACCCAAAGCACAGAGAGCAACTGTGCTGCTGCATATCAATACCTGAATTTTAAAGGACTAATCTCATGTGTGCTACAGCTTTTTGGTAAATTTAGTTTGCCTTCTTGCAGACCATGATATGATCATTTATGTCATTGATTACTTCTGATTTTTGATGCTTTCTCCCCAGTGACACTGATGAGAGAGTAAAGTCAGCAGCAGAAACTGAACGGTGATTCCCATTCAATACAGTGGGGGGAGTTGTTCTGCAAATAGTTCCCCCATATGTAATTCAATGTGTGTGCACAAGGCAATACCAATTGTGTTGTGAGTACAAACTCCAATTAATGTTGCTGCAAGAATCAGTCTAAGACGCCTAAAAAACCAATAAAAACTACTTCGTTGTTAAAAAAGCCATCAAGCAACACACACACAATACAGCTATTTTTTTATTTAATACTATTTTTGAATGCCTGGTCCGCGTTTAGTTAAATTCAAAGACAAGGTTTACTACAAAAAATAATGAAAGAAATTAGATTAAAAAGTAATTGAAGTATAAGAATGAAAAGCAGAACAGTTAGATTTGCTCTTCTACTTACTGCTGTTCTCCTTCATATAGGTCCACATCTCTCTCTCCTCAGGACTGTGAGCAAATGAACAGTTTCCATCATACTGACATTTCTTGCCTGAAGCAATATGATTGCACAGCTGCAACATGAATTTTAAAAAATCCTTAAGACTATAAAGCAGAATGAATGCTAGTAGAATTTTAATTTTTTTTCAGTCTTGGATAGTGTTTACCCTCCCAGTCAAATATTTATATAATGCGAAAAATAAAAATGCTTATTTTACAAAAAAACTTATTATAGCTAGAAAACTGCTGGAAGCAAGTACTATGAGTGATTTTTGCCTCCTACCATACTACCAGACCACATATACATAGAAATTATTTCAGAAATATTTACTTCCACTGACAAGTGGACGTTACTACTTCAGTAGTAACATGAGCTCAGTGCTTTTCTGAGGCTGAACGTTGTAGAAACACTATGAACACTCTCCTACCAACTCCCATGGGAATTTCTGCAGAACTGATGAAACCAGCCCAATCACTAGTACTGTTCAGTGGCTATTATCTATTTTCTTAACCAAAACGTTGGTTTTAGTTTAACGTACATCAAACTGCAGAGGCACTTGTTTCTTTGCAGGAAGAGGACGAATGGTCATCCACTTCTTACGTTCATTGGACATTACCAGCACCACACGGCGATCTTTGCTCCACCTGCAAACCACAACCACTCCATGAAACAAAATACTATTAAAAAAAAAAAAATCACAATTTCTGCACAGAAGCAGGACCAGCAAAGCTCAGATTTTCTTTTTAAAGTTTTCACCATATATTTAAGATTTAATGAGGTTCTACTGAAACTTGACCAAAACTTTTAACACAAAAAAAACCCTCCAAAACCAAAACACAAATATTTTGGTAGCCAAAGTGTCTTTCAGTGACAATTATTAGCATACTACAAAGATATAACTCTGTCCTACTTCTTTTTTTTTTTTTTAAAATTCCTTGTATGACTCTTTCCTAAGAAGCAACAGTTTGCCAAAAGAAGTTTTAAATGGCTGACTAAACAGTTGAATTTTCACTATTTGATCTTACTTAATCTTACTTACGGGTGTCTTGCCTTTGCACTACAGTATTTTTTGTTTCTGTCTGGCTCACTAACTTGGCCATTTCTCCAGCATTGCCAACAAACAAACTTCATCTTCAAATTAAGCGATCCACATTTCATTTGGTTCCCAAGAATCTTAAGCAAAAAAAACCCAACAACAATAAAAGCCATTTTTTAATCTGCAAAGAAATCCATACATAATTATTAATAACCCCCCACGGCAGGGATTTCAACACATGCTGGGAAGCAGATAGTACACTGCATGCCTTGTAATAGCTCAGCTTATAATTTCAAACTGGACATTTCTTAAATTGATTTCTGAACAAATTTATAACAGTTGAATTCATTTCTGATCTAGGTATATATATATGTATCCTGAAGTTGTGATAACATGTACAAACTAAACCCATAATAGCACTACACACTGAAAAGATAATTAATTGCCCTAGAGCAGCTGACTTGGAACTTATATTTACATTTTATGTTCCACCTGGGACAGAGCAAGCAAAGCAAAAGAGGAGTTGCACAGCAGCAGAACAGGCATTTTAGTCTAAGTGAGCTAGCTGAAGAAAGCCTACACAGAGTTTATTTGGAGATCATTAAAAAAGCAATTTCTAAAATAAGCTGCATTATATACACACAGAAAAAAAGCATTATCACCACAGTCACTGCAGAATTAGTTGAATGGGAAAATGAAAATACCTGTGATCCATGTGCACTAGCTTCCATGTTCTGCCAATACTTCTTTGATTCTTGAACTATAGTATCATGTGAAATACCTGTAAAGGAAGGCAAACAGTCTTTGAGTACTTGTGACTATTGCAGCTTTATAGAAGTGCTCAAATTGGAATACTACTGAAACTCCAAAGCTTTTATCCATTTTTCTTTATGTATATTATGCAAGCATTCACACATGTGTTATGTCCATACACACACACTTAAGAACATCGTGAGGACATTAATACAGAAATATTGTCTGTGTCATCCCAATGGAAAGCACAAAAGGCTTTTAAATTACAGATTGCTCAAAGAAGTTCAGGTGCATCTTTCAGTATTTAAACATAATGTACTAGAGCTCTAATGCAAATGTAACTATAAAATCTAGACTAGACATGGAAAACCCCTCCAAAATGCATGCTTAGAGGCACCAGGTTGCTCCTGTCTGCTTCCTGCACTGACCCCAAGCTGAAAAGGAAGGAGTGGCATACAGTGAAGAGTGAAGTGAATATTTTACTAAACATACCTGATTCCTTTTGCATTATCCAGACTTTAAGCTCTACCAGACTGTGAGCATAAAAGCATTTATCCTCTCGTAAGCAGCCATAATGCACCTCGTGTCTGCACAGGTCAAGCTGACAGCGAACTTGGAAAGGGCGGATTTTGGAATACTTCACCATAGTCTCTCGCAAAATGTGGACAAGGCACCTGGTTTGAAAACAGTCAGTTTTACATATTCTTTACAATAACCATCCTTACATGTTCAAATAACCTTTAAACATTTTTACCTGCAATCAGAAAGTCAGGAAAGTTCCCAGAAGGGGGTCATATCTAAGCATCGTTTCTAGGCTGAGTAAACACACTAAACAGAGTCCCTATTCCACAAGCCATTACTGAATTCAATCCAGCTGGCTTCCAAGAAGAAAAGCAGATTGTGTCTCCTTTCAAGTATATATCCTGATCTAATTACTAACCCACGTCCTTATTCCTTTATAGAGAACCATTTAAGGAAGAGGTGATGCAGAACAGTAACAGCCTAGCTCTTGTAGCAGCAGTGCTTCCTCAAAACAGAACTGGAACACAAACAAAGCAATTCCAATGATCCCACTTACTTTTACATCAAAAGTCTCTTAATTCTCCACAACTTATTTTATACTATTACAACAATAAAAACTTTTTAAACATTCCAAGAATAATTAAAGACACTCCTCACACTGTTGTTTTTAATCAACTGAGTTAATAAGAGCTATGGTCTATTTTATACACTGTAATTAAGGTAAACCTGAGTTAAAACTACAGCAAAATAAGCAAAACATATAAAAGAAAAAACATCTTAGGAGTTCCTGTTTTAATTTAACATTACACATCTATTTACATCAATACAGCTCACCAGGTAGATAACCTATTAACAACATGACCAAATCCCATAATATTCAAAGCTGAGGGTAGACACCACTGATTTTGAATTAGTAATAAAGAAATAGGTCACTAAGTACATTTGTCAAACCTTGCTCTTTAAATTTGTCCTGCCTATACCTCCAAAGCACAACAGTCAACAGGGAAGAGAAGCTGGCCAACAGGTAAGAAATGAAAGTCAGTACTGAAAACAGCCTTTGCTTTTAAATTGTGACTTATAGAGATGGCATTTCAAACATACTTGTTATCTTCAAAGTCATGCATAGCAGGGTGAGAACAAGAAGATGAGTTATCCTTGTTCCTTTTGCTTATTATTCTGGGCTTGTGATCAAAACATTTCTGGAATATAAAAACAAGTTATTTTACAGTATATATTTTAGACAATTAAAATATACCTTATCTTAAAGATTTTAACAGATCCTTCATTAAGTCTCTAATCTAAAGGCTGCCAGATAATTACTGAAAATCTGTTTCAAAAGTTACAAAACAGTCATGCAGGAACCAAAGCATTTCTTTCCACATAGTTTAATTATCTATTACCATTTTTATTGTGTTACGAAGAATAAAGCAGCACCTCACAAAGAAACATAAATAATCCATGGTATTCTTGAAGAAGCTGGGACACAGTCAAGTTGATCTTTCCAGGTCCTCCAAAAAGAGCTTCTCGACTGAAGGCTCCTTTGCGCTCCAGTGTCCACACGTCGATCTCCTCTTGGCAATAGGCAAACGTGCAGTGCCCTGGGTACCTGCATTCCTCCTCAGCAGCCACATCTCAAAGGACAGCATCGAACAGGACACAGCTTTTACACCACTGTCTTTGGAAATTCAGCTTAAAACTTCCACTGTATCCGTTACAAATACTTTTAGTCAAAAAGTTACAGGGATCTTTTGTAAATTTGTCACTTAAATCTACCTGAATCAAAATCTTCTGCTGAATTACTCAATGAAAATGCAGAACTCCTCCAAACTGCTAATGAACACCTCCATCAATTATCCTGCACTAACCTAGGGCAATGACGCTGAGAACCCAGAATACCCTCAGCTAAAATAAAGCTGCTCATTAATCCACAAGTCATCTTGCTTACATCATAAGCAGAGGTTCATACTGCAAAAGTCTAACAAAAATGCTTCTTTGTTGTTGTTTCTAACAGTAATCATCCAAAACTCAAAAGCAAATTCCTCCTGATGGAGAGCAG
Organism: Regulus satrapa; assembly: GCA_013396955.1. NCBI lineage: Eukaryota > Metazoa > Chordata > Aves > Passeriformes > Regulidae > Regulus > Regulus satrapa. The sequence goes on along the minus strand of VWZN01003803.1, from coordinate 90,762 downwards.
TACAGAATTACACTGCCTGTTCTCTAAATAATCGTATTAGTGATCAAAATATGGCTGTCCTGACAGCCTTTGCCACTATAAACAACCCACAACTTCATTCTCCACCTTCCATAAGCATAAATAAAAATTCCTTCTGTACTTCACTCTGGAAAAGCTAAACTGTATTATCTTGAATGTAGGCATTACCAGTTCACTCTCTGGAACACCTACCTTTACATATATGATATGGTCCCACATACTGTGTCTTTGTTGGTCTTGGGCGTATTTTTTTCCATGATTTATCTTCAGAGTTTTTTATTCTGCCAATTAAAATATCCTTCTTACATTTATGTTCTAAATTGGGATGGTAAGCGTAATCCAATAATTTAGGACCTGAAACAATCACAGAAAATTGCTTGGATTTGCATAAATTGCATCAAACATGTCCATACACAGACTGGCACAGAAGCCCAAAAGCAAAGTACACAAACACACTGTACAGAATTCCTACTTGCACCAGCAGCTCTGAAGAACCAAGTGTCATTAACCATCATATTGAGCAAAACAGAAAAAAAACCCAAAAAACCCCAAATACTTACAAAAGGCAGTCTCAGCAAAAAAAAAAAACCAAACCCGTAAGTTATTTTATATTTGGGAAGGGATGCTGTGTTACAACCTTAAGGTTGCTTTGGATCAGCAAATGGTTACGTTTTTTCAAATTTCAAAGTATCCATTTCAATAACACTAGTTTAAAACCTAAATTGCTTGTCTATAGTAACTCAGTGCAGGTGAATTCCAGTGATCAGTAAATGGCTCTATTAACCTTCAACATTTATTTTATTAGGAGACATAGTATGTTCAGAGACAAAACACACTTTTAAGAAGTTCACACATGCCAAAAAGATAAATCCTAATCCCAAAAACTTTGTCATTTTGGAAACAAAAATCCACCTAGCATCCAACTCCCTAGGATCTCTAGGATGGTATTAAATGAAGACATCAGGAAGATGAGCAATGCTCAGTGATTTTTAGTGTTCATGAGACTGAAAAACAAGAGCATGACCCAGATTTCTCTGGACAATAAGATGATGGAACAGCATAATTTCAAAAGGCAGTAAAAGCAGAAGACAAAGGCTTTGACAGAGATGGAAAGAAACAGAGGAAGTAGATGCATTGACACAAAAAGTGAAGCTAGGATCATACTAAGTACTCTCACTAATATGTTACAGCTCTGGCTTTACTAGGACGTGTTCTATGGTTTTTCAAACTTCACTTTAAAAATTTTTCTAGTAAAAATAATTTTAAACTAGCATAGAAGTTCTTAAGGCTACAACAGTCATCTCCTAAAGGTTTTGGTACAATTCTTTATTAGTATATCAATGATACCTCTAACTTTAAACACACTTGTTTTAAAGATTAGTTTTAATAGAAGCTATTGCCTATAGAATATGGCTCTGTTTAATAGCAACAGCTCAGGCCTAAAAGATTAGTTTTATTAATGACCAATACTGGTTAAGCTCCTTTAAGTCAATACAGTGAAGTTAATTATTACTAAGGTTTGGAAGCCTCATGATTAAGATTTGTAATTAGTTTGAAAGAACAATAAAATGGATGGGATGTGAAGGTTACCAGGTACTTTGAACTGCAGTTCAATTCCCCATGGCCAATCAGAGAGAGTATTGCAAGTTTTATTTAGTCTTGAGCAAAGGTGTCATTCTTCACAGTACCCTGGGGTTTGGGAGGAAATCGGATACAGAATGTGAATGACCCTTACACACAGGGCAAGCGTGTGGTGACTTGTGCTGGGTTTAGAAATCAAGAATCTATTAGGACAAGAAATAAAGACAAAAGGAAAGAAGATAAAAAAGTGGTTGAAATATTCCGCCAATCAGAAGATCGCACTACATCTGCAAAGAACAAGTCAGGATTAACATGGTTTAGAAGCCAACAGTGTTAAATTATGAACATGAAGATTTTAAATGTATGCTTTTTAATAAAAAAAAAAAAAAAATCAACCACATCAACAGCTCCTTACCTTTTTTGACAAAACATAACTGGCAGGCCTGTCTTAGCTCATGCGTGCCTTCCAGTGGGTTCCTTCCTGCCAGTGCTGGAGATACTGGTATATTAGCAGCTGTACTGCTAAAAACATTGGAAAGGTCATTTCTAGTTTGGCCTGCCATTCCCATGTAATTTTCAGACCCAAAAAAACTACTGGGACCATTCATCTGTTGAAAGAAAGCACATTTTACTTGACACATAGAATTTAATTATCTACAATTAAAAGTTAACCTACTAAAACTTTTCTTCAAAACTATATGAACTCCAAACACACGTATGAAAAGGGACATGGAGATTTTACATAGGCCACATGCACAGCACAAACTAAGTACAAAACAAGAGCCAAGCAGAACAGCAGCCTTTGTCAGACTAATCATCACTTCCCTCCTAGCTCCTGAAGATGCAATCCTTCATGCCCCCCTTCCCCATGCAATCAGTGCCAGCAGCGTGACTGAAAATGCATAACTGCAATGCAGAGAGCAGACAGACCTTCAGACACAAGCTGGCATCTGCTCTTTTCTGTACTAGGACAGCTCTGCAGGAGCCTAGAGTTTGGTACTCAGATCATAAGGGAATTTAGACTGGTTATTTTACAACTCAGCAGTATTTTACAGCAAGTTCCTCAAAAGGGAATAATGGTTGTGACACTAGCCAAAATTTGCACACATAAAACAACCCTCATACATTTTTTCTTTTGTTACTGTTCCTCTAAGTTCCCACAGCCAGAACCCACTTTTAAGGGTAGAAGTGCTATTTTTTTTTTTAAATTTAAACTTCAGGTGTAAGAATTCGGATCTGTGTAAAGCTTCCAAGGTGTTAACATTTGAACTGGTGTGAAGAAAAACATGACAAATACGTACAAACAGCGGGGAATTATTGCTGTTAAGTGTTGGTGTTCCATCTCTAGATGCTGAACTTGAGATGTCTAAAGGAATAAAAAAATATTTTAATTAAATGAGTTCCCCAGAACATCCCATGCAAAAAATAGTTTATAATTCCTGAGAAATATCAAGATGTTTGGCTATTTTGACAAACACTGATGTTGTGTTTGTTTGCTACAATAAGTTGGGTTTTTTTACTCATGTAAAGGCCCCTTGTAAACATCTGGGCTGAAAAGTTATTAGGCAATAATCTTCAAAATATACACGTGGTTACCACCAGTAGTACTGACAGACACTGAAGGCAGATTCACAGGCAGATACTGAAGCAACATGAAAATACTTGTGTAGTACAAAAAGAGTAGCAAGATAAACAATATCTGAGTCTGAAAAAATGAGGAGATGAAAGAGGTGTAAGAGGATTCTTCAACTTTTGATTTTATTTTGTAAATCTGGCTTTGTTCTGAAGACAGCATAGTCCTGTAATGTCGGTAATTAAAGACAAAACACTATTTTATCTTTTGTGGTTCGTTATTTGTATTTTGTTATTTCACATACCTGATTTCAATACATAATTATAGTTTGGGCAGTTTGAATCCAAGCATGTAATACTGGTACCTTTTCAGAGTACACAATTACATTACCCTTTCAGAATTCTTGTTTATTGCCAAATCATGACAAACTGTTTAAGCTGTAAGAGCAAGTTTGTTTAAAAACGAGAAAAGTCTGAGGGAATAGTGTTTCTTCTTTAAACTCACCTGAAACAAATAAATTTACATAATACATACAGAAAAACTACACAGAGGGAGTCCGGAGCATGCTTATGCATACCCCAAGGAAATAAAAGCTTTATTTATGAATTCTTGCATACAACCAACACTCAAAAACTATCAGCACAGCTCAAATGTTATGTGTTAAGTATAACTAATAGTTGTGAAAACTAATTTGTTAAAAAGGAAAGCCACTTGGCTCACGCACAACTCTCATCATCATAAAAGGTTAAATATTAAGACTCATTTCTTACCTCTTTTTGGGTCACCGATTGTAAAGGTGCTTAATGGTGAACAAAAGTTTTCCAGTGAAGAAGCCAAAGGCTGTGAAAAGATTTCTGAAAGAGAAGCTGAAGGAACAAATCCTGCAGTAACTGGCAGTGTCCCCAGCAAAGAGGCAGAGAAAGGTACACTAGGAGCTACACTCCCTGCAGGAATAGGTCCTCTGGCTCCTGTAGTGTGCTGGGGGAAAAAAAAAATTAAAAAGAATGTTCAGACCAAGCAAGAAATGCCTCAAGAACATAATCTGCCTTTAATGAAGTTTCTGCAAAGTTTTTAAAAACCTCCTGAAAAACATCAATGACAGATACACCATAGTCCTGCACAGAGCTGCAAACCAAACCCTAAACAATGTCCCAGGTGCAAGGCATTATCCACTGATCAAAAACACTTCAGGGGTTCAGTTACCAGACACCTACTAAGTTAGTAAGAGATTTGGATTTTTTTATCGATCAGATCATAGCTGAATTTCCAAATTATGCTAAAAACACAGACACCAGGAAAGAGCAGGAAGAGTCAGGTATCAACAGTATTTGTTTCTTAATAAAGAGAACGTAATTCAAACTGTAGTACAGCAAAGAGGTATGAGCTGGCTTTGAAGTAAATCCTCAGTTCCAATCACATGATAACACATTCTGCAAAACCAGGTCACATTTCCTCCTCCCATATCCTTCTGTACACTCTTGTTAAGGACAAACCAAGTGGGGGAGTTTCCCTCTCCACCCTCCTGCCATCCCAAGGAGCTCCCTCCTTGTCTGGATGCTGAGTGGGTAGGTCTGCACAGAGTCTGCCCAGTGGGAAATTCCATGTTCCCCCAGTCTGCAATTCACTCAGGGGAGCTGTACAGCTCACTCAATTCCACACTCCAGGAGACTGCAGAATCCCTTGGAAGACTGCATTTCCTCCTGGCTTTCACTATGGCAAACATCCTAGGATCTCTTAAGAATAATTTTTCCTAACATGTTTTCTAAAACGTGAAGTGCATAAAATAGAAAATAAGAAACCCGAGCATTTTTGATTTAAAGATCTGCAACTGTAAATCAGAGCTGAAGGAAGAATTAAGATCACAACTAACTGAAGAACTGACTGTGCCACAGCCTCATTTAACACTGCAATACTAATGCAATACAAAATAAACACTCCAAATGACTGGCAGGGCCAGAGCAGGGAGTCAGTAACCTTGGCAGTAAGTTCAGACATCTCTGCTCAACAATCACAACTCTTTGACTACCATCTGCACAACTCTGGAGGCTTCACAGTCTGCTCTAGGTCTGGCATGATGGAACAACACTTCACAGAACTACATTTCTCTAATCTCTTCTAAAAATACAGAAAGTCAGACTCACAGTGGTGTCTATTTCTGTTCAGCCAGGTGGTGGATCTGGACAAAGCTCGGATTGCTTTGATACCAGTGACCATCCTAGAAGGCCACAGCCCAAGTAGTACTCTGCTGCAAAGCTTTTTTCTTATGTCTAACTCCAGTTTCAGCTAGAGGGTAAGCATTCCAACACACTGTTCATGCTCTAAGAGGGTTTATTTGCACAAAAAAAAACCCCAAGAAAACAAACAAACAAAAAAACCCACACTAGCCCAGACTTCAAATGTCCAATTCACCTTCCACAGTAATTCCAGTAAGTAGAACTGGTAGAAGCAAAACAGTATTTCTGAAGTAGTAGTAGACCTGCTATCTTTACAGCCACATTTACAGGAATCTGAACCCAAAAAAAACCCCAACCTGACTATGCCCAAAGACAGCTCACTGTGACCAGGAAAAGTTAACACAAACTTCACCACTAGCTTCACCACTATCAGCCCACTTGTTAAAAATATGAGATCCCTCTCATGGAGTCTTTAAAGAAAGAAAGCAGAAAAAAAGTCTCACCATTACACTTTCATCTGGATCAGGCACAGAATCAAGTAACTCATCAAGTTCTTCTCCAGTAATAATATCTCCATCTCCACAATCTAAACATGCTTCTGGCATAGAGAAAGAAACATTCCCTCCATTTGCCAGCACTGTAGAGGGCAAAGGAACCTTTTCCAGCTGCAGAGGCATAACAGAAGGTAAAGGTGGTACAGGTACTGGTGACACTTTAGACACTTCAGGAACAAAGTTTGATGAAGAAGCAGCAGAAACCATCTCTTGTTTCTGGTCAGATAAATCTGAAATAGGTAAGATGGGAATGACTGTAACCTTTGTTCAAAGATGTGAGAAGTTCTTGCATAACTTTTACCCTGACAACATGGAGGGTGAGGGAGTGGAGAAATGTGAAGAATGCTTAAGCAAAACCACATTAAATGTTTTCAACTTCCATCAGCTTCCAAATGATGCGTACTTCATCTCACCATTTATTTATTACTCAAGCTAAAACAGACAGCAAAAGTCACACACCTGATACTTTACTAAATCTTTGGCATACTCTCCCTTCCCTTTTTTTCCAAGCTAAAGAGGACAGCAGGGAGCAGTTACAATCATACCAGGTTGAGGAGACTGAAGTGAAATCTGCTCAGCCACTTAAATGTGCAGATAAACATCTATCTGTTATCTTTAGAGATAAACAGATCAGCCTTTTACCCCAGTACTTTCAAATGAGCACATAAATTTTCTTACCAATTTTCCTAATGCAATGAGATATGTATGGCATATCTACCTCCCTAAACATTAGTAATTTAACACAAGACTCACCTAACTCAATATCTTCTACAGAAGAATTCTGTAAATGAGAAAAAAAAATGTCTCAGCCACAAGAGCCATTAAAAATTCTCAAACACATATTTACAGACAAAGAACGTAAACACTCTCAAATTTAGGTTTTATAAAATCTCAAATTTATGAAGTCTAATATAATTTAAAGGTCAATTTTTTTTATTAGATAAAGCATCCATTTGCAGACTGAAATCCACTCATGGTATCTCTAAAAATATGCAACCAAACAACCGAAGAGAGGGTGACACTTCAGGGAATGAAAGAGTCCAAATGGCATCTCAAATGGACTGTTCCTACATTTCCTCATTCCTTTACAGCTGAATTGTCTATATTCCCATGAAAGAAGTATGTAATATAAAGATGAACTCCACTGCTGCTATTTTGACAGATTACAAAGAGCAAAATAAATGCAAGTTCAGCTGCTAATGAAGATCAAATTTGGACAAATGCATATAAGTAAAAGGGATTTTTATCCCAGCACCCATCATTATGATAACTGTCAACTACATACAATAAAAAATAAACCTGTTAACTTTGCTCTTGCCTCAGGACATGAAAAAATAAATATACACATTGCACTGAATTTTAGCTAATATTTACTCAACAAAGGTAACTTGAATACTAATCTTATTTCCTAGTCTGCCATATGTATACAGCAAAACTGAACATAACAGAACCCTAAAGTCCCAAACAACAGCCTCTAGTATAAAATCTCGATTGCACCCCTGTCCTTTTATCACCATGAAATTATGAAACAATTATTCCCTGTAGTTTACAGTCAGTTTTGCACACAGAACATTCAATGCCTTACCTGAGTTGATACATCACTAGAAACTGCATTTGTGGAGGGCGGCTACAAAGAAAAGATACTTTAGTTAAATACAAATTTGATATCAAAAGAGGGAAACCTTAACGTAAAACATTAAAATAAAATCTTACCTTTGCTCTAACATATGCTTTCCTTATTTTTAACCCTAGTTTTTGAGCTAGTTCTTGGGTAAGCTTAATCACACTTTCATCCTAGAAGACATCAATAAAATTTCATCATTTACATGTAATGTCATCAAGCAAAGACATCCATTTATATCTCAGTCTAGATACTGCAAGATCCCTATACAGAGGATGTCTAAAAAGGCAGCTTTATTCTTTCCCAAACACAGAACTGAAACCTGTACCTGAAAATACAGCTACCCTCCAGCAAAAAATATGTTTGACAAAAAACAGACAGTATCCTCCTTGTATCTAGATTTAAAATAATATATAGGCTTTCCAGAACCAGAGAAATTCAGAGAAGTGTGTTGTTGGGTTTTGTTGGTTTTGTTTGGGTTTTTTTTTGTTTGTTTGTTTGTTTTTTGGGTGGGTGGGCATTTTTTGTTTCTTTGAGGAGGGTATTTGTTCTTTAAGGGAATGGGGGTTTGTTGTTTTGCTTTTACACAAATTGAGGGCCATATTCCTGATTACTATATGAGCTACTACATGACACTGATAAGCATTTAATGAGCACTCTTGTATTTTGGAAGGCACTGCACCATGCAACTAGAATTTAAAACGTCATCATATTCCCCTCTATCCTACAGTTATAACTACCCATTTAAATTATTTTAAGATTTAGTATTTAGATCATGTCCTACAGCTAGAAAAAGCTATTTATAAAACTTATATAAAGGCATATTAACCTTAAGCAAAAACATTTGGATCTGGAGGTGCAAAGTGAGGATCCAAAGTCCAAAGTGACACATTCAGATGAACTGTTTATGTCTTTAGAAACACAACTGAAACCTCGTCTCTTATCAAGAGGCAAACCTCTGTCCAACACTTTGTCTAGTGTCTCACTATGGTTTGGATGCAGCAAGGTGAACATGCAGCAAGTCAGTATTTTATCCTGTGATCAGTCTATTTTGAGCAAAGCATGTAAGTTCAAATCAGGAACACATTTCGCAAGTGAAATCTCTTAATCATCCTCACTCACAGCATTTTAGTTTGAACTACGAAGGGTCCCAGAGAAACAAAGAGGGTTTGCATGTAACAAAAGCCCTGCAGGAATCCACTTGATGCACTCCAGCTCTTAAAAACCCAAACAAATAAAAAACCACAACACAACCACACAAACAATCCTGGAAACACACCCTCAGGACCAGCATTTTGGTCTGCAGATCATCTCCTACATCACACAGTGCCTGCTAACACAGCCAGAGCCCAAGACTCGGGGTGCACAGCAAGTGATTCACAGCGAGGACAAAGCACTGGTAGCAATGTTACTAAACACTCTGAAAGGTAAAATGCAGTCATCAAAAGAAAAAATGTACATTATAATTATGGTGGGGTTCTCTTCACATCAGAGAGAATTTTAAACAATTAAATCAGTGACTCTAGTGCTTATTGCAAACATCCATGGCACTTGATCTCCACTGCATTTCTTCTGCTGAAAGTTAAAACACCAAAGTGAGCTTGGGGACTGTAATCTCTGCCCTCAGTCTGCTCTCCCATAAGAAAAAAATAATGCTTAGAGCCATAAAAAAATATTTTATTGCATTAAGAAACTCCAAACCAGAAGAAACAACCTTGGTCTTGAAATAAGTGTTTCAAAACTTTAAAAATAATCACCAATATATAATTTACCCACCTGTGGAACAGCAAGAGAGCATTTTGCTACAGCATCATAAGCCTTCTTATAACTTCCCAGTTCGTTCAGAGCTTTTGCTTTGCGATAGAGAGCTCTGAAATTGTTTTCATTCAACCTTAATGCTATCTCACAGTCCTCCAAAACTTTTTCATGTAATCCCTAGGAGGAGAAAAAAGAAAAAAATGCCACTAATCAGAACTAGTATCATGGAAATAGTGAATTTGAACCGTATTGGACAAAGATATTGAAACACTATCAAATATTTACCGAGGCCACTGCACCGTGCATTTTCAAGTTTTGCTAAGTCACTGAATTAGGAAACTAAAAACAAGCAGGGCCATCATTATGTGATGAAAGAAAATTCAGCTCTTTCACAAGAGCCATCTTGATCCACAGAGAAACCAGCTAACTCGGTGCAGTCAGCAGTGTAAATGGATAAAAATACTGCTCCATCAATTCCCAGCCTAGTGTGACTTTTTAACGTTAATTCTAGTATTAGTAACTGAAGTATCTCAATTATACATGTAAAAAGCTTTCAAAGAACGTGCCAAAGTGAGGACTGACGTGTTTCAAATCTTCAAACTGCTATCAAGAGCCAGACTTTGTGTCTTCATACCCTGTTTGCATCCTGTTCTGGGGAAATCCTACTTTAAACAGAAGCTTACCATATTTGAAAAACACGCAATCCTGTTCACGTGCAGCTTCTCTAAAACATCATCAGAAACATGGATTTCTTCTGAATTAGCATAATCAGCTATGTTTATAGCTTCTGTATAATGACTCAGTGATCCTCTCCAATCACCTTCTCGATACACATCATTTCCTTCGTGAAAAAGATTTCTAACAAGATCTCGTATAAATAACTGCAACAAAGAAAAGAAAAACTCATCAACAGCAGCTGCTTGTTTGTCTTCCATGGCAAAGTTTGTTTATCTTTCCAAGGAAAATTGTAAATAGAAAATTTGTACTTGTAACTCCATGGGATCAGAGTGAAATGCAACTTTTGTCTACATTAGTATTTTGTTTCTGCCATTTTTCCAAGACAGTCTGAAAGATGTATATACATGTTCCATATATTCTCTCAGCAAGCAGCAGCCATAGCAACTGACAAAGCAGAAGAACGCAAAAGCTGCTTTGCAAAAAAGATTTTTTCATCGAACTGTGAATGACAGCATTTTTATCTCATATGTTCTCAAATCCTATGGAACCACCTACCACTGGAAAAAGGACTAAAAAGACTAAAAAGTCTTCTGTCTCAAAAAATACAAGCCAAAATTATGCAAAATCATAACACATATAGAAACAAAATATGTTCTGAAAGTTTCTGTGAATGATGTTTTTTTATCTTACTTTTGCTGTGCTACTCTGAGCTTTACTCAGAATAGCACATTGTTTTATTCAATTAATGCCCCAAATGCATCCACAATACCAGCAGAGAAAGACTTCATCTCAACTGCTGTATGAGTAAATTCAGGACACCCAAATATCTGAATACCTGTATTAGTACAGGTAGGTACTGATAACTAACTATGTACTAACTATGTTAGTAGTTGTCCAGTTGCAATACAGAGTCTTTTAAAATGACCATTGATATTATATCATCACCTAAATAATGACTAAAACCAAGATTAACTATAATAATATAGGTCTATTTTAAAACCCTTTCGGAAATTAAAAGAAGTTACTTCATTACCTCATATTGTTCTTGTGTCCCTGGATAGGGCAAAGTGGATCTAGAAAAAAAAATATTACAAGCTTCACTTATTATACACATTGCTTAAAGACAATCACACTGAGGGATGCTGGTTCTTAGTAAAAGCAGCTTTGCTTCTGCAGCAGGCAAATCTCTGAATTTTCCTCATTGCCTGCACTGAACAAGGAAAAGTGCTGTAGATGAGTTTGGATTTTAAAAAGAAGCTTTCTTATTTCTAATGGCTCACTTTCTTTTGAAGTGACATGGTCAATCTGAACTCTGCTGTTCAAAATGAATTAAGGTTTTGAATGCTTTGTAAACATCACTGTTCTTTGTTTAACAGCAATTTCCTTCCTCTCCTCCCCAGTGCAGATCCATGTTATAGATGAGAAGTGCAATCTTCTAATAAGTACTATAAAATGATAGATTATCTGTCAAAAACGCACATCAATTTTAATTAAGTCATACCAATGACACAATAGGAATTTTAGGAGTACTTTTGTATAACATGCAATAGATTTTCTGTATGACAGAAAAGAGGGCTTTACATTTTCAGGAAGAAAAGGAAATACTCTTTGGCATACAGATTAACTGACATTCTGCTTTTAAATGGTCAGGGGTTTGGGGGAGAAGGTTTTGTTGCTGGTTTTTTTTTTGATGGTTGTTGATTTTTTGTTTGTTGTTATTTTCTAGGAATGCCATACATGAGCAGGTGAACTAATATGAAATTTCAAAATTATTTTAAGATAGCCATGATCTTCAAAAGAATCTGGCACTGATCCAAATGAAAATTAAATACCCAGATGATTTCTCAATAGCTTAAATTTTAGCTCCAGAAAGTTAAAACGTTTAGGTAGTGCTGAGCAAACCCATCCCTTTCAGTAGTTTTAGGTGCAGCTATTCTTAAGGTGGATTATCAGGCCAGCAACATTATCTACCCACAAAAAAAACAAAAAAAAAAACCCAAAAAAAAAAACCAAACCAAAACAAAAAAAAAAAAACCAAACCAAACCAAACCAAACCAACCAAACAAAAAAACCCCAAAAAAACAAAAAAAAAACAAAAACAAAAACCCAATGAACAAAAAAAAATTAAATGCTATTTTTTCCTCAAAAGCAGGAAAGGAATAATCTTGCACCTTCAATTTGCTCTGTTTAGGAACAAAAAGCAGTGCTAGCTTTTCTTTAAAGTTGCTCCCTTATTAACATGTTAGTGTTAGCAAATATTCTGAGTAAAACCACAAAAGGTCTTTCCCAGAGCCACCATCCATCTCACAGAAATATGTACACACATGAGAATGAACATACAAGAATAAAAACCACAGAATCATACTCTATAAACTGGAGTCCTTTCTTAATGTCCTGTTGTCTAGTGCTCCTCTCTTCCGACACATTGGACATGTTATCCTCAACATCCACTTTTCGGATATGCCACTCCTCAAAAAGGAAGAGACATAAATCTGTTAGAACACATTTTAGAGTGCATCTGGCCCAGAAGGATCCACTCTCCCATCAGCACCGAGTCCACTGCACGAAGATGATTCTGCACTAAGATTCAGAGACCGCTGCAGAAAGTCCTGACACAACTGAAGCACCCACAGGGCCAGAGGGAGAAGCCCCAGGGCACAACCAACATCCCCTGGCAGTGCCCAGTTGCACAGTATTCCTGCAGAGAAGCTTTCTTCCAATTTCTAATTTATCTTTGCTTTCCACTCACTCGCTCCAGAGGATGCAGAGTCCTGGCAGTGTAACTGCACCAAGCTACAAGCCCAGCTTCTCAGGGATTACTGCTAAACTCAGCTCAAGTTCCACACTGTCCCCTTTGAAGAGCTTTACACTTCTTTTATTTGCTTGTTGAAGTGGAAATAATAAGTAATAATGAAAAACAAATTGATGAGCAAGCTCTCATGAAGTCCAGTTCCACAGCATCTCATCACCTCCCAAGCACTAAGGTGAAATTAGAAGCAAACATTGGTGCTTTATTAATATCCACCAGTCAGCCAAGGTGAAAACCCTGGACACTTTACCAGGAGCAAAGATGACCTACTTCACTTGAAAAACTGAATTAGTTCAATGCAATTCCACAATATCAGCTCAACATTTCAACTCAATTTGTTTTAATCCATGGGGTTTGTTTTTTTTTTTTTTTTAGTTTGTGTCTTTAATTGACTGGATTTACAAATGTTCAAGTTAAACAAGCCACAATGATCTCCATAACCTTCAATATAAGCTGTCACAAGTGTACATGGTTATGCCAAATTGTGATTTAAGAATACAACTTATTTTTCCAAAAGAAGGACAAACTTTTATTCTGGAAATACTCAAGTTCAGAAAAAGTCTTTTTGCTAGAGGAACTGCATATGTTTCAGGAAGAAAAGTACTTCTTGTAGGAATTTAGAGTTGAAAAATACTGAACTACATGCAGTACACATTTCTGTTAGCCTTGAAACTAAGTTTTGAAAAGACAGTACTTTGTGCCAGGTTGCCATTTCATATTAATGGCAGAAGGATGAAAACAAAGTAAAATGAAAAACAAGCTAACCCCCAGCAAACTCCACGGAATCCTCAAGGACAAAAACAGGCTGCAGAAGACACCCTACTTTCCCTGAATGATTTGGAATAATTAAACAAATTGAAGAATTTTCAACTCTAATAATATTCACAAACCTTTCCAAAGCCCCTTAAACAAATGTATGAAGCCCAGACTACTTCAAGTCCTTATGAGTTAGTCCTGTTGTAAAGCATTCCTAAAATGAGCATAAAAATGAGTAATTTTCTTAATACCACCAAACAAATTATTGGAAGCACTCCAAGGTCTCAATTTCACCTCACTTCCCACGGTGACCTAAGTAAGAACAAGCCTTTTAAAAAACATGAAAATAAAACTCAGTCTTTAGATAAATATCATGGACAGCTGTGACAGTTCACTAACAGGAATTTCTCAGCTATTGCTTGCTTGGGGATATAAATAGCCCTCAGTCATCTACTCTCCAGAGAGAAACTGTTTTTCATGTCATTTCATACATTACCTTTTCCTCCCTAAGTTAATAATACATGCTTTTGCTTTGTGACAAAGGTTTTAATAAATAACAGCGTATCCATGAAGAAATAAAAATATATGCCTAAAGGACATTTTATTTGGTATCTGAATAGTTTATATTTACTCACTCATGAATTAGGTTTTAGAATTCAAACAAAGTCTTGTAAGAGTAAGAAATTTTCACACTAACCAAAGAAAGTAGGAATATTATCATGTTTTCCCTCAGAAATTAATGATATATTGAGCTTGAAGATGTGCAGATCCAATTTCTCCACAACAATAAAGTTAATGGAAATGTTACAAACTGGGACTGCATATATAAGAATAGCTAGTAAACGATGAACATATGTGAGTGCTGAAATTTATTATTCAAAGCAGTTCTCTATTTTTTTCCTACTCATTTGCATCCACAATATATTCAGGCAAAAATTATCTTTTCTTAGAATACTTTGACAATCAAATTGCCCCAATATTTGATAATTTTGCCAAGGATTTAAAGTTGTTTCAGATAGTACCTTTAATTGTGCCTCTTCCACCCAAAATTTCCTTATTTCCTCTGAAGCAACCAGAAACACATTAGGACTCAGTTATTTAAAAGGTAAATAACAACCATGTCTTGCCTTTTAATGTATTCCATCCACTTTCCAAGATGAAACCCCCACCTATGTAGCAAGAGCCCTTCTCCATTTGCAGAGACAGAATTGAAAGAAAAATAAACTTATGTACACACATACATTTAAACAGTCTAAATATTGCTTTGTTGCTTGAAAAAATACAAGAAAATCAAAATCTGTACTGTTGTTTTACTCCTCACGCAATTCACTGAAACAACCTAAAATAAAGAAAAAAAATTAGTACGGGAGCTGAAAAAAAGAAAAAACAGACTAATGTAACACTAATTAACAAGCACAGTATTTCTACAACTGCTTCTGTGAGACTAATACAAGCTCAACTTACTAAATGTAGTAAAGAAAGAAAAAAAAGGCTGCCTAGACATTTTAAAGAACAATTTCTCCTGTTTTATCTTCATCACAGGCTTTTACTCATCCTGTTTCCCAGAAGCAGCACCCAAGTGACAGACAGAACTTTGCTAGGGGCTGGTGACACCTCTTCTGACAGCCACTGGTCCACCCATATAAACAGGAGATCCGAAGGACAACAGGTCTGTGCAGGAATAGCTCCACTGCTCTCTCACACAAAGCCACTCCTGCCTCTCACTGGCTATCTGCCTTCCTTCCAGCACATGGCAAGACAGTTTTCTTTTTTTCTGTATTTTAGCACTTCTAAGACATTCAAGATACATTTTAAAGGACGTTCCCACTATCTAGCATATACTGTGTGCCATATTCAGGCACAAGGGTACAACTGCAAAACTATCTATGCAAGCAAAGCTCTAGAACACAAGGGAATAAATTCATACTGAACGCAGAAATGGAATTTTTCTGTAGAAAGATTATAGGCCTTGGCTACTGTGAAAAGACGGATCCCACTATGTCAAACTGCAGAGTTGAGCCCTTCAATTTCTAAGCTGCAGGACCAGAGAGCAACTAGCTCTCTGCCAGGCACACAAGTTCCCCAGTGGAAAAATCAGTCCCACACGACAGAACTGGGAAGGACTGATCCTTTCTCCTCCTGCACAAAGCTTTGAACATTGCTTCTTTAGAGATGAACAGAGAATGCTGTGGCAATGCATAACATCATTTGGGGACCAGAACTACTCCCCCTGGGAATGAATAACCTTCAGCTGACCAAATAATTCTGTTATTGTTTGTTATAGATATTTATGGATCTGACTATCAGAAATACTTCAAGTAAGTGTTTTCTACCTTCAGGCCTAAATGCTGAAAACAACTGGAAGTCGGTGATCCTTGCTGCCCTTCTGTCTCCACAGAATTAAATCTTAAAAAGCAAGGATAGAGTATAGATGTTTTCTTTTAAATTGCAGGAGCATATCCCCCTGCCACATATCACCAAGTTCACTATTAACACATTTACTGGGTTGAAGGAATCTCAAATTAGATCTCTGTACACTACAAAGCACATAAAAAATTTTATCGTTACTGCAGCTGATAGATCTCTACCAGTTCAATGGTTCAGCTGAATTACTGAATAAAATCACACTAAGTGAAGAGATCCCTTCTGCACTCTAGCATCAGCGTTCTGCCCCTCAATTCTGGCAGAAATTAACCTATCATCTCCATCATCATACATCAAAACTTTGGTCAGAATCTGTGAAACCAGAAGCCTTTGGAACAATATCACAAACAGTTCACCAATGTTTCCATATAAGAAAATTGTACTCCAGAGGAGGTAAGTTGCACCCTAGAATAAAGGAAATACTGCAAAGAGAAAAGCAAGACTGAAACAAACAGCAGGGCTGAAGCTCTGACCAAGAGGCAGTCAATATAAATCCCTCTCACCTACTAGAAGCAAAAGCTTATTTCTGCTGCTACCTCGTGCACCAACAACGGCAACAAGCACAACACACTCAGGCATTTAAATCCAAAAGCTACACAGGTGTAATTCCCACCCCAGGGACATGGGAAAGCAGAATCTGCCTCGAAAGAGCCAAGTGAGAAGTGGCTCACATGCAGCTACACCCAAACTGCTTCCTCAAAATCTGCCACCAACACAAACATCTCCACTACCCCAGCTCCAGCCCAGCCCAGCATCTAACTGCACATCGAGCATGTGCCACCACATGTGCCACCACAGAATAAGCCTTGGCAGAAAGCACACTCGTCAAAGCCGTTTTATTGCCCATCCCAACCATATGACAGATTAAAAGCATAATTACAGATCATAAACTACAGTGCAAACTAAATCATGTCTAACAGAGATTGTAAGCTGCTCATCAGACTTGGACTGGTATCAAAATAAGAGCACGAAAATAGAAATCTTAATACAAAATCTATAAAAAACAACTGTGCTCCCCAGACAGCACAAAACGATTTTATCATCTTGTTCACGCATCATTGAGCTGTTATATGAGACATTTCAAACACGCAAAATGCTGGGGGAGAAACAGGAAACACATTACACAACATACATTTCAATAGTTCTGAGTTAACTCCTCTGCTTAATCTAGTACTTCTGGCCACAATCACAGAATTCTGTTATGTCAGTTCAAAAGACCATCTGACACGGACGTAACACAGTTCCACTTTTTATTTCTAAAAAGTGAACTTGACTGTAGTCAAAACGAAATACCTGAATAAAAGTAAACAGAATGTACAGCAGTAATTTAAGACCTATTCATTTCCCACTCTTTACTTACCTTCGGTATTTAGTTGCATCTTCTCCCACTTCTTCCCTATCCACAAAATAATAAGATCGTTTCCAAGATTTATTTTCTATTTTCACGGCTTTGCTACTTTTTTTTTTTAATCCATGTAAGAAACAGGAGAGAACAAAGACATTTCATTTCCCCAGAAAATTAAGAAGCGGGGCTGGAAGACTTTACGGTTCACTCAGATATTTCAGTAAAGAACAGATCCAAAAACTAACTGAAGGAGGAGCATCTTATCAATAAATCCAGATTAATCGGCAAGGTATAAACCAAGATAAACTCTGATACTCCATTTTGCTGACTACAATCGACAATATTTGAGTTCCATTGCCGGTTTTGGTTGTGGGGTTGGTTTGGGGTTTCTCTCCCACTACCTGTCAGACAGCTCTGACTTTCGGTAAGACAACACTTCCAGCGCTGCCGGCCGGAACTGCTCGGGCACCCGGGAGTCACGGGCAGCTCCCCGGGCCCGGCGGGATCACCGCGCACCTGTCAGCGCCTAAAGCCCCCAAAACGCCTCCCGAGGGGACGCGGGCAGAGGGCGGACCCCGGCCCGGCCGCTGTCAGCGCTCTCCGGATTTGTTCCACTCCCGGCGCAACAGGAGAGCTCCC
>VWZN01003803.1:59492-72607 GCA_013396955.1 Regulus satrapa | reverse complement strand
GGCGGGGAAGCGCTTGGCTGCTGATTGGCTGGCGGGCTGGAGCCCCGCCTCTGCGCGCCTTTCCCTTCAACAGTCCGGAGGACCGCCCGGCCCGTCCGTGGCGCCGTGCGGGCGGTGCCGTAGGACCGGTTGTATGGACACCGGCACGGCCGAGCCCAGAGCCGCTGCGGCCCTTTAAGGCTGCAGTCGGTTCTCCCGGAAGCGGCCTGACGTGAGCAGCTCGCGGGATTCCTTCCGCCCGGTGACGTCACTGCTGGCCGAGGGGGCGCTGCGCATGCGCGAGGTGCCGTGCGCGCTACCCGCTGCCCTGAGGGTGGAGAGGCGGCGGGGCCGCGCTCAGCCGGGAGGAGCGGGCGTGAGCCCCGGCGCCTGTGGCGTGACCCGGGTTTCCTCATGTCAGAACGCACAGAATGAACATGCCTTTGCCCGATAAAAGCACCTGAGTGAGCACGAGGTCCAAGGGGCGCTGTGCTGGTGTTCCTTTAAGGGACAGCCGTGGCCAGTCTGACCAGCGGCAGGTGTAGGCTGGGACACCGTTCCTGGGCCGGACAGTAACGCCATCCCTGGACCGGGAAGGGGGCACACACCCTGCCCACAGAGCGGCCGGGCTGGAGCTCTCCTCAGTGCTCTCGCAAATGAGAGGGATTGGTTTTTCCCCTCTCTGACTGGCGACAAAATTGTGTTCTGATAGTATTACGACGCAGATGATGAGGAGTACCAGGCTTGTTCAGCCTGGAGGAGGCTGAAATCCATCATCATCGTGGTCTCTGAGCTCTCTCATGAGGGCCAGTGGAGGGGCAGACTCTGATGTCCGCTTTCGTGAGGGCCTCAAGGGAATGGCCGAAGTTGTGTCAGGGGAAGTTTAGGTTGGTTATAAGGAGAAGGTTCTTCCCCAGAGGGTGGTTGGACACTGAAGAAGCTCGCCAAGAAAGTGATCACAGCACCAAGCCTGACAGGGCTCTCAGGCATATGGTGAGATTCCTGGGGCTGTCCTGTGTAGAGCAGGAGCTGGACTTAGTGATTTTTGTGGATCATTTACAATTAAGGATTTTCTGATTGTTTCCTTTTTTTCAGCAACATTAGTGATGGCAATGTCAGTAGTGCAGTGGTCTTGTACAGATGCCCTCACAAATACTGTGGTAACTGATGTGACCTGTATGGTAGGACTGCATAAAGGATCTTTAGAAGTTATAACCAATATAGTATGAAGATTAAACTACCACTAATCAAGATGGAAGGAATCCAGCCAGCTAGTAATAGTTTATCAGGTGAAGTTATGCTGACAGAAAGTTCACTGACCTGGTGAGGCCTAAAACATTAATTATTAATAAATTAATATATTAAATGTTGTTCCAGTCTAATTACCCTAGAGGGACTGTGTCTAAGTTGTAGAAGCTTTGCCTTGAGGTTTTTCCCAGCTCCCAAGGGTGAATTACCTCCTGCTGATGTCAGCCCTGTGATTCTGGAGACTGTGTGACCATTCAGTCCCAGCAGTCAGATATGAAGTAGTTAGTGCTTAATTGTATGGAATGGCATTTAATCTCTAAGAGTGATGGTGAAATTCAGCCTTTGCTTACTGCAGGATCTAAAGGGACATGAGCAAAACAGAAAAAAAGATCATGCACAGAACAATAGTTATATGGATCATAAACCATGAAATAGGCCATAAAAATGGTAAGAAGGCTTATCCAGTTCCAAATTACAATTGTGTGAACACTAAGCAGCTTAAGAAAGCAAGCAGTATGATCATTCTCATCCAGAGCAACAAACCAGTGCTGAGGTTAAACCTTTCGTTTGGTAGTAAGACAATGAAAATATCAATCTTAGTTGCTAATCCATTTGATTTATAGGTATTATATGAATCATGCTGCTGATTTTTCAAAGCCTGCTGTTAGGATTTCCTGCATACAGTTCACCTGGAGAGAATGGCCTTTTGGGAATTCCTGACTGCTTTGGGAATACTTCAGATGTAATACAGACCGCAAATGTGAGTTTGAAAATCACATCAGGTAAAGTTAAATTCTTAAAATGTCTATATAAATATGCTGCCCTTCAAACTGTTAGAAAACAAAATAAAATTTGGGTTAGAATTAGGAGTTTATCAAGTTCCTGACTTTAAAAGCTACAGTCCTATAAAATCTAGAATAAATTTGTGAAACAAAGCAAGCAAAGGGACTTCTCTTGAACTCTAAAACTTTTGGAGAGGAGACAAAACCAGTCTGACTTTTTATAAATCAAGTATTATAAAGTAAATTGTTTTGGAAACCATATTTATTATGTGCTCACTGATCAAGAGGATTACATGGGTGTGAATGATAGTTCCAGATAAGTGGAAGACAAATAATTTTTCCAAGTGTATTCCTGAATCTGCAGCATCTGAAGTCCTTATCGTGCAACACTTTCTGACATGAGGATTACAGTTCACTGGAATTTCTGATGTGAATATGTTATTTATGTTGGAGATAATTCAAGGAATGAACTCCCTTCAAAACACTTTTGATTTTGCTGTTTCAATTTTTTTTTCAATTTGAATGAAGTTCTTGATCATTCCCAGGCTGAGAATTACATAATAAATATATGGATGGTGACATTGCTCTCCTTCCTAAAGCAGTGGTTATGGAATATATGGTTATTCCAGCTCTGTATGCATCATGGGAAGGAAAAACATCTCCTTGAATAATTTAACCAGCAAAATTTCTTTTTATTTTTTCCTTTAAACATCTGTAAAAAGAGTCAGTTGTGATCAGACATGAATTTATGTTATCTGCTACCCAAGGAAATATTCCACAGCAAGGAATGTTTACAGTCTATAACATCTCACCAGGACAGAGCTTTATAAAAAAAAAATAAAAAAAAAAAAAAAAACCCAGTGTAAAAAGGAGAACCCCTTGGGTGAAGTCATACTTGGAGGTATTGACCTGAATTAACCAAACTGAAATATTCAAACTATAGTAGAACTTCATGAGAAGAGAAACCTCCAGAATTAAATGGAACTGAATTAGGGTATGAACAATTCCCTTCCAAAGGTGACTTAACCAAAACACTGCTGTTTAGTCAAAGTAATCATGTGTAAATGAAATACAGTCTAGAGTAATACATTCCAAAAGTCAATTTACAGTTAGTGGCTATTGTTCAGTTTGTTGTCACCACTTGACACAGCTCTTTTTCTTGGGATGCCAGGGGTGAGTGAGTATTTCTCTGGCCAGAACAGGATGTATGGCACATTCTTGTCGCTGGCCAGCATATGGAGGAGGACACTTGCTAAAGGTATCACCAATATTAGGTTTTGTTTCTGCTTTTTTGTTGGTAGTAATGGATTCTTAATATCTCTGCCATAAAAAAATTGATTATTGCATTCAAGTTATGCTCTTTTTGGTATTGTATTTGTTCTCTTGTGTGCGTACCGTGCCTTTGAAAACCCTGAACCTCTACACCACTGAAATAGCTTTTCCTTTTTAAATGCTAATGAAGTTATACATTATAATTTCCAGCACTTACCATCAAATTATGGGTTTGAGCCATGAAAATAGGATAACTTTTACTTCAGCAGAAACTACATCAGTCTGTATGTTTGTTTGTTTGTTTTTTTTTTTTAATCCATGCAAGAAAAAATATCCTACAGCAGACAACACTTACCTGTGTCTAAGTGAAGAGGTTGTGGTGGCGTTTTTTCACATTTTTGCTTATTTTTTTCTTAAACGTCTGTATATTATAGCTTGGTTATCCTCAGACTTGAGCCAAACAGTGTATGTGTCTCTTCCAACCACACAAATGGGATGTTGAGGCGCTCTGTTTGTGTCTTGTCAGTCTAACAAGCACTGAAGTCCAGTTGCCTTTTGCATACCCTTTTTGTCCTGGCAGAGACGTGATTCCTGCCGTAGCTGGGAGATTGACCGTGGTGGAAGGGGAGCAGAGTATGCGACAACAACCTCGGGGGAAGTTAAACTGTAACTTTTGTGATACCAGCCCTATGAACCTTTCCTTTCCTTGCGAAACTAGTTAGCGTTTTTAGCATGTTAAAATTTGGTTGGAATTGGTGGAAGGAAGGCAGTGAAACACCTGTAGGTTTTTTACAGCAGGTAATGTCTTGCATTGATTTCAATGTGTCCATCGTAATCCGCGGTAAAAATGAAACCCCGTAAGCAGCCAGTTCGTACCGCCTGGCTGTGGATTCTCTCTCTCTCTCTCTCCATCCAAGGGGAATTTCGCTGCCGGGGCCAGCAGAGGGAGAGAGTCGCTCCCGGCGTATGTCTGACCCGGCCCACGGCAGGTGAGGAGCAAGGATTCCTCTGCGTTGGAAGGTGCAATGTTCAAAAGGATTGCTTGAATTAAGAAANCAAAAAAACCCCCCCAAGCCGTTTCAGGGCAGTATTTGAGCACACAGAAAGCAGACATACTAAGCGGGGCTAAGCTGGAATGTCAGTGCTAGCCACCATCAGGGGCATTACCTTCAGGCCTCGGGATAACCTCAGAGGAGGGACATGAGTAAAATATGTTGCATTGTGACAAAGTCATGGATGACTGCTCTAATGAGGATGTGAGCAGAAAAAAACCACAAAATGGTTTTTCAGATGGGTGACCACTTAGAGATCTTCTGTTAGTCAGAAATAGAGCAAAAAGGGTGCGGGGTACTGCCAGTCTCTGTGTTTAGCCTTCTCTAAAGGTGGTAACAGTTATAATGGGCTGGTGGGAGATGGATTGAGGGTTTTTTCCCCAGCTAGCTTTACTCCCTAAAGTCCTTAAGTTACTCAAACCTCTCAGTATATTTGGCAACAAATCAAACTGCACCATCTCGCTTTGGCAGGGGGGAGGATAAGAGACAGAATCGTTTGGCTGTGGGTGGTGTTACAGCCTAGACTGTCTCCTGATGGTGATACACATACTTGGACAGGAAGAGTGGCAAAAGCCGCTCCTGAAAACGTCTCTACAGCAAATATCCAAACCCTCTCTTCAAGCACGCTGTTGTAAAAATGCAGTAGTAAATATATTAATCATTACAATCAAGGTGCCTAGCTAAAATGGCCTTCCGAAGCATTAGTTGTCCTAAGTATGTAAAAATTTGCAAATAAAGCTTTTTGCTGGACTACGAAATTCAAGATTCGTCTGCAGAGCCAGACACATGCAGAACTTTGAAATGTGGTTTAGAAATTAAATGGAAGATTCTGTATCAATTCAAACAAGAAATACTGAAGACTTGGTAAATTTGGGAGGCTAATAGAAATAAAAGTTCTGTTCTGCAGGCCCTTAGTAGATTAAATTCAATTTTCCACCTTACTGAGACAACACTGCATACTCTTAAAATCCATGACTCTTTCAAGGTGCTATTTGCTTAAGAGAGTCATACATTTGCAAAATTTCTTCCAATTGGAGAAATGTATCTCTGTGAACAAATAGGCTGTATTTCAAAAGGAATCATATATACACTGCTACAGTTCTTAATTTAACAATAACTCACTTATCCTAGCTGATTATAGGTAATGAGCAATCAGAAGTTCAGATAGTTCTGTGAGCATTCTCATTTCCTGTCCAGTGAGATAAGGATCCTTTCTATATGTGCAGGTTTAGAACATAATGAAGTTTTTAGTTTGTCAACTCTTTTTTCAGAGACATTTCTCATTTTGTTGATATGATATTAGTCCTTCAGTTTCTCTTAAATAAAAAATTTTAGAACTTTTCCTACCCCTTAAAAAGAAAACTTTTTTCCTTGTTATTTATTATCGTTAGGGATGATTAAATGTAGCAATCTATGTCCTATGCTATTTGATAATTTTATTCTATTCCATATGTAATAAATAGGCTTTGGAGATTAAGGTGAGGAAAATTACACCTATTTTCTGACCTGTTTGCTAATATAATATTTACCTCACTGGTATAACTAGCTAACCCATTATCATGAGCTTCAGCTGTTTACATCACGTCTCAGTTTTATCATTTGCTTTTCTGTAACTGTGGCTGCACTGACTAATTTAGCAAAATAAGGTGTGTCTGATTACTTCCTTTGGAAGACAAAGACTGCCACTGCATCCACTGCTAGCATGAAACTCAGAAGTGTTTCATTCAATGCATAATGCCTATACAGCTTGTAGCTGTACTTTGGAGCTATGTTTTAGTTACCTACAAAATCTTGATTTTTCACCTGGCCTTGTCCATATTTGCTTTGCTTCCTATTTAGAGGTTAACTACAAAAGGTTTAATGCTAGAGAACTTTGTTATAACTGGAAAGAAGGGATAGGGGTAAAGTGAACTGATCTCTTTTCTATCACAGGTTATATGTGAGGTTTAAATCTGCCCATAAAGAAGATGGGGGAAACAACAGTTTGTTGTCTAATTCAGTTAAAGAATGGTGCTTTGCTAAGCAACTGCTTTGCTAGCAACCCTAAGCAGAACTGAGGAATACCTCTCTCCACAGGGAGATTATTGCCAGAAGAAACCTTTCTTTGTTTCTTAGCTTTGCCAAGATCTAGAAGATCTCAATCTCTTGGTAATGTCAAAGGCAATCAGTGTGCCTTTTAGGAGTGTATATTTACTACAAGCTGTCCATGAGAGCCCAGAGAGGACGGTATGTGCTGGTGCTGCTGGCTTTGCACATGCTCGTGCCTGTGTGCAAGCGGACTCATCCGAATGGAGCCCTTTCCTAAAGCAAATGTTGTGTAGCTGTCGAGTGCTCAGCCTCAATGCACTTTGCAGGGGTTAACTTTGGAATAGCTTCAGTCTGAACACACAGACTGAATGTCATGGTTGGAGCAAACTTTCCTGTCTTGTTCCTCAAAGGAGTCCCATGCTCTGAGATAGCTCTATCAAATGAACCAAAGCACAGTGCATAGGGACAATCAGTTTGGCTCAGTTTTGAGCCACAGTGAAGAGCTAAATCACACACTTGGTGAGTGTTAGATTGCTCTGAGCACGAATGATCTCTCTGAAGCAAGTTTTGTAGGAGACTGCTAAGGGTTGCTTACAATCCTCTTGAAGCTGGCAATCAGATTATCCTATTCGTAGGTGAGCTAAGTAGGTTAAATATCTTCAAAGCCTCTAAACTGTTTCTCTCATATCCTGAAAGCTATTAACAAATCAGCCCTGAGTCTGCTTCCCTGCAATCTCAGGTCAAAGGGGCTAAATGTTACACCTCTCTGCCTTGCTTAACCATAGCCACGTGGCTAAACCAGAAATTCCCCAATGATCATATTGGCTCTCCGCTCTCTCTGTGTACTATGGAGGAAGCTCAGGCCCTCTGTAGAGAGTGCCACAATGATGATGCTCAGTTCTAGACCAATACCCTAATTCCTGCAAACAGGATAAGCATTTATGCATCAGCTTATCTTAACTGTCCTGCTTATTCCAAAAGGTCAAGAAGTAATCCAAAACTCAGGTTTACAAGCACTAGTAAACATGGCAAAGCGTCTTCCAGCTGTCCGTTCATAAAAACATACTTAAGGAATTCTTCAGCTTCGCCTCTGACACTTTGCAAGCAATTGGAATTTCAAGTCCCTAATAACAATGTTTGCTTTTTGTTTTCTATTGTTCTGCTTCATGTTGCAGAAAATACTGAAAAAAAAAAATTAATAATGTCTCCTGAAATGTAGTGAAACAAAAGACATGTTACAAAACTAACAATTGTATATACACACTGAATAATTCAGGATTTAAATAAAACCTTAATTAAGGAGTGGCCAGACTTGACTAGGGTCTTTCAAAGAAAATACCTCTACAGAAACACAAGGAGAATGAAGTTAGCTGGCACATTCAATATAATTACTTCTGGCTTTATATTGCTAAATATCAAACTGATAAAAGGGTTGGTTTTGCTTGTTTTCTTTATAATCATTATCATTCAAAATACAGGATTCAATATATATTTTCAAATGACAGTGGAGAAAAGAGTCTTCCCACCCTCCTAAAACACTCAGTTTTTCCAGTTAAAATTTCTTTGTAGAATTCACCTTTCATTCTTTCCTGGCAATCTTAATTTCAATTCTAGACCTTTCTTGGGCTAGTAAGTGTTTTAAAATACAAAAAGGATAACGAGTACTTTAATTGTTGTTTGTCAAACTAGAAGGATTAACTTTTTAAGGAAATCATAGAAGTAGAGCAGGAAAGCATGAAAATTCTTTGAATGCATCCCTACAGCGATCTCTGCTAGTGGAGTGTGTCCCTGCCTGCGACAGAGGGGATTGGAACAGGGTAATCTTTAAGGTTTCTTCCAACACAACCGCAATTCCATGACCCCATAAATGCTGCCATAGATAATGTAGGAAAGTATTTTCTGTAAAGAATTGTGCATTGCATACCTCTTTCCTGCATTCAAACCAATATGACCCTAAAATTATAATATCTCCAGCTAAAATTGATTTCCCACATAAGCAACACAATGCTTGGAAATCAGTGATTCCTCAGAGAATTATTCTGAAGAAATTAATATAGCTAAAAATAAAGTTAGGACATTTTCTTCTTCCTTGAAAAATTCAGTATTCCCTAGTAAGCACACTGCTCAAGACTTTGGGGAAGCAAACAGGAACTACTGTTTTAGCACTGCGTAATTTAGTAGCGCTGACATAACTGCAGCTGTCAGCTGGATTGGAAGCATCCCAGTATATACAGATTACTCCTACAAACAAGAAATAATCAGAAGTGATGAGAGTTCCATGACAGTGGAATAACAGACTAACATGGTATCCTTGGCTTCATAGAGTTCTTATTCTGAAGAATGGAGGAGAATCCAGATGAGCACACAATTTACAGCAGCCATTACAAATAATGGCATTGATGGAGCGGCAAAGACCGCTCACAGTCTTAGTCCACACAGCTCTTGCAAGGTAAGACACAGATACATGGAGTGATGTTTTTAAGATTGAAGTTGCTACGACAGGCAGAGTCCTGCTGTTTCTTATATTTCACTCTAATAAACTTTTCACTTTTTACATGCTTTTAAAATCTGTTTTATGCATCCATTTCTGTGTTTCTAACAACATAGGAACGTTTTGCAAAATTTGAGGTTTGAGTTTGTGTGCTGTAAGACCCAAAACAAACCTTGGTTTGTTGAGGTTTTAACTCTAATGCTGCACTCAAATGTGGCACCCCACCCATTGGATGCATACAAAAGGAGGTTTTTAATTGACAGGAAAGTTAACATTCTTCCAAACCTCAGTCTGGAGCATGTATAATTATGCTAAAGCATTGTTAGAAGCTGTTTTAAAAGCAAATGTTGCCTGCTTTCTGAGGTTTGTCTATATTCCTGTAGTCTGGGCATATCAGCCTTTCTTTCAAACCACAGCATTTTTACTCTTGATCAATAAGCAGCACTAGCACACTTTAGCCCAGACAGTGACAAGCAGATGGGCTCTTCAGATTTGCTGCTTGCCACTGACTTTGTAGAGAGCTTCAGTTATCCCGAGTCTCACTACTTCAATTTGTAAAACTTTATGGGACTTTTTATGCAGCTGTGATTACATTTATTTACTTAAAATGTATTTTCTTCTCTAAACTGCTGAATCTCAGGCATTAGATAATTTTATACATTTTTGTTACCTTTCAGGTATGTACTGGTTTAGCTGAGGTCAGAACCTGACCTGTAACAAATGCTGTTTATACTTTATTTATATTTTGTGAAGACTAAACCTTCTTTGACTGTCAGTTGAAACATTTTATTATTGAACTTACTACCATTCCTTCCTTTTCTCAAAGGTCCAAATTATTGCTTATAACAAATATTTAAATTAACAGCCCACCTTTTTTCTGAGGGGATAAAAAAGTTGTGTTTATTAAATTTTGTTTTTAATGTAAAAATATGACACACTCTGAATGTCTGTAGTCCTGTTTTACTGTAAGTCAATCAGTTTTAAGTAAATCCTTCCCTAATTATGTTGTCCTGTTTCTACCTGAGGTGCCTACTCATTCAGCCTTTCTCCAGACACAGGCCCCTTACAAGATGCTCTTCTGATAACAGAACAGGAAGTTTTTTATCTTCTAATGTGGTGTGACTCTAAATTTAATTATATGCTTTAAGCAGATAGAAAATATACCTTGCTCAAAGAGGAATGACTTGGGCTGGTACAAGAAATTTCAGGGCCTATGGCATACAAGTCAGATCAGATGATCTGACTGACCTTCAGCTCCTTGAACAAATGACAAGTGACTTAAGAAGCCAAAGATTAAAAGATGATGAGCAAAGGCCAGAAAAAAGTGATGAAAAACAAAATTCAAAGACAAAAATCTTGAAAGCAGCAGTGCAGTAGTAAGCAGTGACACTTTTTCAAGGTCAGCCTTCTCCAAGGATTGTGATGCTTGATGTTCTCACATAGGTTTCTAAGTCCAGTATTTCAAGTAAAATAAGGACCGCTGCAGCTCCTCCTCTTCCTTCAACTTGCTGTCATAATGATGATAAAAGGACCCACCTAATTCCAGTCCTTCCAGTTGTTCAGTAATCAGCTAACTATGCAGATTACAGAAAACTGAGGGGGGGATGCAATATATGTGCTATGGTAGAAAATGTTTCTCTCCTTACATGGAAGTGATAATTTACTGCTTGTATTATTTAGATCTTAAGATGCATTCCCTCCTCTAGGAACAGGAATGAAGGCATTACAGAGAATGAACTACTTTACATTGCTTTACATGAGAATTCTACTTTATTGTATGAATATGCAAAACATGTTTACACACATCCAGAGACAAACTACATGTTGCTTCAATAAAAATAAGTAAATGAAAAAGCCCAGTTGATGGGAAGAAAATGGCAGCAGCATCTCTGTACACAATTATCCATGAATGTCTGTGCATTTGGAAGAGTGATGTGAGTATGGGTGATGTGCTGTTGGGTTTTTTGATAAACACTATACAGGTTTGGGGTTTTTTATGCGTTTTTTTTGTTTGGCTTGTTGGTTGTTTTTTGTTTGTTTGGGGTTTTTGTGGCTGTCAGAAAGAACCAATCTAAACAAAAACTCAGTCTAGTATTTTACAGAACAAAAATTAGGCCTGCTTATGTAATTAAGTTGACCCTCCATTCTAAATAAGACTTCAATACAAGTGAAGATTATCTGTCCCAGGCAAATCCTTCCTAGGGATTACATGGTGCATAAACTAATGAGGGTTTATCTTTTCTTCTTTCTGAGAGGGGAGATAAATAGAGAACATGAAAACGTTAATGTGGCATTAAAGAATTGCAAAGAGAATTAGGAAAATAGGTGGCTGTGAGTCTCACAGCAGCATCAAATCCCCATTAAGTTTCAGATCCTGTGTGCAGACACACAAAATTCGGAATTCTCCATGTATGCAGAACTGTTTTGCTGTGTGAAGTAAAAATGTCAAGTATGCATAAGCTGTTTATTTTAAGAGGTAATCTGAATATGGTCAGCATAAAATTTTGTATGCACCATATCACTCCTATTTTTGGGGTATAACAGTCACAAAAGGAAGCTAGACAATTTTTTTTATTATTCAGCATAATTTAGATGAAGAGACTTTTGGTAAAGTAACTGAGACACAATTTAAATGTGCTGGTTTACACCTTAAAAAGATAAAACTGTCTTTAGTACCTACCATCTGAAAGACTTTTATGAAGACTGTAACATGGCTATTTGGGAAAATGTCCACTTAATTGAAAGGCTAATCAGTTAAAGCTATAACCTAGACTTGAAATTAGAGAGCTACCAAAGGAGGAGTCAGAGAAATGAACTTTTTGACTGCTGGTTTGAGATCACCCTTGACTGGATACTACATATATATATATATATATAGTAGGATAAGTACTCAGAAGAATTTAAATCTGTTTTGTAAGATTCACACTTCTAACACCTGAAGATAACACCTCATCATTTTAAAGCTTTACTGGGACTGGTTCCTCACTCTCTTTTTCCCTTATGCTGATGCCCATTAGAAAGGCCTGGTACACACAGTACAGCAACCTCCCTCATTCTGTATGGTAAATGCAAAGGGAATGGTGCTTCCATCACTGCTGGTACAAATGGGGTAGTTCACAGCATTTGGTCTCTTCCTAGCATTTCATATGCAATCAAAACCTTTTCTCCTTTACATGTAAGAACAATAGTTTTCATACATATTATTTTAAACAATACAGCTCTATTGTTTAGGATGGTATGAACTTTAGTAGTCACAGGATCTGTAGATAAGGTTTTTTCTAGATGGCTCACAATGACATTCTTTAAATATAGTATCACTGTGAGGAAGGAAGCAATTTATGTATTTGGATCAGATCAGAGAATCATGGAATGGGTAAGGTTGGAAGGGACTGCAGTGGGCCATCCAGTCTAACTCCCCTGCTCAAGCAGGGTCATCCCAGAGCACAAGGGACAGGATCGCATCCATCTGGTTCTGGGATATCTCCAGTGAGGGAGCAGACCAATAGGGTGTTTACTGTTGATAGGGTGAAGAACAAAATAACTAAGAGGTGAACAAATAAACAGATAACAAAAAAGAAATCTTCATTTTATTTTCAAGCAATTAAAAACATTGAGAGACAATGAAAAGCCAGTAGACATAGTAAAAGTTACACAAAACCATAAATTTATTTTTCTTCTCTCTTAAAGGAAATATAGTCTGCAGTCTCTATAAATCCATATTCTGGCTCCAGCCTGGGTATTGCATTCAATTCTGCAGCCTCCCCTCTTCCTCACAAAGGCATAGAAA
Source organism: Regulus satrapa (assembly GCA_013396955.1). Classification (NCBI taxonomy): domain Eukaryota; kingdom Metazoa; phylum Chordata; class Aves; order Passeriformes; family Regulidae; genus Regulus; species Regulus satrapa. Next base: position 59,968 of record VWZN01003803.1, on the reverse strand, counting down.
TGGGATTTCATCACAGTGAGTTAAAATGGTAGGAAAGTATGAAAAGCGCACTGCTTCTGTTTTGTGACAAAGCTGTCTAGATAATAAAAGCAGGTAAAATCTCAAGTCTCCTTGAATTCAGTACAGACTATTTCCCCAGTACATTTGCATATTTTACTTGCTGATATACAGAAAAACATATAATCAATTAATTGGTTATTTTAGAACAAGCCTACCCCCTTCCCTGCCTACAGGCCATGGTTTCATAAAAAAATTAGGAAAAAGGAAGTGATATTGAAGTCTCCTTCCCTGGCAGGGTGGAACTGCTTATTTGAAGGTATCTGCTATCACAATATCAGAATCGTGTAGGTGGCAAGGTACTTCTGAAATTTTGTAGCCCAATTTCCTCCTCATGGCAGGTCCCATTAAAGCAATTTGCTTTTAGTCATGTTCAATTCAATATATTTTGATTCAGTATATATATATATATATATATA
>VWZN01003803.1:34240-59447 GCA_013396955.1 Regulus satrapa | reverse complement strand
TATATATATATATATATATATATATACACACAGAGTATAAGTATTTATATATATATATTATATATATAATATAATATAATATATAATTGAATATATCTTGAAAGATGGAGTTGCCATAGCCTTTCAGGGCAAACGGCTTCAGTATTTGATCCTTCAAAAAAAATTTTAAGAACTTGTTCCCTATATTGACTTACTGTAGGTTGTGCTCATTGCTTCTTGAGCAGCTCTGGAAAAAATGTGGCTGCATGTTTTCTACACCCTTCCATTACAAAGTGCATCACAGCACAATGGTCTCCACTCACAATATTCTTTAAACCTGGCCAAATCCAGCTCTCTCATCTTCTTGTATGTCATGAACTGCAGCTGCCTAAGCAGTTTGGTAGCCTTGCTTTATGTGTCAATGTCTTTCTTAAAATGAAACACAGAGCTCCAGATGTGGTGTCACGAGTGTCAGATGGAGGGGAAGAATCAGTTCCCTCCAAACCTGTCAGTGGTACTCAGCCTAGTTTGCAGCTGGGCACACTAGCTGCAAGAGCACACAGTTGTCTCACATTCAGCTTGTCCACCACAACCCTCAGCTCCTTTTCTACAAAGCTGTTCTCTATCCAGTCAGTTCCCAGCCTGTCCCACTTGGGGGTTTTGCCAACCCAGTTGCAGGGCTTTGCATTTGCCTTTGCTGAACTTCATGAGGTCCCCAAGAGCTCATTCTTCCAGTCTGACTAGACTGCTGTCTGAGTAGCAGCCCTGCCTTCCAGTGTATAAGCCACTCCCCCCAATTTGGTATCACCCACAAATGTGCTGAGAGGTCACTCTATCCCATCATCCTGGTCATTACATCAGCCATTTCAAGAATCCAGGTTGATGAAACCTATATAAAGAAAGCAAGTCAAATATCCTTCCAAAGATATGCTGGAGACTTCAAATTTTGTTTTAGAAACGTAGATACATTACATTGCCAAGTCTTTTTTTTTCCTCAAGATATGAAATGAAGTAGCCCTGGGTTCCACAAGAAGAGGCTGTGAGTCTGTTCTTGGATGCAAATGTCACATGTAGAACTTTACTTAAGAGTGCAAATCTTCTGGAGGCAGAGATGACTGTCAGAACCTAAGAGCTAAGCAAGCTGGAAGTTATTTATAGAGTCCTTCCCCAGCATCTCCAGTGTGTGCCTTTGCTCAAAGACAGGCAATATATTTTCATACCATAAAAATGGAAAGAACTGCATTGGTAAATACGTGGTGCTCTGAGGACATTTCTGCAAGCTCGTTACTTGCTTGGGCAGTTGTATGGACAGAATGGACTCTGTGCTAGCAACTATTGTACTAAAGGAGGAGAGGGGAGAATGGGGATAAAACAAAACTAGAAGGAAGAGAGAAGAAAACCCGAGGAGTAATTCAGCTCCTCTGCAGACATTGTAGCAGTTTCAAGACCATTTATGTACTAATAACCTTTCCAGCACAGAGCTCTCTGTTATGGGCAGTGGCACACTACATGCAGCATGGACAGAGTAACACTGCTGCCAAAGGACGTGGAAAGGACAACGCTACAGATGTGATCCCTACAATTCTCCTGGGACATATTGTGCCACTCAGAGACTTACTATTACCAGAGACATTACAAGTTATGCTATAGGCTGGTATCATCTGAAAGTTGGATTTTGTTGTCTATGTTAGAACTGGATCTGAGATAACACACGTACATTGCAAAATACTATAAAATGGCTCAGCAGAATGTTTCCTAATCTTCCACATGGAGCTTGTCTCTCCAAACTTGGCTTTATAACTCTTGTACACTTTGGGACCACATCTCCAATAACATGAGCTGAAGAAAATATTGCTAAACAGGAAGCATTGGTTGTGAAAAGGAACTAAGAGAAGATGGAAGGACATGAAAGTGAGGAAACGCAGCCAAACCTCCAAAAATGGGGACAAAGGCACTGAATGTTTCCAGACAAATATTCCGATAATTAAAGCTGTTTGGCTTGGTATTTTTATGAAGACAGCAATGATAAAGGAGTTGAGTACTTTGTGGATGTTAAGTACCTGAAGGAATATACACTTGTAAAGGATATATTCCAGGCAGAACCTGTGTCCCAATCCAGGTTATGGGACAGGTTATTAACCTGTCCAGGTAACCAGTCCAGGTTATTAACCTGTGTTTAGGAAGATGTGGGATAACTCAGAGACATTTACCAAGTACAGCAGCAAGTCAACACAGTCATTCAACTTACATGCTGGGATGCAACTCTTCAGTTCTAATTATTCTAGTACCCTCACAGTAAGGCATGTGCTTCTTGCCTTATTTTCCTCCAGGAGGCAATGCCAGAGAAAAACCCAATCTGGGACTTAAACTGGGATGCAAAACATCAAACTCCAGTTTTCTAGCTCTGCTACAACCATCATAAAGCACTTTAAGTACATCATCCTGCCTCCATTCCCATTTATAACAACAGGAAAATAATTTCTTTTACCATTCTTTATTAGTTCATTAATTCAGTGGGGCAGCAAGTATGCCCTATAGCTTAAATGCCACATGCTTAATGCTGTAGGCATTTTAAGGACTTTGCTTAGACACCGACAGACCCCAGTACTTCTGTACTCATCAGCAGCAACACTACACTGGTTCACGACAGCTAAACGCAGAGTATATATAAATTTGACCAAGGTAGGTGCTATGCTTTTTCATTTCTCAGGAAAAATAACTGCTCTTACTAAATAAATATATTTATTAGAACTGTTATTACTATAAAAATACAGGTTTTCATCTGTTAAGTCGGCAGTAAATCTTCTGTTACAATTCTCTTAAGATCGCTACCTTCATTAATCACACGGTAGTGGATAACTTGCACTTACATTAACTATATTTTAGACCTTTCTAGCACTTTCCATAAACATTTTCACATTTTGGGTTATTATACTCTGTCTCGATTATATTAATCTGTTCCTTATATTTAAAAATAATTAAAGCAGTTTTATGGAAGCCTTGTTTGAGAAAGTATATTTAAAAAGCAAATGCTTCTCCCTGCCCCTGTGCAGCTCCAGTTAAGAGATAGAAAGAAATCGTCAGTAAGAGAGAAAATGACATTTGTCACATATGACTTAGGCCAGTTTCCACATGCTTCAAACAGAAGAAAAAAAAACTACAAAAAGAAATATGACAAGTCTATACTGCCACATAAATTTTAATTAAGAAATTTAAAGGGAAATAAAATAAAATAAAAAAAAAAGACTCTATCATTGTAATCTGTATGAACTACCAGTCTGTTACTGGTATATTTTCTTAGCCATATGTCTGGCAATTAACTGGACAATCTAGCTCTGCCTCAATAACAATATCTCCTTCTATCAGATTTCCTCTCCTCTCACCAATTTCACTGGATGTTCCCCTTTGAACTTTTATTGCACTCACAGGAATCAGAACTCGTGACTTGCATTCCTTGCTTCATCACTACACACTTTCTGTCCCTACACACCCTTGTGTACTTTCTCATAGAAGCAGCTGCAGTCTGAGCATTTCAGTCTCCTTTGATTTTTCAGTGGTTATAAGGTTACTTTCCTTTCTTCAGAGAAAAACGTATCAGCTGCACTAACACATTGCATCAGTCGGTGTCCTGAAGAACAACATGAAATGGAGTTCACCTTGCTCCCTTGGATACTGTTTTCCCTGTCATATGCAATGGTATGCTGGATGGATAGTGTTCAACTGGCAGTTTCATTAAACAGCTCTTGGACACCATTAAAGTGTTCTAATAGGTGTGACTTATTGACCGGAAGAGTCGGTAAACAAACGAAGTATAAGTGACAGTACGAGACCACAGTAACAGTAATTAGCGATGTGACTCCATGACTAATAGGAAAATTGCCCTGACCCAGTTGATGGCAATAGCAACGAAATCTTAAAAAAAAAAAAAAAAAAAAAAAAAAAAAAAAAAAAAAAAAAAAAAAAAGAGGAAGAGAGAGAGAGAAAAAATCCACAATAGATGGGGTTTTCTACCAATACTTACAAGGGTCACGAGCAACCTTTCTGGTTTCCACACAAGCCACTTCACTTGTATTTCACTCCAGCTGTGTTGGGACACACAGTGGCAGTTGTGCTGCCCATGTTGGTCAGAGCCAGGCACAGGTGGCAGGAGAAGGACAGGCTGGCAGCATTGTCCCAGCACACCATGCCTGCAGCTGCTTGCTACAGATCTGCCAGGCATCCCAACTTCACAGGAGGCCTCCAGCAACCTTCCCCTCTCTGCAGAACACCAGCACTCACTGGGAACCCTGCTTATTTATGCTGTACGGAGTTCCCAGCAGCACCTCTGCCTTGCCAGGGGCTGTTCACAGCCCTGGCTGAGCTGGCACACCTCGCCTGGTGCTCTGCAGGCAGTTGCATAAAGGCCTGGTGTACAATGGCTTATCAATATCCTGCCTCCGATCGATGTTCTACATTTATCCCACGCTACCCTCGCTTCAGTGCCAACACAAACATTTCAGAGAGCATAACAAACCACATCTGATCTGTCTGTGCATGCTTTTTGTCTCTTGGAATCACAGCATGTATGATCTACCTCTCCTGAATAGAGAGGAGTGTTATAACACAGAAATCAGAGCATTATAATGCAAAAATAGAATTATTCCTCAGTATGTGCATGAAAAATTGATTCTATTTCTTTGGTGAAAATACTATTCACAGAACCCCCTCGCCAAACTACCAGCTGCTTCTCCAATAGTAAGATGACATGACCAATAAAAAGTAATTGATAAGTTCCATAAATAAAACTAGTTCTGTTTCTCTTTCCATATCCTAGCAACGTAGGCCTCAATGGGATCCTATTATGGGGGTAATATCCTGGAATATAGTAAGGCCAAAAAAAAGAGAAGAGTGTGAACACCACAAGACAAAACACACACAAAACCAATTCTCTAAATTTCAGGGCTCCTGATTGCACAAACAACTGACAGGAAATGCACTGGTTTCAGTGCAATAATAAAAGGCCGGAAGAAATACTTGGAAAGTATGAGCACAGAAAAAAATCACATAAAAGCTAGTGGGATTGTCCGTGTGTTGAGAGGCAATGAAACTGTAATAAGAAACCTTGTTGTATGTTTTACAAAATTATGCAAGAGTTGGAAAGGGAATGGAAAAATATGCAAATCTAATGTACAAAAAAAAAAAAAAAAAAATCACTTTGAGAGTCTATTTTTTTTGAGGCACAATTTTAAAGTTTTTCTCAAGCTAAAGATACCCATAACTGGTTTAGGAGTTGGTTGTCCTTTAGTCATCCAAAGAAAGGAGCAATCAGTAGATGAAATCTGGCTGATGCAGACTCCAGATAGAGCACATCTTCAGCACCGGTTATAATTAAGCACCAGGCTAACTTACAACACAGTTCCTGCTTTCCTCTTCAGATCTAGATTAAATCACCTAGGAGCAGCTGCAATTCAAAAATACGGCTGCCCAAGCAGGAAGGTGCGGAGGAGCGGAGAGGCGGCCCCCATCGCAGAGCGGCGGGGTGTGACCCCTGTGCCCGCAGCGCGCTCCGCTGCCAGACTGACAGCTCCCAGCTGTCGCCGGCTGCCAGCGGCAGCTCCTCCCTTCTGGCCAGATGGACAGCACAGCTTGGACTTGGGCTCCGGCTCCGGAGGACCCGGCTCGGGGCAGAAAGCAGCCTTTTATAGCCGGCCCGCCGCCGCCGCGGCTCACACCTCCAGCCTCAGCACAGCGCCGCTGCCGGACCCGCTCCCCCGCCCGCCGCTGCCCATGGCGCCGCTGCCCCCGCTGCTGCTGCTGCTGCTGCTGCTGCCGGCGGCCGGTGAGTAGAGCAGAGCCCGCGCCAGGGCTCGCCGTCCACACGCTCCTTCCCCGCAGGGAAGCGGCCCCGTCCAGCAGCGCCTCCGCGGGTTCTGCTGGACGCGCTCACTCGCCCAGAGCCCGGCCGGATGGGGCTTGCCAGCGTCGGGGGGTTAGATGGGAGGGAGAGAAAGGAGTTGGGAGAAACACTCACGGGAAGTGCCTGTCTTCCCACGCCGGAGAGCAGTCCCTGTGACAGATGGCCCTTGGGTGGGACTCGCCCACGGGAACCCCCGATCTGCCCCGACAGCCCGGCCGGTGCTCAGACCGCACCTGCACACGGGAGCGGAGCTGGAGGGGCGCACATTACCCCTGTGAAGTTCATCAGCAATGTACAACTCCGCTAACGAAGTTCCGTGATTCAAATCAGTTTGCAGCTTGCATGTGCAATAACAACCTTTTTAAAAAGCCAGTAGCTTTACCCCCACTCTTCTCTGGGTATGAGAGTGAGCTGTAGCGGAGCACTTGAGTTACCGAGCAGTTCAGAAGCAGGAATTGCTAGAACTGAGACTGCCTACAAAACCCTAATTGGGTTATTCTGAAAAATGAATCAGTTTTCATGAATGAGTTATGATGTGAGAATGTAATTAAAGGACCCCTGCCTCACACCTTCACACAGCAAATTACTCACTTTGCAAGTATTTAATTATTTTTTTTGTCTCCTACATGCTATTTATTAATCAGTGTTAAAGACTAGTTGTACCAATTCACAGTCCATTTCCTCATAGGTTTTCTGAGGTATTCAGCAGTACAGTATCTGACTGTACTCATTTCTCTGAAATGATATTATTGTCCCTCTTTTTCAGATAGGTAGGTGGGCTGACACAAAAAAAGAGCATCCTCTAATTTTAGGTTCCCATGGTGACATGGTAAACCCAATTTTACCTACAACTACATACAATTATATGGGACTTCAGCTGCTCAAAGCTTGGTTCTCACTCAATGCTGTGGTAGCTGGTACTCCAACCCCAGGATATTCAGCAGGCTGGGAGCTTACTATTTGTAAACATCAATAGGCATTGTTTTAAAGTGATTAAATAAACCTCATGCTGAACCTTTGTGACAGCTGTAAGGTTAAAATATTATCTTCCAGAATAGCAATCAGCTGCTTTAAGTAAAAGATTCTCTTGCACTTTTTTTTATACATTCCTACACAGCTTACAAATTCACCAGACCAAATCTTGCAAATAGCAGGATCCTAGAGAAAAGAGCCTCAATTGATTCCTAGAAGAGATTCTGAGCACAGAGTGGAGCAGGGTCTGGGGGAAGGCAGTTGTGTGATTAAAGCCCATAAGGTAAGGTGCTTGCATAATGGGGCCAACTTAGGGCCCCACCGAGCTCCCTGCCCCAATTCTACTTCCTGACCTCAGATTGCCCCAATGATTCCTTCTGCATTTTGATCATCCTCCAGACTTCATCCTTTGCATGGCACAAACCTCAGCAAGATCATTAAGGAAAGCCATGGAATCACTGCTTCTGCCAGCTTGGGGTGCTCATTACAGAGAGCCTGGCTGCAGTCTGATAGCTCTGAGTCAGGCACCTCAGTCACCCACTCCGTGGGCAGTGAGGAGCATGGGAAATGCAATTTACCTGTTTCCCAATTATCCAAAGTGTCCAAAGTATCAAAACAGGCAAATTTAACCTTTAAAAAAATTTACATGTGACCAGAGTTTGTGGAGATAGCATTTAAGATGTCTGGGCAATATAATGAGGTGAAAAAGGCCATTCCTGATGGCTAATGAAACAAGAAGTAAACATCTAAGCAAAAACTAAGGTTTGCATAAAGCATACAGTTCTTTTTTGCAAGATCTAGAAAATACATCAGAAAGTCTGCTTATTGCCAAGTTTTGAGTTCTGAACTACTGGAGCACTATGACTAATGAAAATTTTACACGTATTTAACATAAAAAAATGTTTCTATACCCTCAGTCTTTGAAAGAATTGCTTAAAATTTATTTTTAAACCCACAAAACAGCATACACTGTATTAGATACTAATAATGTAGTTATGTATCATAATAATGCAAAGTTGTACATCTCAAAAACGTGAGTACATATCTGGAAAAATAATCAATATCTTTGCTTTGAGCCCATTGGGAAGAGTAAAACATTATAGGAAATATACTTTCACAAAAAATTAATGTCTCTATAATTATTTTCCCCTCTTTGCATAAGAACATTTAAGGGAGTGGATTTTAAAAATACCTTATAAAGCAATGAAATTAAAATAAATCAAATCTGGCTCCCTCCCTTTTTCTCCACTTACAAGGTTGTGTGTGTTAGACACAGCTGCACACAATCTGCATAACAAAACCCAAGACACACTAGACATCGAGGGACAACACTGCTCTTTCAGGAATGCATAATCAAACCTCTTCTTCACAAAGTCTTCATAAAAACAAAACCACACAGAACACTTCAAAAACTTAATCATAAAATACTTTGAGATCTGCAGAACGTCAGTTCACTCTGTAACTATTCCACAACATCTCTGATAAAACTTTGAGATTTGGTTACATGGCAAACACACCAATGCCATCATCATCAACATCTTGATACTCTGATTGTTCCCATAGTTCTGTGCATTCTCAGATGGTAATTCACTGCTTTTATTAACTCAGCTCATAAAGCTGTTGTGACAGAGTATTATATTCAGAGTATCTATGCCATGCTGGTTTACAACTGGATGTCCAGATGCTGTAACTCAAATATATTACAAGGAGAAAAAGTTGATGCCCTTTCCTTTAAGACACATGGCATATTATACTTGAGTTCCTCTACTTGTCATGGATTTCTATCAATGAACTGGGAATTGTCCCAAGTCAGCAAAAAATTCTCTGATGAAACCAGGAACATGACTTGAAAATTCTTATTTTCTTCTTCTCCCTGACTTGTATCTCTCATACACCGCCCTTTCCCTGTTGCCAGGAACTGAGAGACACAATGTAAAAATCCTTCACTTTTTTCAGAATCCCCAAGGTCATGCACAGCAAAGGCAGCTTTGCTGTTAACCATAGTTCCTCCAGACCCTACTGGCTGTCTACAAGAGTAACATTACTAAACATTGAAGAGCATAACCAGTTGTCACTTGTAAAGCTGAAGCTTTATTGCAGGGTTTCAGCTCAGAATTAACTGAACTTGTACTGACAATGAAGATAACTTTCGATGCTATCATAAAACAAATCTGTTTATAACCAAACGGATGCTTCTGCTACCCAAAATTTCACATTAAACGTACAGGTAATGTTCTGGAACGGGGGCCACCCACAGCAGACACTGTTCACGATCTTAGCAAGGAAGTTGAGTGCCAACTTAGCAGTTTTGAAATGAAACTGCAATTGACTCCATAGCAAGGAAGCTTTTCTTAATTCCTCAGGATATGATTGCTTTTAATCAATGGCAAAAGCTGCATGTGCAAATTTAAACACCCTTGTTTCAACATTCTGCCCACATTACATGCCCAAAAAGCAGGAGGGACAAAATCTGGGAATAGTCACCAGTCAGGAAAGAACTAAATGCTGCCTCAGGATTCTTCCTAAAGTGTTTTTTACCATTCTCACACATAAACCAATTGAATTTCCTACTGAGGTGATTTAATGAAGAGTTTAAATCCCATTGTTTCATGACATTACATGTGCCAGAGGTCACTAGCATCCCACACATTTCCAGTTACTCAACTGTGCTAGGACCAGTATTTTTTCTGTCAGATTTTCCATTAACTGATTATAGCTAATCATATAATCTATTATGATATCTATTATAAAAGATAACTCTATTATGCTATTAATAGATTACGTGGTTATGCAGATTATATAAAAACTGCATAATCATATTGTTATTTTGTAGGAAAGTAACTATCAAAGCCTTCAACAATGAAGTCTATTTTTTTTTTTTCTGCTGTCTGTCTCCATTACAGGAATTATCAGTTATTAAATCTTAATGTCTTTTGGAATCTGTATCCAGTACTGGAGTTTAGGTTTAGAAACTGTTCTCCTCATATCAAAAGAAGTAATTAGTTTAATTAACAAGAAACTCTCATCAGAAGCCTTCTAAACCTAATTTGTTTTGTAGTCATTCATCTTCTTAAAAATATCTGCGAATAACTTGGAGCCTGCATTACAAGGAGAGGCCACTCATTACCATCGAGGTCTTCAGTGTGTTAGTTCAACATATCAGGATGACATGAACCCCTAAAAATGTCACCCAGAGATTTCTGCTTGGGATCTCTTGCTTTAGTACTGATATGGGGTTGTTAAATTATAGTTCCTGAAGTAAGTTTTGTTCTGTAGAAATAATAGTGAGAATCACTTAAACAACAATAACCCCCAAACAAAAGTAAACAGGAAAATAACCAAACCCCACCTTTCTAATTTCCCTCGAAAAGACTTCAAGCATCCACCCATTTCCCTGCCTTATATCCACCACACCGTCCCCACCCGTTATTTGGCTGCTTTGTCTGAAAATGCGGAAACCCAAAACCCTATCATAAAGGACCTGTTTGTTCCAATGTAAAGCACTACAGTCTACAGAATAACAAGGGCAAAATTGCACGTTATGTTAAAGAGAAAGTGCTGCAATCCTGAGGCAGCTAATCTTAGCAAGTGGGTGGGCCTGGGCCACAGAGCACACGCTGGCCCTCACCAGCTGGAAGACTGGAAATGAGTGGTCTGCCACTGTACACTGCCTCCATGGGAGGAAACCACTCCTCCACTCCTGCAGCTGCTCTCAGGCTTCAGTATTCTGCATACTGAATTATGGACTGGGGACAATGGGACTGGGGTCAAGCAGCGTGGCCCCAAAGCGTCAAAAATAAAACCAGATTATTTACAAGTACTGTCACTTACTATCAATGCTTTTAAAAAACCCAACTATCCCAACTGTTTTATATTTCCATGTTGGATTCAATGAGTTTTTCTCCCACAGTTTATAAAGGCACTTTTGGGGAAGCCCGCTTGCGGAATCGAAGAGGGATTCTGGAATTAGCTGGAGCCATCAGGTGCACCACAGGGCGCTCTCCTTTCGCCTACCTACGCTACGGATGCTACTGTGGCCTGGGAGGAAAAGGATGGCCCAAGGACAGAGTAGACTGGTGAGAGTAACTACTTATCTGACTAATTAAGTGCTGAATACAAATGACAAATAAAAGGAATAACATATATATTAGGCCTACCTGAGAGAGGAAATAAGAGTTTAAACACAGCTCAGATTGTTAAGAAAGTCTGAGGCATTCATATTGTGTTTCTGTACATCTACACAATCTTGCCTTTAATTCAAATTTTCATTGCATTAGTACAGGATTCACAGTACAATCTAAAGTACACAATAAAAAACAAAGTCAATTTAAAAAAAAATTTACTATCTTCCACATTATTATTATTCAAAATAATACATAAGAAACATGCAAAATTCAACCTGCTGAAAAATCTAGAAACCAAACTTTTCCATTTAGTACTAAATCTCAGCATACTGAGATTTATAACTGAACCTTAACTGACAAGATGATTCTCTGGGTTATGTTCTGGTTTTGTTTTGTTGTTGTGTGTTTTAGGTTTTTAAAAAATTTCTATCATGAAATGGAGTTACTGAGCTGTGTTCTTCAACTGTTATGTACCACAGGATCTTTACACAGTGATTTGTGGGGAATGACCAAGTAATTACTTAATAAGCACAGGAAAAACAGTAATTGCAAAGTGAGAGCTCACAGCATTAACTTTTCCCATTGCAGACATAAATTCCTCAGGCAACCCAAACACCATCTACCTACTGTAAGCTGATGGTTTTAGTCTACCAGGAAGAAACCAAATGAATGAATGAATGCTCTGTGGATACACCCAGTCCTTGCAGCAAGTCAAAAGGAAAGGGTGTAATTAGTTTGCAGCAAAAACTTACTAAAAAGCTGCCTAATTTCAGGTCCTTGTTACCTCCTCTACTTGCTCTTCTGGGCTTGAAATGGCTCCACCCCAGAGACACTACACCAGCATATTTTAATGCCCTTTTAAAACATTAAAATGTCATTAATTTTTACCTGTAATATTCCGTTTCACAATGTCAAAGAAAGCCTATAAATTCTTCATGCCAATTATGAAAAGAACAATTTTGAAACAGTAATTTTGAGCAACTTTCCAAATTCTCTGCTGGTAATGAGCTAACAGTTCATTTTGTGGAAGGGGCTAGGAGAAAAGTATACTCACATATAACTGATTATGCTCTGAAGATTCAATTGGCTCAATATATATCAGACGTTTTTCTTATCACTTCTACCATGAAAAAGTAATTTCTTCCTGGTGATCTATTAAACAATTACCCTGGTTTGGTTCCTGAGCAGGTAATATACACTCACTGATGCTGTTTCATTGTTTCTCACTGNCTGCTTTCACCACGACTGCTGCTATGGGAGGGCAGAACAAGCAGGCTGTCAGCCAAAGACTGAGAGTTACCACTGGGAATGCAAAGACAATTCTGCTGTGTGTGGTGAGTGAGCACTTGGGAGTTTTTTGGGGTTGTTTCGTGGTTTGGTTGGGAATTATTTCATTAGAAAGGCATTTTCTTAATTAACTGTAAAATTCTTAGTTTACCATCCTTCCTTTTGTGACTTTTTTTTTTTGCCAGGATACACTGTGCCTAGAGAAAGCACAGCCAAACCCATCAACTGCATGCAGTTTCTTTTTCTTAATCCTCCCCTGAGTGACACAAACACAACTGTGATCTAGAGCAGCTATTACCTTTTCAGAAAACACAACCACAACCATCCTCCTTTTACTCAACATTTATATATGCTGAGGAACCCATGTTATGCTACTCCCTGAAAGTCTCCAGCTGGAAAGCAACTACGAGCAGGAGACAAGAAATTTGTAATAGTTTAAAAAGGATGTTTTCCCTACTTAGCAGAAAGTATTTCTCACTATTTGTAAGTTTATAGTTTTGGCATATTTGTCCCTGACCAGTGGCACTGATAGCTGCAATTTATGAATGAATTCATAATTACAGTTTACACTTTCAAACAGTGAGGTAATAAAACATTTGATGAGTTTGTTTATTTCTGGAAGTTGAATTAACAAATATTAATTTGAAATTATATACATAACGCAAGTGTACAAATTGCAACAGATTGGTAACCACATCCTGACAAATTTTGTTTGGTTGTTCCAAAATATACTTGCCATGCTGAGGTCAGGAAAGGAAAAAGAGATCATAAAGAAAGAAAATCCTCGAAACATTGTTATCAGGAAAAAAAATCAGCTTTTCTTTTACATTATTTGTTCACAGCTCCTGAAGTTTTAGCAAATGCTTTCCAATACTCAAAGACTCATTGAAATTGTAGCTTCCCACCAGCCCCCAGTATTTACAGGGTTTTTTTCCTTGTTGTTGTCACTTTTTTTGGTTTTCTGCGTGTTGTTTGGGATTTTGTTTCATTTTTAAAATAGGGTGCTCAGTCAGTTACTTTGCATATTATTTTATGCTTCTATCCAGAATGCAAGTGAGCTTGAGAATTGTTTATTATCTACACTATGGAAATGCAAAAAACCCTTACATAAACTTGTTTAAAACAAGTCTGAGTTTCTGACTACCAAGGTTTAAAGGCAAGAGCTGGCCATTCACAGAGAACACAAAACATTCTCATTTCAGAACTCTATTTAGAATTTGCCTGACCTGAAAACAAATGAGGGTTTGGACATTGCTTCCTTTCCTCCTTCAGATTCAGCCTTTACTTTGCCCAAGTGTCTGTCTCATTCACAATCTCTGCTTGCTCATTTCTTCCCCGTCCCAGATGTACAAAGCATCTTCTCTCTCACACTAATTAATCACTAATTACAGTCCCCACCTGTAGAGAGCCTAGTTGATAGCTGGCTGCAAAAGAAAGGCCATGATGAGATACGCCTCGTATGTGTCTAACAGCAAGGACAAGATGTCCTTGAGAGAAAAAGTTACACAAAAAGTAAGATGTGAAACCGCTTGGGCCAGCAGCTGCACAAAGAACAAAGACATAACATAGACAGACGGTTAATCACAAAAAGTTAGTTGTTCTCAAGCAATGTATCAACCTATTAGGAGCTAAGCTTTGCAATATGTATAAGCTTCATTATGCGCCAACCTATCAAGAGCTAAGTTTTGCAATATGCATAAGTTTCATTAACCATAGTATAAATGTGTGTAAGGAATCAATAAAGTTTGAGACTTGTTGATCAAGACAGCTTGAGACTCGTCTCCCGCGCTCTCCGTGTAACACCCACCCTTATATGGCTGTGAAGATTTTGCTCCTGACAATCTCCAAAATACTGGCCAAGACAGCAGGCATGGTGTCAGGAAAGCAAGTCCCTGGTATAGCATGGAGAAGATAAATTCTGGAGCAATACCAGAACAGAAGAAGGAATAGTTCTCAGTTAACATGATTTGATTTTTTATCCTATCATGCTGTTCATGCTACCTGTGCTATTAAGTAGCTTTCAGGGCAGCTGGTCGCAGCAGAAACATATATACATTAAGAACCCTTCCATTTCCAGGCAGAATTTGAGTTCACTCACCAAACTGAGCACTCATTCTGCTCCTGGACAAATCTCAAGCAGAGATTTGGCTAAGCTTTTAAAATGGTAAACACTCAGACAAGATGTAATCAAGGATTCTTCAGTTTACAGACACTTACAGAGAGAAAAAACCACACGCTTCTGGGTTGGCACACTGAACTGAAAATACATTGCTGTAGAAGAAAACATTTGTGCCAAGAAGAAACACTCATGCCAAGAAATCTGTTAAGTTACAACACTATAATTATGAAACAAACATGACGTGGATTTGAGCACACAAACACATTTTACCCCACTTCTTACTGAATGCCTTAAAAAAAAGGTGGGCAGTAGAGGCTGGAGATGTGACACCTTTGCATGCCATGTATATATCCCATGCATTATCTTTAATGCTAATCCTATAGTAGATGATAAAGGGTATGGGAATGGAGTATTTTACCAAAGTCAGGTTTCACTAGAGCAAAAGGGAAGACAGGGAAGGTCCCATCCCACTTTCTAAAGAGGGAGCAGTCATCAGAGGTCCTTTATTACAGAACGGGAAGAAGAATATTGAAATCTTTATCTGGCTGTTATATTTTCACCTGACTGATCTATGGGTTCTTTGTCTTACCTAAGCTCTGAACAGTTCCTATTGCACTTGAAATATAAGGCATTTGTACAGCAAATATGGAATGTGAGGGAGCAATTCCTGGTATACCATTTGAGATTTTTAATTTCTTCAGACTAATATCAAACTTACTGTGTTTTCTTTCAGACTCCCTAGAAGATAAATGTCAAAAAATGGCATGTGAATGTGACCGTGAAGCTGCCAAATGTTTTTCTAAAGCTCCCTACCATAGAAAATACCTTTTGTGGCCAGACTTTTTGTGTGGTGAGATTCAGCCATTGTGTAGGTATTAGATACATGACTCCTGTATATATTTAAATCTAAAATTAGGGTATTTTTTGGCCACAGTAATGACAACAAATGATTTTCCCCTTTCTTGATACTCCTTCATTCCACCTCAGCCTCTCCACCCCAAAATGTCCGAAGTAAACATTTTTTCTCTTATTTACCTTCTTCCACGCACTTTTATTGACTAAATAGAAATCTGAGTTTATCAGCTTAAGAAGTAACTGACAATGCTAATTTTTGCTTATATTCAGATGCAGAGACTTCTCAGACTGATAATATCATTCACTGTGAAGTTTTTATCTCCCCCTCCATGGGCTATAAGATGGATAAGATGCAAATCAAACTTCTCCACTAACAAATCTTAGCATTTGTTAACCTTGAACTGACTGGAAAAAAGTGTGTAAAATGACAATGTCAGTATTAGAGCCCTCTTATCTCCATTAAACACTTATTAAAAAGCCTCATTTAAGTGTTGAATTTCATTCACCTGGAGTAATCTTACCTGCATTGAAGAAGGCCTAATATAATATTTTTCTATCATTTACTTTGTAAATAGAGTTTTCAAAACAGCTGTTTATTTGATCTGGCTCAAACTCTTTACTCTATATACACCCTGAATTTATGGTAAGCACTGAGAGGAATTCTATTCTTATAACTTTAAAGCCAGATTTAAAAATGCAAATGCAAACCATCACCAACACAGAAACATGAAAAAAATGCAGAAGTTGTTGGGACCAACTGGCTTTCCCACAAGTGTTTGATCCTGCACAGCAAGAGTTTATGAAGCTCAGAATTGTATACACCTCATTAGGATGTAAAGCTGGTTTTAGCTAGTGTCACTTTGTAGATGTTTTTAACTCTTTGGGAGGAGAAATCAGTGCCCTGAACTGATGAATAATACACTTTTTTGTACCTACTGATTTTAACAGCTATAGAGCCAGGAGTGTTTTATGTCTGCTTTCAGCCAACTCAATTCACTCAAAGATACAGGACTAAAAAACAGGTTTGCACAAGTCAAAGCTAATAACCTATACTTCAATATTTAAAAAAAAAAAAAAAATCAAACCCCAAACAAAATAACCCACTTCTATAGGAATAGTGATTTGAAGAGAGATTTAATAATGAAAAATATTTGTAGGCAAATTTCATTCATGTTACGGACACAAATGAAAAAAACAAAACAACAAACCAATGCAGAATTCAAGGGGACAAAAGTTCTTGAAAAACATCTTACCTTTTGATTCAGTCACAAATGTCAATCCTGCTTACACAGAATAACTTTCCAGCCAATATTTGCTCACAGACATAGATACACACATTATATTGCCATAAGGAATTACAGTGTCAGGTCACTTTTCCAAAATAATTATTTTTAAGAGAAAATCCTGAATTTAAGAATTAGCAACAGAATTCAAGAAGAGAGAATGAAAGGATCTATTGATTAAGTCTAACTGATCTGAATAAAAAAAATTAAATTGCATGGTAATGACCACATTTTCCAAGACACAAGAAAATTTAAGTAGTCTTTGTCTTCAGCTATAGGAATTTTGGAACAGACTCTACTGTGACGCTGTGTATAGGGCAGTCACAATGCTACACGTAAAGAAGACTGAAATAAAGTTCTTTCAGCATCAAGCCTATCCAGGAAGGGCATTCCTTTGGCAAACTGAAGTTGAGGAACACACTGCTGGTATGAAATGCTAGAAGAACAAGAGAGAAATCACTGTACCAATGCAGAAGACACTGATTTTAAGGCAGGCTTGAAATACACAGAGTGCTCAGGACAGAATAAAGACATTTATCTGGTACAAATAGTGTGAGATGACTGTATGAGTTTCACATGGCTATACAGGAATGTGCTTTTGTCTTTTCAACAGAAAATTCCTTTTTCTTTCATCCTCCAATTTGGAATCAACTGGTTTAAGAGTAACTTACCTTAAAGCCTTTTCTTATGTTTAAATTAACATAATCCACCATTTTCATTTCCATATACATAAAGAAAAAAAGCAAAATTTATTCAAGATGTCCATTTTTAGAAGCTAAAGAGCTCAAGAGTTCCAATCACTGCACTTGTGTCTCCAGACGTCTTATCTCTGTAACCACAAGATCAATATTTATAACTGGGTTAAAATACAAGGCCCAGTAAAACAAACAATTGCAGAGAAACTGAGGAATAAAAGGCCAAAAAATTGCAACAAAAAGTCCCTGGGTTGAGACTTTCCAGAAATGTCTCCACATTCTGTGAGGAATAGTCCTGTGAAAAATGAAAGGGAGAGGCTTAGAGGAACTTTCTGGTTTGTTTTTACCCAGCTCTAAGAAAAGTTAATAGGTGCTGTAGCTTTAAATTACTTAGCCCTGACTCGGGTACCTGTAAAAAACACCATTTTGCACCCCAGGAAAAAATTCCCTAAAACCTAGTAGTACCAGAGTTAAAGAGGAAGCACTAAGGCAGTGCACTTAAGAGCCCAGCTCGGTGCCGCATCCCAGCTCTGCCTCAGGTCGTCCCGCGTTCCCTGCGCTGCTCTGGGCACGTTCTGCCCTCTGCTGGCTACCAAAGAGAGAACCCACTACACACCGAAACAGGAGCTCCTCCCTCCCGCACAATTCCCAGAGATCACACCAACGATCAAAGTCAATATGCTTGAATTAAGACGGAGGTATTAAAGGAGAAATTCTGATACATTAGCAGAATGCGTATAACTCAACTTACTTCTGATTCAGAGGACTCATCCTGTAATAACTACACTGTATCATGACTACATTCTGATGCGTTTAGCTGACAGCTAATACCAGGCACCAGAAGAGGCAGATCTCAAGGTAAGGTTTACTATCTCCCTCTGGTCAATAACATTCTTGTTACTGTTTCCACATTTGCAACATCTGAGAAGTAAACCCGTCTTTAAGAAACCCTTGGAAGCAGGCACAGAAATAAAGGTATTGAAGAGCAAGCAGGAGCATGCAGAGATTCACATGTTGTTATTAACCTCAGAGTTTGGGTTAGAATCTCATGTCAGTGAGCAACTGTGAAATTGTAAGGCTGTTACTTTCTCTTTATAAGGCCCTATACTTCCGACCCTCTTCCACAAGCTTAGGAAGACTTACTTCAATTCTCTTCTTGACCAGAGCCTCCAAAAGGAGAATAATTCCAGAACAGAGAGCAACATGGCATTTACAATTATAAATCTTGATGTCCAGTAGTGCACATCTAGCCAATCCCAAGCAAATTCAGCTATGAGCTGGTATGGCAAAAATAAATATTTTACAGTGAATTCTCTCCATTGCCTCCAAGAAGGATCTTTAAGGTCCTGTAAATTAGGATAAAAAGACTGTTAATCAATTTTCTATTAAACTGACATAGTACTGGCTTATTTCCACTAATCTTTTTGTTGAAAAGCTGGGGGTACCACTGAAAGTAGTAATTTATCTTTATTATACTTGCTAGGAGTTAATACTTTTTTGCATTAATTTCCATTAAATTAGAACATCACTTTCTGTAGTCATGTGAACTTCAGAAGAATCAGTTTCACACATTTAAAATCTTAAAAGTCTAAAATCAATTCTATTAAAGGTAATGGTTGCAACACTGGTGATTGCATACAATAAAATCAAAGAACCACTTACTCTGTAGGTCTGTTGTTTTTAAAGTCAAAGTGTAAAGAGGTGAAATGATGAACAATTTCATCACATGTTTTTATGCTGCTAGTCTTAAAATGCTTATAACCAAAGCAAATATCATATTTAATGTTTTAAATACTTACAAGCAGTTTTGTGACAGTATCTTCATACTTGTCTTCTTGCATAGGACAAATTGTGTGGATGAAAGGTAGGAAAGCTTCTGTGTAATCGAACAAATACAGGTATAACATACTGAGTCTTGGAGAACTCTTCAGTGCATACAGAAGAAAGAGTGATTTTCCTGGGTTTACAGCCTAAAAGGTATCAAAAGATCAAATTTCAATCAGTGGAAAAATAAAATGCCAGTTGTTAGATTTTCTGACAGTCATTTTTCAAAGGGCTGTTTTTCAAATACAACAGTTCATTAAAGAACAGTTTTTACACAGGTACTTCCACTACTTTAACACTCCCCCAAGCTTTAAAGAGAATTTTCTTTTAAAGGTACTACTTTAAAAATAATTAATATACATTACATGACACACTTTATATACAATTTACCTTATATTCCCAGAGGTTCTGTGGTGGTTTAACACCTAAAGTTTTCACACACTCCAGTTCTGCCATGATAGCTCTCCTGTGGTTACTATTCTCTATACTGTAAGGCTCTTTGGTGAAATCCTCTTCACTCAGTGTTAGGAGGAGTCTACAAAAGCAGGAGAATTACGAAGGTAAACGGTGCCTATTCACCAAAAAAGATGACTAACAAATACGAAACTGCACACTGAAACAATAAACTACTGATACAGGGTAGCACCTTTTGGGTTAAAGAATCATAGAGTACTTTGGGTTGGCAGGGACTTTAAAAGATCATCATTACATTGCATATCAAGTGTTCTACGGCAACTGCCTCTCAGAGCCTGGGTTTTAAATTTCCTTCTTTTCCAGTTGCCTCTTGCCTGCTTTCTTGCTCTTGGGTGAAATACATATGCATATAACACATGCATATTTCCACAAGAAAGAAGAAGTGGAAGGGGTGGATAATACAATTACAGTACAATTTTGCTCTCAGTATCATTTCAGTGTGCATTGTCAGCATTTTAAGAAGTTCTTAGAAAATTTTCAGGTAGCTTGCTAAATATCTACTACTAAAAGTTTTCAACAGCAATTGTTAAAACTTATTCTGAAATTTATCTTGGTACACCATCAACAGAATACTCCCATAATCTATGTAAGACTGTACAGTCATTTCACAGTAAGTTACCACTAATTAATCTATCAGTAGTCCAATCACATAACACTTGTCCTTGACCATGAGGCCTCTCACCTTCCATTTACTTTCTCCAGTAAAAATCTTTCTTTGTAATGTGAAGCCCACGGGCCCAGCTGCTCCAGCCAAAGTATCACTTCCTCAGCAGTCCACTTAGTAACAGGCTTGTGGACAAGAAGATCATCTTCAAATTCCCTGCTACTCCAGTGATAGCCAAGTAGAACTACCTACAGGGAGATTACAAAGATAAACAAAGATCCTTTACTTGCAAAGCAAATACATGAATGACATAAATAAGTACTCAATAAGAGGCTTGAAAAGTAGAATTCTTCCATTTCATGGAGACTAGAATATCCAGGTTGTAAGAAAGTACTTTGAAGTTTTAACCACTAACTCCCAAATGCTGTACACTGCAGTTGTAGTTCCTGACAGGCAGCTCTCAAGGCTGCTTTACTTACTGTGCCCAGCTGGAGTCTCTTCTCTGCTGACAATCTTTCTTCTGTGCATGTAATTTAAGAATATTTGATTGCATGCTTAGGGAAGCAGACAAGGAAAAACAACCAGATGAAACTTACTGCTACACAAGTTAAAGCTGTCAGGACGCCTGAGAAAAACCCTCCTCGAGGATTAATTCTTCCTGTGTTTGGAACTGTAGGCATCTGGTCATTCCCATATTTTTGGAAAATTGCTAAGCTGTGTGCTACATCAGTGTTCTGTTGAATATCTTCTTTTCTTTGTTCAATGGCATCAGAAAATAGCTTTTCAATAACATCCCTAATAGGAAAAAGATTTGTCATTGTACTGTAACCATTGAGGTTTAATATTCAGAAAAAGGACTCATTTTTGGATTTTTGTTTTCCAGGCTTTACTGAAGACTATCCTCTTTAAAAGCTAGAAAGAATTAGTTATCAAGCTTTAGCAAACTTAGAATTCTATCAATCACTGCCAAACAACATTTTCCTTTGCTTTTAAAGCTAAATTACCACATAATTAACCACATAAGATACCAAATTATTTCTCATATAAAATTAGACTTCTGTGTGCCACTGGCAAGCTTCAATTATTAAAAAAATGCTAAGCAAAAGACAACATAAAAGCCTACCATCAATCCTACCATCTATTTATTTAAATATTAACCCCAGATGAAGCATTATTAACAAAACTTGTGGGTAATCCAAGACAGCAAATAGATGTTTTTTGCTTTGTTCTGCAATATGATCACATTTCTTCCAATACATAATTCCGATTACAGAAATTACTACACAATTATCCAAGATCAATCTAACTTAGAATTATTAGAAAACAACCAGCTATATTAGAAGATTGAAGATCCTGCCTCTCCATCTCCCAAAAAATTTAGAAGCGGGGGGAAAGCCCTACCCCCCAAACAAACCTTCTCCCTCAAAACAAAACCAACCAACCCTCCCTTAATTCCACGTGCTCAAACAGTTCATTACAAGTGCACAAGCTAAAAGTCTTTGGGATTTAAATTTCTTTGTGACAGTTCAGATTACCAACTATCTAAGAATATCTGCAGCAAACTCAAGAAAGCAGAGAGCGAATTTCTGTGGTTTCATTTATGTAAAAAAGACTTTGACAAAACAGTTTGCTCACCTGAGGAGGATGTTGACTTTGGGGAATCCTTCCCATTTTTCTCTGCATTCAGGGCACTCATTCTTCTTGGACGATTCCCACCACAAGGCCAAGCAGTGCCTACAGAAGCTGTGCCCACAATTCAAGGTGGTGGGATTGATCAGGATGTCATAGCAGCAGTGGCACAGGAACTCACTGACCGATATCTGCTGGCCCAGGTCAGGAGCAGCACACGGTTCCACTTCTGCCCTCTCTGTTTCCCCTCGTAAAGTCTCGTCTTCTTCCATTTTCCTTTATGTCTTATATAAACAGAAAGCTGTCTTAGATCTTCAAACCAGATAAGGCATTACTCCTGCAAAGCAACATGAAAACAGCCATTATAAAAGTTTAGAATTGTAAGCAACATGATTTATCATTGCACCGCCTTTGTCATTCAGATAGTTTTAAATTTTTTAAGTAACTCAGACCCCTCCCCAAAATGAAACATGATCTACCTTTTCAACAATAAAACTACATTGCTAGCTACAATCAAAACCAGATTCTAGATGTAAACAGCTGGGCTCAATCTCCCCACGCTCTTCTACGGTGTTACAAAATACATGAAAATGAAACAAAATTACTATGTTTCACGTGACTTTAGACAGTAGCTTTAATCAAGCTTTTAGTAAAAGAAACCAGTAAAAGGAAGTATCATTAAAAAGTACCATCAGAGGATACAAAACTAAAATACCAGTACAATATAATGATCTAATTTACTTCCCTCTTCTTTCCAAGCATATGGAATAAAACATTACTAACAGAGATCAATGCTAGACATTGCTGGGCAATGTTTAAAAATAAAAAAAGTTTGATCCGTTTACTTTACTTGTAGTTACTTTCTTCCTATTATAGAAAATACATAGGTAAGAAGAATTTAAGATGGTTTCAAGCTCACAAAGAATAGAAACCTGTTTGCTTAATGTTCCTACTCCACTCTCTTAGATAGCAGTAAATAGTTTCTTAAGAAAAACACTGATCCAGGTCCCTCACTCATCACTCATGATACGATAGAAGATACCAAGGAGTAGACAATTTTCTCCTCAGGCACTACCAAACAAAAATACCAAACCAAACTCTCTCCACCATGGGGCTCCTGCTTACTATACTAACTAATGAGCTTGCCATCCAGATCAAGCACGGGGAGGTAAGCACACAAGCAGGTAAAGAACAGAAATTACCAAAAAACCCCAAGTGCAGAAACAGAAACCAATAGTGAAATTATAATACTCAGACTTCCAAACCCGTATTTCCCTGGCAAAGCACAGGTTGTTTGCTTTCTGAAACAGACCTGAAACAGCACTTACAGGAGGAGAAATAAGACCAAGATTTTGCACCTAAAAACATTCTTCTAGTTTTCCTGAAAGACAGAGGCAACAGGATTTCTGTGGAAAACACAGGAAAAATATTTCACCGCTCACACTGCGCCAAGTACGAGCCAGCAGCCGAACGCTTCCCAGCTCCAGCTTCCTGCCCTCCGCGCTGCTTCCTCAGGCGCAGCGCGGCCCCGCGGCGTTTCCTGCCCGGTACCGGGACAGCCCGATCCCCGCAGCAGCCCCGGCCGNCGCCGCGCTCGTCGCTCAGCGCCGCCGCTCGCCCGCTCACTCCAAGCGTTGTAGAGCACCGGACACGAGCCCCGCTGCTCTCCCATCTCTGGCGGCACACGCACTTCCGTACGGCTGAGAACTCGGCTACGCCTGCTTACTGCACCCTGCGCACCCGAGGCAGCTTTCCTTCGCAGAAACCGTTCAAGGTTGCTTTCATAATAAAGATTCATGGTGTAATCTTAGAAGTAAACGAAACTGTCAGGTGCTAGTTTGATTGCAGTGCTAACGCATCCCACACGGAGACTGTTCTTACCACCTAAGAGTGTGTCTACACGCAGGTTCACCATTACTTCTATCAGTCTCCGTTCCCTTACTGAAATCCTTTTTGACTAGTCAAAAAAAAAAAAAAAAATTCACTCTCTACAACACTCTGACAGGAGGTTGTAGCCAGGTGGGGACAGGCTCTTCTCCCAGGGAACAAGTGACAGGACATAGTTTTACTCTGCACCAGGGCAGGTTTAGGTTAGACATTCCAGCCCACTTCAAGAAAGAAAATAGTCTCTTCATTGTTTTCTCTCTCATATTATTAATTTTTTTTTTCCAGGAGAACCATCAGCAGACCTTTAAACTACTCCAGCATGAAAGAATTCAACCTCTCCTAGCTCTGAGGAAGTGCATCTAGATCTACCTTGGTATGCAAGGTGAAAATGCAGCCCAGAATACTTCTTCTAGAATACAGTTTTTCACTACTTTTTTGTGTCTTTTCACTTAACTTCGCATTCAGTGAAGTAAAAGAGCATACACGTATTTGACTGTCTGTGCAGCAGACTCGAATGTGAGAAAACATGACCTTTCTGTTCCAGTTTCTAGAACTTTTGACATATAAAAGGCCATGGAATGTCAAACTAGCTGCTTGTATTGCTCCCTCACACTTTTTAGGTGTTCGTTCTGCTTACGTAACAATAAATAGATGTTGAAGTAAAAAAAGTAATCTGTAAGACATAGCACTTCAATTCCTATTAAAGTACTTTATTACAGTACTTGACTGTTTGACTTGCAGTTTATTTTGTGGGTGAGGAAAGCAAAGAGTTCCCAGATTTGTCAGCTACTTGGGCGAAAATGTCAGGCTTCTCAAACAGCCATCGACCACTTTAAAGTGCCATGAGCACTTTAACTAGAAACTGCAGAAATGCATCTTAAAAAACCTGAGCAGTAGCATGACAGTTTTAGGCTTCAGCTAATATATGGCCAAATACAACATCTCTGCTGTTTTAACTAACATCTTACTGGGAGCCATTTAATCATATTAGATGCTTTGCTGGGAATGTCAGGTGAAGAAATTGTTTATACTGAAAAGGCAAAACTTAATATTGAAGCATCATTAAATGCTCTCTCCACTAAGCCCTGCATAATTATTTATGGTTTACTGTATGCAGAAATTTCCCTCCATCATTTGTGAAGAAGCTTTCATTCTGCTGGAATTCTGGAAATCCTGCTTTAGGAGCCCTGCAGCACAAACTCGGAACTCCTCTGACACCCGTACCCACACTCGTGCCCTGTGTAGCACCTTTTTTCTGGGGCAGGTTTTCCTCCCACAGCTGCGGGCCCATCCTGCTGGCGCTGTGAGCTTCTTTCTCTCTCTCTCTCACAGTGAGCTGTCAAAGCGCCGCTGCCAGCAGGAACGCGCTCCTTCCGCAGCACGCCGAAACCTCCGCTTCCCCTAGAATTCGCATCATTAAGGCACCGTCGCTAGCAGCTCTCCATCGTCCTCCTGCTGCTTCCCAGGCAGAATCCCGTCCGTTCTTCCTTGCCACTGCTAGTTACGCCTTTCTGGCTTTGAGGGCGAGGCGCACATCCACGACATTTCCCCGCACCGCGCAGAGCCGCGGCCGGTGTAT
>VWZN01003803.1:2813-34152 GCA_013396955.1 Regulus satrapa | reverse complement strand
AATGGCGGCGGCCCGGGCTCACGTGCGCGCTCACGTGCGGCGCGCGGGGCGGCCCCGGAAGCGCTCGGCGGCGGCGGCAGGCGGTGCCGGGCGGTGCCGGGCCCAGCCCCGGCGGGCGGGGGCGCGGGATGGAGGTGATAAGGAGCAGTGAGTGACCGGCCGGCCCTACCTCCCCGACTCTGCGCCGCTGGCGCTAAGCTGTCCCGGTATCCCGGCGTCCCTGCGTCCCTGCGTCCCTGCCCTGGGCTGGTGGCCGCTCCGGCCTCAGCCTCTCCTTCATGGCGAAGGGGTCCCCGTTCCCCCGCTCCCCCGTGAGGCGCGGCCCTGAGGCTGAGGGGGCGGCGGGCAGGCCCCGGCTGCCCCTGGCCGCCCGAGGGGCGCTGGGCTGCCGGAGGATATCCTTCGTANAACGCGCTCCTTCCGCAGCACGCCGAAACCTCCGCTTCCCCTAGAATTCGCATCATTAAGGCACCGTCGCTAGCAGCTCTCCATCGTCCTCCTGCTGCTTCCCAGGCAGAATCCCGTCCGTTCTTCCTTGCCACTGCTAGTTACGCCTTTCTGGCTTTGAGGGCGAGGCGCACATCCACGACATTTCCCCGCCCCGCGCAGAGCCGCGGCCGGTGTATGCCTTCCCGTCCCCCGGCGCAGCCTCTCCGGTGGCGCGGAGCTCGCTGCGGGCCACAGCGGGAGGTGGACGGAGTGGACAACGCGACCCTGAGGGCTCCGCCCCGGGAGGAAATGGCGGCGGCCCGGGCTCACGTGCGCGCTCACGTGCGGCGCGCGGGGCGGCCNCGGGATGGAGATGATAAGGAGCAGTGAGTGACCGGCCGGCCCTACCTCCCCGACTCTGCGCCGCTGGCGCTAAGCTGTCCCGGTATCCCGGCGTCCCTGCGTCCCTGCGTCCCTGCCCTGGGCTGGTGGCCGCTCCGGCCTCAGCCTCTCCTTCATGGCGAAGGGGTCCCCGTTCCCCCGCTCCCCCGTGAGGCGCGGCCCTGAGGCTGAGGGGGCGGCGGGCAGGCCCCGGCTGCCCCTGGCCGCCCGAGGGGCGCTGGGCTGCCGGAGGATATCCTTCGTAGTCTCAAGTGTGTTTTAACCCTTTACCCGCAGATTTTAAGGATAACCTAAACAAAGTGTATGAAGCCATTGAAGAGTCGGACTTCCTGGCCATCGATGGAGAGTTTTCAGGTAGAGTTGCACCTGTTTTGCGATTGTGAGCTCCTGGTAATATCTGAGGGGGGGGTAGGTTTGACCTCGGTGCCCGAGTTCGCCCCTGTGATGTGTCTCAGGGTTGGCGTGAAAAAGCTAAAGCTGAGGCTGCCACAAAGTGATTAAGCCACTTGTTACATACGTGATAGACAGGCTTTGGTTAGAGATAACATGCTGTGCTGTGCTGCTTGTGCTCCCACAGTCATCCTTCCACATGACAACTGATGGTTGTTGCAGCTCAAGATGAAAAAACCCCGTATGTTTTATGTGCCATGAGAGCCATGGATTAGCGAGGGAGATCCTGCAAATGTTTGGATGGGGAAAGGCACTAAGAGCGTGTGTGTTTGAGAAACCCAGAGGGTCTGGGCAGCAGAGGGATGCTTTAGGAGATGCTTTGCTTTTGGGATGTGGCATTCAGCTCACCCAGGGACATAAGTGTGGGCAAGGCTAGGTTTTGTTACCTGTGGTGTTTGTGGAAGCACAGTTGTTGCGTCTTGCTTAGGGTGACCAAGTTATTCAATAAATCTCTGGGCAACACTATTATCATTTTTAGTTTGGCTTTGATCCTGTGCTGTGGTATGAAGCCCATTTTCATTAGGCTACTGGTAGGTCTCAGCCTGTTCCTGACATGTTCAACAGGAGCCAGAATGGCTGAGCTTTTGCAGAAGAGCTTTGCTTCTAGAAAATCACTATTAAAATGAGTGACTTATAGCAGTAGCTATAAGTCGTTTTTCTTGAACGAAATAATTGTAACACTTAGTGAAAGCATTTTGTAGTACCTAAAGTAAAATAAATTTTCTTAATTTGCTAGTTGTTGTGTTTCTTTGCCGAGGTTAATTTTAAAGAGCTTTCCCAAAGCAAAATATGTTCTACTTTTTCAGGGATCAGTGATGGGCCTTCAGTTAGTGCATTAACAAATGGCTTTGACACTCCAGAAGAAAGGTATCAGAAACTTAAAAAGGTAAAGTGTTTACATGGCCTAAAACGAAAACTGGAGTTACTTTTGGTGCAGCATCTTGGGATTGTGACCACCAGGAGGGAAGACAGATGAAACTTCCCACAGTTCTTGCCTCTTTGTGGAATGAAAATGCATACTAAAGTCATCTTGGGCCAATAGTAAGATGATTAAATGGGGATGAGAACTACCAGAAAAACTCTGGTGTGTTTACTTTCAAATTGCCAGAAAAACAAACATTTATTAAGATTCACTTTATTTTGAAATGGAGAGAAATTGTATGTGGTTGCAGCCTGGTCATCTTTAAATGTGTACGTGTTTTATTCTCATGCAAAGTTTTCCTTTCTTTTCCAGCATTCCATGGATTTTTTGCTCTTTCAGTTTGGCCTTTGCACTTTTAAATATGATGACACAGAAGAAAAGTATGTTATTCTCTTATTTCTTGTTTTCTTAATTGAGTATTTTCTAAAGTAATAATGATAAGCCATATTGACATGTAATTCATCTTTTCTGCAGGTATATAATGAAGTCATTTAACTTCTATATTTTTCCAAAACCCTTTAATAGAAATTCACCGGATGTCAAGTTTGTCTGTCAGGTTAGTAGAAAAACAATTTAATTTTATTTGGTTAAGGTCTACCTGAAACAAACTTCAGCTTAAAAAATAGAAAAAATTAAGTTTCTGGGTTAGGGTTTTTTTCTTATAAAATAAACATCAGTTAAGAGCAATCAAAAAAATGTGCTTAAAGGGAATATCCTTAACTTTAGTTTTTAAATCTTATTACACATCACATTGTGTGGTTTCTGAAATTTGAGAAAATATTCTAAACATGGCAAGATGATTCTATTTTTTCCCCCTTTTTCTTGAACTTCCAGTTTCCTTGCTTTTTTAATCCTTAATTCTCATCTTCTTATCTTGCTTTCACTGCTCCCCAGGCTATTTTTCTGGTCTCAGATTTGTTCTCCAGAACCACATTTTTCTGTCTTTAGTTTCTTCCCTCTACATAGTTTCTTTCATCTTGATCCCTTACCATGTTCATTGTCCTTGTACCTTATGGAAGTTAAAAATCAATAAGAAAAGTAGCGTAACTTAAACCATCAGGAAGGTTACAAACGTGGCTCTTCTTGGCTTTGGACTTTGTATAATTTCTTTAAAAGCGTGAAAATAACTTAACTGATCTTTTATGCCACAGTCACTTCTGCTAGTTGTAAAGTCTTTTTCTCTTGTTGCAGAGTTCAAGTATAGATTTTTTAGCAAACCAAGGATTTGATTTTAATAAAGTTTTTCGCAACGGTGAGTTGTTTTTTTTCAATTTCTTTCAATGTCTGCAAAACTTAATGATGACATCTTTCCTTGTTTTCTGCAAAAAGAAGAAAGGCTGCCATGAGGGTGTAAGAGGGGCAAATGCTTGAAGCCCTATTCATCCCTAATTTGTCTGTAATTCTGATGAGCTTTTACTTTTTTTTGTTAGGAATTCCATATCTAAATCAGGAAGAAGAGAGACAGCTAAGGGAACAGTATGATGAAAAACGTTCTCAAGCCAATGGTGCAGGATCTCTGTCGTACATTTCTCCTAATTCCACAAAGTGCCCTGTAACAATTCCTGAAGATCAGAAAAAATTTGTTGAGAAAGTAGTGTAAGTAGCACTGTTTAATATCTTTGGTGGTGTTAAAAGTAAAATGTGAACAGTAGTGATATTCTCATATGTTGAAGCCCTTTCTATTAATTCACTGTTTGTAAAATGCTGCTCTTTTGAAAATGAAGCATTTTCTTGTCTTCTGGTGAGAGCCATAAACTTCTGAAAAATCAAGTAGTAGATATAGAAGCAAATAATCTGTTTCTTCCAGGGAACAGATAGAAGACTTATTAAAGAATGAAGAAAGTGAAAGTTTGGAACTGGAGCCATGTACAGGGTCAGTTTCTGAAATTGCATCTCTTCTACATTTTTTTATTTTGGTCATACAGAATTAGGGAAGTGACAAGGAAGAAGATATTTACTTAGGTTAACTGCAGCAAAAGCTACATTTGACTGATTTTTGAATGTTGAGAAAATGTGGTAGTGTAATTTATTTTGACCTGTAACTTCAGCACATAGTGGCAAAGTATTTAAGTATAGCCAGGAAATGTCTGGTATGTGTGAGCTGCCTTTTGTTACTACCGAGGTGATCCATAAGCCTTGGAGATGCATTTTATAAAAAAACTTTTCAAATCTGTTGAGCTATTGGTTGTTCACAGTTGGCAGTGAGCGACTGTTTTTAGTAAGTCTCTTTCCCAAAAATCTATTTATCTTTGGAAACTAGATATTTGGAGAGTGTGATTATTAAAAAAAAAGTAAAAATTGAATTTAGAAATAGTGTAAAGTGGATCACTGTATCTGTGTTGAGTGATCATGACTACAAAATACTCTGATGAGAAGATACGCAAGTAAAACATAGTGTAAATGCCTTCCCAGTTTGGCAGCTGAACATCAGAATTCAGTACATTTCTTTTGTATTTCCTAGCCTATAGTTCTGCTAACAGAATTTGCTTTAAAAATCTTTCTACAAACAAACACTTAGAGTCAGCTTAAACTGCAAATTGTTACTAGGAAACACTCTATAAAAGGATTATTAGTAACACAATTGTCTTTTGGTTTTAGATTTCAAAGGAAATTAATTTATCAGACCTTGAGCTGGAAGTAAGTTACTGGTAATACTGCCTTACTGTATATTTTTAGTACTTTTGATAAGAAATCTGGGTAAGATCTGATCTACTTAACTTGGGGGGATTACTTTAGACTTTTTTTAGCCTTTAAAAGAAGACTTTTGAAATGTTCTGCAGATGAATTACATTAAACTTATTTGTGATGATTAATTTAGGTATTAAAGCTTAGTGTTTGTTTTATCATTCCTATGTAAAATCTCTGAGTAGAACAGTGCAGCCTAGAATTATGTAACAAAGGCAGCATGCAAGGTTTTTAGTGAACAGAATGTGCATGTGCTTATATAGATTGTGGGCTTTACCTGACAAAATTTAGTTTTCTGTTGGAGGCCAAGCATAAGCACTCCTGGTTACTCAGTATATTGCCTAAATATATCTCTAAAGGCCTTAGGAGAAATGAAGGCTTTAGAGTGAGATTTTCACTGTTCTGACTGCAGTGGTAAGTTGTAGAAAACACACAAGTCTTTTTTTGTGTTTAGTTAATTCACTGCTGCAGCACTGAATCTGACACTCTGTTACTTACACTGGAAGCAGATAAAATAAAACTTCTCTCTAGAAAATGGAATCTCAAGAAGTGAGCTTGAGAACTAATCTGAAAAAAAGGCAGATTTTTCAACAAATTTTCATCTTAGTTTTTGTAGCATATCTACAGAATACCTATAGCTTCCTGTAGCATGTAGTTTTTTGTTTATGTCTGACACTTATCCTTGCATCTTCTCTGAGTGGATGGAAGAATATGTTCTTGAGTTGGGTTTTTTAACATTCAGCAGTGCTGCTTACAGCTGTGCACACTGTGTGTGTGTATTGGAGAGAGAAAGCCAAGCTGTGAAGGTAGCATGGAGCTAATCAAAGCAGAAAAAGAAAGTTATTGAAGAAGGTATTGATTGTCTTTGTGTCCTGACCTCTTCACGGGTCCTGTTCTCTGTGCAAGTACCTCTTGTGCATCAGTGTTTTGATGCATCCGAGGCTTGTGGCATGAGGTAGCTCCTAAGTGAGATGGAGCTCAGAACTGTGTGAGGAGTCAGTGTGGAAAGGACACAGCAGTGTTTGGAGTGTGCTCTGCAGTATGGGTTTTAGGAGTAGCCAGAGGACAAGGAAACTTGCTGGTTCTGCAGTGGTTGCTCAGTTGTGGTTAGTTTATTATAAGGAGATGGTGAGAGGAATTGCTACTGATGGAGCAGAAAAAGGCAATATTAATAGTCTCTTACTTTGCTATCAGTTGGATCTCTATGGCTCTGTGTATGGTGTCATTTTGGAAATGAAATGTGATTGTGGTGGTGTGATACAACCCTGTAGCAGAGGTGATGATATTTGAGTTAATAATTCCTATTAAAATCTGTCATTAGCAGAAAGTTCAAGGTTGTTCATAAATCCTCAAATAAGTGATGTATTAAAGCGATGCAGACTTCAAAGCAGCTGTCTGGGGGCTGCAAGTAAATGAGAGCATTCTCACCAGAATTTTTGTCTTGGATTTCTTGGAAGCAAAGATTCTAGATTGTGGTGAAATATCTAGATTATGTTTACTTAATTTCACCAAAACAAGAAGTTACAGGTTCCACAGCAATAGCATGGGAAATTGTGTAAGTGCTAGTTAGTGTTAAGTAATGTAAGGAGGCCACTTAAACTAGCCTATTGCTTCAAATTTTGCATTATTG
Organism: Regulus satrapa; assembly: GCA_013396955.1. NCBI lineage: Eukaryota > Metazoa > Chordata > Aves > Passeriformes > Regulidae > Regulus > Regulus satrapa. The sequence continues at coordinate 27,634 of VWZN01003803.1, read as the reverse complement.
AAATGAAAAAGAAACTTGTAATAGTTCTGTTACATCTAGGACTTAGAGAAATAATGAAGCATGAAATTACTAAATTACTGTGGTTTCAATATGCCAAGTGAATAGTTATTAATATTTTCATTTATCTTGATGTAGGTATCCAAAAGGAATCCATGTGGAAACTTTGGAGTCAGATAAGGTAACTAGGCCTGTTACTGCCTCTAACATTGGTTCTGTTGAAAGGAAATTGTATTTCTCGACTACAATATCTCCTGATTTTTAGATTTAATTCGAGCTTTGTTATGCAAATGCAAAGCTTTTTAAACGGAATACAGTGAACTAATTTCAAAACATTATATCTGACCAACATATGGAGTGTGGGCAAGTATTTGTGTGCCTTAATATTACATTTTAAACAGATACTGAAAGGTGTTTTAAAATACAGTGAATCTGGTGTTCAGTATTAATGAAAAGCAGGCTGTGATGTTAGAGAAGAAACAGCAGCATCACGTGCTGTGTCCTCACTCTCCAGCACAGATCTCTTCTTCTAAAGGTATTTGAAACAAACCGTTTACAAGGAAAGGCTGGTAACCTTTTTTAAGAATTAAAAAGTGGGTTTAGGAAAAAATAGGTTTAGTGGATGAACCAAATACAGATTTCTAAAATAGGCTTCTGGGAGCAGGTGATAATGTGGTGCCCACAATAGAAACAGTTGTGTTGCCAGGTAACTGTGGCTGAGGTATGGCCGTTTTCTTTACAATGTAAATTTACAGAAAGTTGCAGCAACCTTAAATCTGAATTTCTCAGAGTCATTCCTCAAACTATACTTTTTTTTGTTTTAGAAGGAGAGATATATTGTTATTACTAAGGTAGATGAAGAGGAACGAAAAAGAAGAGAACAGCAGAAACAAGCAAAAGAACAGGTAAATAAACTCAATTCCATGAGCTGATGTGAGGGAGGAAGGGTGAGAATCTGACTTCAGTCAGCAAAGCAAAAATGCAGGATAAGGTTTGGTATTGTTTCCCTTTGGTTTGCTGTGGCTGGCTGAATTTGATTTTCTAAATTCTACCAGATAACTTAAACTTTGCAACAGAGCAAAAAGAGTTGCAAAGCACTCCAGAAGATTTTTAAAAATCAGAATTGGTGGAATACTGAATGAATATTGTGAGTTGTGACCACCTCCTTAGGTGAATCTCCGCTGTCACAGAAGTGTGGCCTAGTAAAAGGAAACATCAGTTTCTTGCAGAAGTTGCTGAGCAAATTGTTCCATGGTTTGGATTCAGAGTCTCCCCTTCTCTTTCAAAGCTTGCTTCTTGGTTGTCTGAGTTGTGTCCTGTACGATGAATGTGTCGTTTCTCCATGGAGCCACCCTGTACACGCCTGCTGTGGGAGCAGCCTGAGCAGGAGGACACACCTGGTGTATTCAGGCACTCTCGCTGTTCGTTGGACTTTGTGTTGTGCTTTGAGTGATGCAGAGCTCATGAGACCTGAACTGTAGACTCCCGCTCCTTATCAAACTCTTGTGATTTGTGTTTTCATTTATCAAGATAAAGTCAGTTTGGGTGGAGCAAATAATACTGCTGTGCAAAAAGCCTTTTAAGAGGGAAAGAGATACCTAAAGAGCCATTAACTAATGTAGCATTTTTTTTTCCAGAAGGCAGGTTAGGAATAATTTACTACTACTACATTAGGGTTTCCAAAGCAATTTTAGTGGGGAATTACTTGGACTATCAGCATTCAGAGCTGAACTAAAGTAACAGTGAATGTTTTTACTGATTTTAGTTCTGGTTGAATAAAGACCGATAACATGAGGCAGAAATTGCTTCCTTAGACCTGAAAAAGAAAAATCTGTTATAGAACAGTTTGTGCTGTAGTCAGAACCCCCAAATTAATCAAAAGTCAGTTTATACAACTACAGTGTTATATAATGTGAGTCACACGTTTTAATTGGTTTTGTTTCTACAAATAATGAAGAAGATTTCTTCCCCAATCTGTTGGCATAGAAATATGCTCTGATTTAATAGGAGTAACAATCAGGATTCAACCCATTGCATATATAACAATATATGTAAAAAGTACAGCTGAAGATATGGAAGTTAATTTGAATACCCTCGGAGCTGTGTGCAGTGTCATAGCTGCTGAGCACTGTTGGAGATCATCTGCTGACAACGAACTGACTGCAGCTGTTACTGCTCTGGTTGGGGTGAAGTTACCCTTCTTTGTAGCAGCCTTTATTTTGCTGTGCTCTGCTTTGTGGCTAAAACACCACAAAGTGCGTTTTAGATACCATCCTCGTGTTTTGTCTATTGCTGAGCAGCACTTGTACAGTGTCAAGGCTTTTTCCCACCTTCCCCAAAAGGCAAGGAGGCTGGAAGGGATGGGCTCCCATTATCCTTACCCACCAATCTTATTGTCTGCCTCTGAATTTTGAGTGAAGGGAGTGAGCAAAGGACAGAGTGGCTGCCTGACTTCTGGCCAGGGGGAACTCAGATGGGGCTATATGAGGCTTGTGACTCATCCTACTTGACAGTGAACTAGAGCTATATCTAAAGCGGGAATTCTGTGAGCAACGTCCTGCTTTCACCTCTTGTGTCTTCCAAATATTGACATTTCCTTTGTGGTCTGTTCTTGGCTATTCGAGAAATAGTTTGAGGCAAACTGGGGGCATCTGGCAGTTTGCAGGTACAGTTTTGGCAATATTTGTATTTATGTCTCACTAATGTCGGAATCTTTGCTTACAGGAAGACTTGAATGATGCTGTGGGATTTTCCAGAGTTGTTCATGCCATTGCTAATTCTGTAAGTTAATGTGATTTTTAACCTACCTTTGTTTCTAAGAAAAAAAAGAGATAATTCAAAGAAAAGATTCTTTTGCTGTTACATTTTGGAAGAGAAAACTACATACAAATACACATACGTTCAAATGACACTTTTAAATTTATGTTGCTTCATACTTTACAGTGGTTGAGTGTAGTAGGTTGAGTGAGCTCAAACTAAAGAATGGCATGGGGAATCTTACTATCTATAAGAGTCAAGAATAGCAATTTCTTAGAGCTCTTATGTAAATAACCTTTGGTGGCTTTTTTTTTCCTCTCCTGAAAAGATTGTGGGTTTTTTTCCTTTTTATTCATGGCTGTCAAAGAAGGACTGTTGTCAAATGAATCAAAGTTAACATTTAAAAAACTACTAGAGCTTTTTTCAAGGAGCTTGCTTATACAACATCTGGCATGAAAGATTCTACACTCTGAGGAGCCAGACCATGCCCCTAATAACTCTTGTATATTATAACCATAAGGAATATATTGTGTGTTGTTGTATAAGTAAATTAAAAGGTAATGGACTGAGAAATGCCTTTGCTTTAATCTTAAAGAGATTTCATTTGGAAGTGCATCATCTCGACATGAAGCTGCTGTGGAAGCCTGTGGTAAATGGGTGGGAGTAGAAGATAAAAGAGTGGCTGCTCTGAGGGAAAGGAGGAGTGTGTGGGGCAGGCAGAGAGCAGACGGGAGGTTTGATGTGTATTTGTTCCTAGGTGCCCTTGGCTGGCATCTGGGATAGGGGTTTTTACAGATTCCCGTTGCTGTGGCCAGGACTGGAAGCATAAAAATGTTATTTTCCCAGGGCAAACTTGTTATTGGACACAACATGCTGCTGGATGTTATGCACACAATACATCAGTTCTATTGCCCCCTACCTGATGTAAGTACTCTTTCGAGTGTTCAGATGATGAAATAAATGCCTTAGTGTATTTGTCTTTTAGTCTTATCTCCACACTTCCTTCTGAATGGCAAAATTGGTGAGTCTTTGAAGAAGTATGGAAAAGTATTTTTTTAAAATCTGTTCGGTGCTCCTGGGTTTCTGCCTTACTGTCATAAATATTTATGTAGAAAGTTTAGTTGGATTGTTCCCCTTAGCATTTTAAAATGTTCAATCAGATAGAATTTTGTTTTTTGCTTATATCAGGTTTATTTGATTGACTGATGCATTCTACTGGCATGGAGCTTCAGCACAATTACATGGTGTTTTCCCCTTTGTAGTTTACAAAATGGGAATGTGTGTTTTAAAATAATACAGTACACTTAATAAAATAATAAACAGTCTCGTAGCATGGTGATGTGGGCTGGGGTAAAGAGGTGTAATGTCAGAGTAATTGGAGGGAGCACACTGACTGCAGCAGGGCAGTCTAACAGTTCATGACTGGACAGTTTGGTTAAAGTAAGCAGTGTATTGGCACCAAGAACTTTGTCTGAGGAAGCCAAAGGTCTTATTGGAAGGATGGCTCACATTGCAGTGTTAAAGGGCTTGTGGGTGTTTGGGGAAAGACTTGATCATAAGATGGGAAAAAAGTTTGGGACCAGTTTGGATGGTGTTGGATTGTAAGCAATTGTCAGTAGTTCCTGAATTTTTGACCCTCTGCAGATCTTAAACCAGTCACTGCATACCTGGAGTGGCTGCTTATATTCCATACTAAATGCTGGGAGCACTTCAGAACTGGTAACTAGGCTGGAATCAGAAGCTGCCATGTATAAAGTAGGTATAAAGTAGGATAAGGTGTTTGTTGGCAGCAACAGAACGTTTTTTACTAATGACAGGCAAATCAGAAATCTGTAGTCTGTAGCTGTGTGTAATTGCAAGGGGTGTCTGTGGTTCAGCTGACAAACACATCTCTTACTGTGAGAATTCAGTTACTGTAGCTCACTTCGAGGGGCTGTTTGGATAATTGTAGCTCCTGCTCTCTGTCCTCCTGAGACTGTAAACTGTTCACTGACTGGGATTTTATCTTCCCGTTTAATGTTCAATTAGGACCTAAGTGAATTCAAGGAAGTAACATCCTGTGTCTTTCCTCGGTAAGTTCTTAACTCAAACTTTCAACCATTTCAGTTTAGTTTTAGCAAGGTGATACTTTTTGTCCTAGCCCTGTACCGTACCTGTGACTGGGAAAGAAACTGGTATCAAGTTAGATAAATACAGTTTTTAAAGTAATTTTGAGCAGCTTTTTTTTCAGAAAAGCAGTGCTGTTGGTTCACTTCTTGGCAGAAGTGAACTTACTGCTCCCCTGGGTTTGGCATCATGTTTGGTGTTTGGAATCTACACTTCATTTGGAACAAGATTTATTCACTACTAGTTGTTTTCATCTTTTGCTGTTCCTTCATTGCTGTCCTTTTTCATACTGAACAAAGCCAAGGAATCTTTTGGCTGTTCCAAATCCAACAGTGATTTTCAGTAGGGTGTATCTGCTGTTTCCCAGCTAGTACAGTAAAACATTTTTTGAGGATTTGGCAAAATGGGCATTCTTCTGTTTCAACTTGTTTAGCTCTTATTTTGTTTCTAGGTTACTGGATACTAAACTGATGGCAAGTACACAACCTTTTAAGGTAAATTAATAATTCAGAACAATTTGAAGATACAAAATTTCATTAATACATATGTATTGAAACAAATTATACTTTATAGAAAAATATGTTAAATAATGTTTTCTGTGATGCTCCTTTTATTGTAGAATAATGATTTTGCTTTACCCCTTATCTAAACTTACAGAATTTATAGAATGCAAATTTTTATTTTTTTTATTAGTGACATTAGTGTGCCAAGTTTATGGTAACTTGGCAGCTTTGGATTCAAATATATGTAGGGTTTTTGCTAGGTAAAATGTGATGAAATTTTTTTCTTCTTGTTAAGGAGCATGTCCCCTCAGGAGGTAAAAAAGTGCTATTCATGCGCAAATAGGACCTGGAAGCTGTTAGTATATTCAAAGCCTTAGAGTACTGTGAACACTGACTTAGATTTGTCTGGGAAAATGCTTTATCATCATTAGGGCCTCTTGTGGCCTTTGCTCAGTGGGTAGTCAGCAGGGGGAAAAAAAATTACAGGTTACTCTTAAAATCTCTTACAGCATGAGGTTTATTCCTCTAAAGAAGTATTGAGATAAGTGTTCAAAACAAGATAAGCTCTTGTTTTCCCTTATGCCTTTGAATTAATTAAAAAACATGCTGCAGAAGCAGCATCTCTCTGGCTCCAGAGCACTGCGTACAGAAGTGCTATGAAATAAACTCGTAGATATCGTCAGGTTTGTGTTGCACATGGGTGTGGTAAGAATAAAGGCTCTGGCATTCTGAAAAATAGGAGTTCTCCACCAGTTTTATGTTTGGTACAGCTATGTTGATATTTGTAATTCTACAGCAGATGCTTGGGTTTATAGGCTCTTGTTATGAAATCCTGCTTTGGGATCCCAAATTATTGCATCATTTGAGCTTGTTTGTTGTACCTAGTTCATAACTTTTCAGTCTCATCTTAGACATGATGAGCTTGATTGAGAACCAAAGGAAATCTGGTCCTCTTAGATCTCAGACAACTTTAAGATTGTGTGAGATATTTTGCTTTCTCTGGGTGTTGATTCTGCATGTTTCCATTGTACTGATTGACAGCATATATTTAATTAAGAACTTCAGTAAGGAATTAATGTGTAATACATCTTTGTGGCTTTTTATTTCATGCATAGAATTCATCAGTAGATTGACTGATGCTACTCAACTCAGTTGAAGTGTAGGAGCAACTTTCTGATTATCAGGCTTCTTTCACTGTCTCTGCCTTACTTTAAATCAGCATTATTTACACTTGTAAAACTATTCAAGAATGTCCAGTCAGCCAGCCTGTTTCAATACTCACCTTGAATGCCTTCAACCATTATGATCAATATTTAGAATATTTGCCCTGCTGTTTGTGCTGCCTTTTCCCTTGCCACATGTACTCTGCATGAAACCAGATCCAAATAGAAATATTACTTTGGTGTAATCCCTCAATAATTTTGAGCAGCATTAATAAATGCTTATGACTCATGATGCAAGTGAGGCAAGGTAACTGAAATTTGTCTTGACACCTTTGTCTCTGGTGCATTAGTTTGAAATAGGGCTGTGTGTAAATCCTTAGAGAACACAAGGTGGCAGCAGTAAATACTCATCCTATTTGATTTCAGTTTCCAGGGGAAATGTGCTTGGCGCATTGGCAATTAATGATGGCTTTTCTTGCAGGAGATCATTAATAATACCTCGCTTGCAGAACTGGAAAAGCGTTTAAAAGAGGTTCCATTCAGCCCTCCTAAAGTTGGTAAGGATATATCAAAATGCTCTTATTTCTGAAATGTTTTCCTCTTTCAGAGGAAACAAAATGTTTTGTTTATTTTTGTTCTTGGTCTGAAATATAAATTCCCCTGCTAGTACTTAGTGTTTTGATGAAGGGGTTTTAAATGAGGGCACTGTACATAAGTGCAATTATATTTAGACGTATACCTGGAACTTAATAAAAATCCAGACAGTAAAAGGATGGATGTGTTTTGTGAACAGCAGTTTCATCATCTTCTAATGATGGAATTTTTTCTTTAAGGTTGATTTTTGGGGTTTAACTTGAAATGTCTTCAAAACTTTTCCTTTGGTGTTTGTCCTTTACATCAAAGCCAGAGCACTCCAGGAGGCACTTGGACAAATAAAACCAAGAAAACTTATACAGTAGTGACCAGTTGTGTGTGTGTCTGAGAAATCACTAAAGTTCTTCTGGTAGGAAAAAGGGTTTTTTGCTTTGAGGTGAACACAAGGATATTTAATTCAAGGGCAAGTTTAGCTCAAAGTTCTGGAATTTTTCTTAAGCTGCTGATTTAGAAAAGGGAGAACAGTCATGAAGAGTGGAGTGTGTTGAAAGGGAAAGTTTCAATGCTTGATCAAAATCAAGGTGAGTAGTACTTTTTTTATATTGCTGGAATGTGACAAGTATAAACACCAAAATGCATTTACCAATAAAGACCTCCTTAAATCACTTAGTTTAGTCTTCATTTAAATATCTTGAAAAATCTGACCATAGGTCAATCAGATGGTTGGCAAACAGGTTAATAGTGAAGCTTTCAATGAGACTGTTGCAATTAGAGTGTCTGTTCTCCTAAATGCAAGTCAGGAAAAAAAAAAATTGTGGGGATTTCCGCTGTTATTGTCTTACAGTTAATACTCCATTTTGGCTGAGCAGATTTGGGAATTAAGGACTTTTTACTAGGAAAGAATTTCTATCTTATGAACCTAAAATTATTTTAAAATTCCAAACAAAACTGCTTTTTAAGAACTTAAAAAAATTCAAAAGATTTTGAAGTTATATAAACTCCAAATTGTTATGCTCTGACAAAATATGCCTGTGGGTAAGCATACAGGGCTACCTGTATCTTCTCTGATAATGTGTTTATAATTGTCGTTTTCCCCTCAGAAAGTGCAGAAGGATTTCCCAGTTATGATACAGCATCTGAACAGCTCCATGAAGCAGGATATGATGCTTACATTACTGGACTGTGCTTCATTTCCATGGCTAATTACCTAGGTACCTGAGAAGTCTTTTCCAAACCTTCTCCCCGGTGCTGTCTGTACTGCTTATTACATACTGAATTTATTCTTCATTCATCAGGTTCATTCCTCAGTCCTCCGAAAAATCATGTGTCTGCTAGATCAAAACTCATTGAACCCTTTTTTAACAAGTAAGTAGTTGTATAAAAAACCTGCTAAAACACAGAAGTTCAACACCAGCTTTAGCAGATCTAACTCTGGCCTAGGAATCAATAGCTAACTGCGTTTTTCAGTAAAATGAAGTTTTTTCTCCAGTGCTGGAGAGGCTATGAAGTAAATACCTTTTCTTTTGAGGAGGATTGTTTACTTTCTGCTGACCTGTGAAAGGACACTTAGAGTACCTTGACTGCTTTAATGGCTTTGCCCATGCCACTCTTGAGAATGTATTCTTAATTTCAACATCTCTGTATATTAGATGTTAATACTTAAACACAGTTTAATTTAGATTAAACTTTCACTTCATTGCTAGATTTTTGGAAATATTTGCTGTTTTAATGGGCTTGTTACTAATGTAATTTCAATTAGTAAATTTAAAATTTAAAAAAATCAAGCTTTGATTTTTATGAACTTAGCTTTCAAATGAAGGTAATACTTTTTTCAAGAATAATTTTGATGCCTTTCATTATGTCAGCAAAATTTTGGAACTTCCTGGCTGGCTGTTCAAGAGTGATGGCAAGGATATAGGTTAATGTTCATCATAGGTAAAATCTTTAGTTTTAGGGCTTTTGTGAGAGTGGAACTGATTAAAAACAGATTTTTCCCTTTGAGTTGTTTGGTTCTTTTCGGCATAATGCAATAAGTTATATGATAAGCAACTCAATAAGCCAGGAATTCCAGGGATGCATTTCTGTAATCTTTATGCTTTATTGTATAGATAACATCTTTGAAAATCCTGTTTGTCTGCTGTGAGTAATCCCCGATGAACGTTTATGAGTTGAGATGATAGGACTCTTTATTGCAGTATCTAAACTCTTGTGTGTATCATTTGGATGCTGTTATTGTCTCATACTTTTGAGTTGGTTTGAAATTTTTTGACTGGTTTAGGGCAGCAGCTCTTCTATATCTTCCTGCCCCCTCCCACAAGCTCCTCACAAACTTGTAATGACAATGTTCTTTTGAATCTCCTTGCCTTGTTTGGATGCTGTTTATTATTTTGATGTAGCTGGAGGGAGGGGGTGGAAGAGGTGTAGAGAAATGAGAACACCGTGTTTTATTGAGCTGAATAGCATTGTGGTCTGTAGAAACAGAAATTAGCTTAGAAATGTGTTTTTATACAATGGATATCAGAAACCAAAATCTTTGCAAATCACTTGGGTTTTGCCATATTTGTAGAAAGTTTCTCATAGGGAGCTGTGTTGCTCTGGCTTCCTTGTAGAATGTCTTTATTACTCAGTGCTGAGCTGGAATGGGTGAAGTTTCTGAAGTTAATTGAAGCAGATGTTTGTAATTTTTACTGATAAAGTTCCTTTTAGGTGCTGCAGTGTTCAGGGGGATGCAGTGCATGTTAGACTGTACCTTTCCTGAGGCTGTGTGGCACAGTTGGTGCCACTTCTCACACCCTATGGCTCACATGTGAACCTGCCATGCAAGTACATATTACCTCCGTCTTTGAGGTTTTCTGCCTTTCTCCTATTAGTAGCAAAGCTAACAACTGCATTCCAGCAGACTTCTCAGGGATAGAGGGAATCAGAAGGGCATGATATTCAAACTCTAGGGACTACTAGTGAGTGTGGTATGATACAGTGAATCTCTAGGGAGTTACAGATCAGTCTGTGCCCTTAAAAAAACCTCAGCTGTTTACATCAGTTAGTTGAATGCTGTAACTGCAATCTGATAAGCATTTTAGAAGCTTTTAAAAGTTATTTATTTTAGCCTTCCAGTGAGCACTATACACAGCAAATGTTTTGTAACATCAATGTGGTATCTGTACCTATGATAGGATTTTAAGCTGTTCATCTTACTTTGGAAGGAAACAGTTTTCAGAGCTGAGTAAGATCTTTTATTGAAAGCATGTCTTTAGTTTTGAGGAACTCTTCAGTTACATGTTAAAGGGGAAAAGACTCATTCCAGTTAACTCCAAAGAAGTCATGATGGCTTTTGCAGTTGTAGGGTTTTAAGATTCATTCTGTCTAAAGCATGTTGAAGTGCTCAGAAAATGGGGAGATTTATGTGTATTTAGAATGATGACAGCATTTGCACTACCTGCTGTGCAAGGGGCTCTTACGGCACAGAGCTGCCACTTGTTAAATATTCCTTCCCCACATGTCTGTATTGTTTTCAGCAGTAACAATTTGGGCCTTTTTTTTGGCCCTTTTTAACTTGAGTGAGTAAACTTCCTGGCATGATGCCAAGTAATTTTTGCATCTGGCTGTTAGATTAAGAGATTGGGTTTAGAGGGTCTATTTGCTTTAACATACCTTAAAATAACTTTGTGATGGTTAATTCTGCTTTTTCTGAAGAAATGTATAAAACTAAAAAGGAAAAGGTCTTCAGGCAGAAGTTTGCTAATGGTTCTTTTCCATTTTGCTTCTAGGCTATTTCTTATGAGAGTAATGGACATACCGTATCTGAATTTGGAAGGACCAGACTGTAAGTAGCTTCTTTCATTGTAATCTTAGTGCCATCTTGACAAACCTCCTGGAGGAGGTATTGTAAAGATGAATTATGTATAGCTAAAGCAAGGATATCAGCATGTCTATCAGCTGTGTTTAGGTTATTAGCTACTTATGAAATGTGCCTGCACCCTTTTTTTCCTGTAATAAAATAGTAAACCCAGAAATTCTTCAACTTTCATCAGAGAATCTGCATTATAAAGGGGCCTGATGAGAACAAGGAAGTTAATATTGCTAAATGAGAGAGTTTGAAATTAACAACTTTGTTATTTTGGATTGCTGTTCTTATGTACCATATCACATAAAAAGAGGGCTCTTAACACTATCCCCTCACCCCAGCAGTAAATACAGAATGCAAACCAGTGAATAGCAAATGATTCTGGAAATTTTGTGGCCACTTTGTTTCTCAATTGATCTGCAGTAGTAGCTCTCCTTAACTTCAGCCTAAACATCAGGATTCTTTTGCCACATGAGATTATGGTAATGGGAAAAGAACTTTTACCTTTCTGGTTATTTCAGTTTACAGACTGAAATTAATTGATAATATATTTAAATGAAAATAGATTTTACAAATGTAAATGACCTTACTGTTATGGGATGTTTCATTATGAAGGAGAAAACTTTGGTTGAGGGGTCCCACTGATGCCTTGACTTAGGAAAATGTGAAGGCCTGGAGGTCAGTCTGGTCCTTGATTAGATAAAAGCTTAATTTTATATTGAGGAGTCAGATATACAACATCTTGAAAATTATCCCCATTTGAAAGCAGTACTGATGTGGATACATTTTCCACTCCTTGCATGGGAAAGCTCAGACTGGCGTGTGACTATTAGATGCCAGTGTAATAGTAACAGAGCACAGTACAGGAGATATGGAGGTAACTGTTGGAGAGGAAAATCTGTGCTGTAAGGGCATATATTTAATTTTAAATTCAGTTAGGTGGTCAGCTCACTGAGCTCTGGCTCTGCTGGAATGGTAATCTAATTAGGTTGCATCTTCATTCCGCAACTGTTTGATACTGAGTGGAAGAATGGGTAAATACTTTGGGTCATTGAGACAGTGCCAGAGCTACTAATTTGTAAAGATGCTACTTCCACTTGCTGGCCAACTTACAGGATTGTTTAGATACTTTACCAAGGAGGGTTGCCAGAAAAGAATCTGCCTCTAAAAGTCTGTCTCTTTTATCTGAAAGCCACTCCTGTGCAACAGCCTGATGCAGATGTTCCAGGAGGACCTGAGCCAAGGAGGCTTTCTAAGCCTCAAAACAGAAAGCATTGCAGGGGTGGCATGTTGGGCTGGCTGTTTCAGCCACTTTTCTTGCTGTTCTGAGATGTAAACACCACTGGATGCTGTCTGGTGCTTGTCTGTGGGGAACAAGAGGGTTTTTCTGCAGAGTAGCAAAGCTACCTATAGAGTACAGGAAGGTTTCTGTGGGAGGTGCACTTGCAGCCTGTATTTTTAAAAGAAGAGATGAGGCACAGCTGACTGGGTGACTGTTGTATGTTTCTGTTCATCAGCTAGTGAAAGAGCAAGTTTGTGCAATTTTTCCTGAAATAATGGATTTCAGTATCATGTACAATATTAAATATTATTGAATATGTGAGTGTAACTTTCATCTTTTGTTACTGTGTGTTAAAAACTCATTTAAAAGAATGAAGTTGCACAAAATGACTGCAAAGCAAAAAAAGAATCAAATACTTTTCACTTGAGTAGGGAGAAGTAAGAGATTTTAACAGCAGATACACTGTGATTTTAATAATAAACAGATACAGGAAGGTTAGGAATAGTTTATTTTCCCTCATCAATAGAAAAAAGGAACTTCAGGCAGGGGAAGTGTGTTGAAGTAAGATTTATGGTGATAATTTTTGCTGTATTCTTGCCTCTTCCAGGAATTTGATTTGGATTCTCTCTCTCAAATTCACAAATAATAAAATGGCTTTCAGTATGTGCTAAAGACTTCTGCACTTCTTTAGATGTTGGCCTTGATGAGCTTTCTTTTTTTTTTGTGGTGTAACTTTTAATAATAATAAAAAGTCAGTGTGTATATTCTAGCTTGTATCTAATATTATATCTGAGTTGAACGTTGTTTCACAGGAAGGTTTTTATTAACAGAAAAATTGCAAAACTTGAACCAATGCTAAGAATGTTTTAAAGGTGAGACACGAAGAGTTTTTTGGGTTTTTTTGGTTTTGTTTTTGGTTTTGTTTTTGTTGTTTGGTTTTTTTTGTTTTTTTGTTTTTTTTGTTGTTTTTGTTGTGTTTTTTTTGTTTGTTTTTTTTTTTTTTCTGTTCTTGTCCTTTACTTGGCTTGATGCGAGGGATGGGAAGGACTGCATTTGTGGGCATTTCCCACTGCAGGAAATGCTGTTTCAATTTATTAAATAGATGACCTAGTAGGATTTAGTATTTCTTTCATGCCTAAGCACAGGTACATTCTCACTGTACCTGATGTAGTTTCATAGATCTTGATCTGTTACTGAAAAAGGGAAGGGAAGAACAAAGCTACATGACCGTATTAGATGACTGCTTTAGGATGTTATAAAGATACTAGCAGTGACTGTTTAACAAAAGGATTTTTGTTTTGTAGTGCAACCCAAACGAGATCATGTTCTTCATGTTACTTTTCCCAAAGAATGGAAGACTAGTGACCTATACCAGCTTTTCAGTGCCTTTGGTGAGTGATAGTCTGCCCTTTAAATTTTTTTTTTTTAATTAACAAGTTAAACTTCTGGTTTGTTTTGTTATTTTTAGTTTGTGGGTGCAGACTTAATCCTAGTATAGGTAATGATGAATTTCTTTTTGTAATTTTTGAATGGTGCCCTATGGACTTGGTAATGATGTGTTGAAAATAACCATTCTTACTAACTGCTCTTTAGAAATCTTTATTTGGTGCTTGTTGAATATTGTGGCTCTTTTATCCTTTTATTTAAAGCCTCTCCTGAAAGGAGGTAGGAGTTTATATAGGTGGATAAAGGGAGTGGGGATTGCTGTGAAGCAGATGGATGCTTTAGGAACAAGGTTCATCCCAAAAAATAACCCATTTGATTTCCAGATTGTGAGCACCATGCAAATGAGAAGCAACAGCAAAAAGGGTAATGAATAACTGAGGACCAGTAGTTCTGTTGTTCTCTGCTAAGCAGAAGTGTGACATGCACACACTTGGAGAGCTGAACTAACTGACCGTGGTCTCTTGTCGCTTGGTGCTCTCTGTGCAGAGTCTGGAGCTGGATGCACCTCCTGCAGCTCAGGGAGCATTCGATCTTTGCTGCAGCAGGGTCAGGGGAGCTGCAGGGTTTACTCGCCCAGGTGGCAGCAGGACCGCTCGGCCCCGGCTCCCTTTGCCTTTTAACCCGCTCGGCCCCGGCTCCCTTTGCCTTTTAACCTCTCGGTGCCGTACGGGGCACGGACACCGCCGCCAGGGGGCGCGCTCGCACACGCCAAGGGCTCACTGTGGGACTTGCCCAGATTTTAGAGCCCAACGTTTTCATATTTCCATTTACAAACTCCAGGTTTGATAATTAATCCGTTTTTTTTTTTTTTAAGTCGTTTTGCCTTGGTATCTCAAAACAAACTGCAGAATATTCCTTCTAAAATTCTGGAATACAGAAGTACCCATGCTTTTCCAATTGGAGATGAATGAGGCAGAATGGTGCAGCATGAGGTTGAGTCACCTGCCAAAAGATTTTTTTAAAAAGGCACTAACAGACGTGAATTATCCTAATTTATTACATCAGTTAAAGCAAAGTGTCTTTAAATCAAGCAGTATTACTGGAATTTTCAGACAAATTATTTTAGAATTAATTGAAGTAGGAGTTATGATCTTCCATGAAGCACCTAGTGAAATATAGTGAAACAGCTGAGAGGGTTGCAGTGTCACGCTTGGAATTGGTTTACATTTGCTACTGTAGAAGGGGTGTTCATGATTCTGAAATCCTTCAGGACTGCCTGCATACCAAGTAGACACCTGTTCATATAAGATGTTTTTATAGTTTCAGGGGTAAATGTAGTTTCAGGTAACAAGTACTTGCAGCACTATGCAGTCTCTTAGAACACTTTAGATTCTTAAATTTACATTGTTTATTTGGTCATGCTGATGTGAAATATGAAGTCATTAAAATAGGATTTGTTAGAATATAGCTTTAGTGCATAGCCTTAAGTTCTACTTAAATCAATGTTTTTGGGCTTTTGATTAAAATTCATACTATCAAAGTGTTATAAAAACTACTGCTTAATTACCAGTAAAAGTCATGTAGGAAATGTATAAGAACAGAGTATAAAAAGGAAAATGGTTCAATGATGTAATCCACCAGTATAATTTTATTATGTGGATTTAAACTCGTTTGCCCATTTGAGCTGATAAAGGGAGAATTTTCAAATTTCTTTATAGAAGAAATACATGTTACTTGCACCTTCATGTCATAGTCCACCCATGGCCTTCTTCAAAGTATTGGAGACTTGATGTACTCTAGAAGTGAAGAGAGAGAAATTTCCCTGGTTTATTTCTCTGGAGCTGGTGTTCCATTACATTGCTGTCCATGGCTTATCTGCACTGGCCTTGCAGTGAGCTGGCACGGGGCTCTGGTGATTGCTAAATACTGTACTGCAGCTGCATTTGCTTTCCAGACCTTTATTTGCCTTTCACCATACTTATGAAATGCAGAGTATTTACCGAGGGCTTAGCAGTATTTCTGAATGATTTAATTTATTAATCTTATCTCTCCTAAATTCTTACTTCTTAATAATGATGAAATGTGGCATAATCTGAAAAGAGCATCTCTCAAGCATGGAGAGTTGCATAAGAGCATTTGTTGCAGTTTGCTTCAGATTGGAACTCTGTCTGCTATTTAATGTTTGACTTTCTTTAAATTCTGTATTCAAAATGTATAAATCTGAGTATAAAAGCAACATACTTTGGCAGGTATTGAAACCCTTTATTAGCTAAAAACACCAAGTCAGAAGTCAAAGAGTGCAGCAGCCTTTCTGCAACAGTCAAAAGATCTGATACTGAAATGATGGGCCACTAATAGGTTGGATTTTTATTAATTTATTTTTATTTGAGATTTAGTGAAAATATGGACACTGAAGTCCATTTGCATAGTAGCTGAATTCCTTCGGGAGGTATTTTTTTTTTTGTCTATCACTGATCCTGTTTCTTACTTTATACTGAGGGCACAGTTGCAAACTATTCAGAAGAATTTTTCTTTCTGATCTATCTTTCAGTCTGCTCAGGTAGATTGAAATGAATTAACTGTATGTTTAGGAAAGGGACACAATCTGGACAGCATTTCTGTGTTCCAGAGTTACAACAGAATATGGTCTCAGATGTCTGAAGTGGTGGTTTAGAAAATGTTACAATTATTAATACCAAAATGGAGAGAACTTGATAGATGAATAATTTTAGAGCAAAGACTTGTCAATGCATTAGAGCAATATGAATTTGTACAGTAATTTCTGTCCTTTAAAGGAAACTACATCAGGGTCCTACCAAATGCATTACAGTTCTGAGCTGCAGTCATGAGTCAGCTTGGGCTTCTCTTGTGTTGTGAAATGTTAATGTCCTGCCAAAAGGATGTTCTCCCTACACCAAAGAGCCTTACCCATAGGCAGCAAAGTTCTATGTTCTTCAAAGACAGAATTATTAGAAATTGAATTTATGTGCCCTGAAAATGTTAAAAGAAATTCTAACTTTGTGGTATAGGCTCATCTTAATAGCAGCCTTAGCCCTTCAGTACAGGGAGATGTCAGAAACCATACTGAATTAATTATGGTTTTGGCAATTAAAAAAATGATTATAGCTTGAACTCCTAAATAGCTGCCTACTCAAATGGTATAGCATGCGAATGAAATCTATGTAGGCTTTTTTTTTTATAATTGGAAAATCTGTTTATAATCTGGCTGGATTTCAGAAGAGACTTCTATAACCTTGTAACTGGTAGACTAAATTAGATTTCAATAGATTAAACAACTGTGAATAAATGTGTTTTAAGCCCTTTTGCATCATTGTTTTTAACCTTGTAATGTCTGAAGGTTAAATGGTGGTGTAACATTATATATAACTTGATTTTCTAGTCTGCATGAAAAAAATGGCACCAATTTTCAATATCGGAATTGTACTAACAGTAGAGCACTTAGATAAGGACAGAAGATGTAAATGGATATCAGACTATAATAAGACCTTGTGTCTGGAATGGGAATCCTTTCCTCTTCTTTTGCTTGATTATGAGCTCTTTTAGTGCTAATGTGACATTTTAAGCCATTCACATAGAAAATGCACTAACTGCTTGATGAATAGAGGGACTTATTTCCAGTCACTGTTCCATTGTAACAGCTTCCAAATGAGGTCCACGATTTTGTGTGTTTGTCCTCATATTGACTCAAATTAGCTTTTTATTTTACATCCAGGAAATTATGTATAGTGGAACTCAAAAAAAAAAAAAAAAAAGAGTTGGAAAATTCAGTGCCCAACAGTGGAGTTCTCCATTGATGTGATCAATCTTCTACCTATCCTTTTTGACTGGAGTTTATCAGTCAAAGAGCTGTTATTTATTTGAGTGAAGGGCTGAAATTCCCAGAAAGTCACTTCAGTTTATTTCATAGACTCATACAGAAGCCATGAAGGGAGGATGTGAGGGTTTGGGGGTGTAAAGGGTGCTCATGCAGCTCTGACTTTCTGAACCATTCCAGGCCCTTTTGTGGCTGGGTATGAACTACACACCTGTACACTGGATAAAAGCCTTCTCAGGTGCAGTTACTCTTAGCTGGCTTTTTAATATCATGGCATATCAGATAAAAATTCGTGACTGAGTCTAAAATGAAAATAGTCATCATAATTTCTTTTGCTTTTTCTAGGTAACATTCAGGTTTCGTGGATTGATGATACATCAGCATTTGTGTCACTGAGCCAGCCAGAGCAAGTACAAATAGGTAAGTGTTGCTGGATTTACTTCAGCATTAAGACTTTACTGGCTTCTGCAAAATGCTCTGAGCCAGCAGGGTCTGTGACACTAATGGCAAAAGCACTGACTGACTTGGAGGAACTGGACTTGCATAGCAGCAGCATGTGTGGCACCAAAGACAAGCCCAAACTGGACTTGCTTGAGAGCTTTGTGTTTCATTCTGTGATCCTCCAAGTACCTAAACCTGTAGGTAGAGTAGTACTGATCTCTTCACTTGGTGCAGTATTTACTGAGGCTGTTTACTTTGCAAAGAATATAACTATCAAAGGTGTGGTCTTTGCCTCCAAATACCTTTTGGACTGATATTTAGTTTGGTTTACGTTTATAAGGAACAAATGCAGAGAGAAGCCTTTTGGTGCACTGTAGAACACATGCAAAATAATAGTGTCTGAAGAGCCAGGACTGCTCATGTGCTTGTGTGTGAACATACAGTCTGTGTATGAACAATGTGCAGTCTCTCCAGTCCTAAATTTTTTAGTTTTTGTTTGAACTTTTGAAAATATTGCCGTTAGTTATGTGGGACAGCAGTCTTCTTGGAGTGTTGGGTTTTAGGTTGAGTTTGTTGTTTGGGGTTTCTGTGTTGTTTTGGGGATGGTTTTATCTGTGTTTTGGGGT
Source organism: Regulus satrapa (assembly GCA_013396955.1). Lineage (NCBI taxonomy): Eukaryota > Metazoa > Chordata > Aves > Passeriformes > Regulidae > Regulus > Regulus satrapa. Next base: position 9,100 of record VWZN01003803.1, on the reverse strand, counting down.
GGAGTTTCTTGAAGATTTTTGACTGACTGTAGTTGAATCTACAAGCTCTTCAAGGTTTCTCTAGTTCTTTGGGGCATGTATTTGATTATTGACCCACAACCTCACTTGGGGGAACAATGGCTGGAAGTAAACCATTATAGATGATCATTTGGGATATGTTCTGGTAATGTCATCTCCATGTACTGAAACACTTGCGTCAAATGCTGTGGAGCCAGTGAGAACAGCAGTATATGTAGCAGTTCGGATTAACTGGCTAAAATCATGTTGCATTTAAGAGCTATCCAGGCAGAATTCCCACAATTAAGTTCTAAAAAGAAATAAAACAGATTAGAAAACCCCACTGAGTTCACCATCATCTGTCCTTACTAAGTTAAATAGATTATACAAGAAATAAATTAAACAAAATAAGCTCAAATAAAGAAGTTTTCAGGGTCTACATGTACAACTAGTGCATCTCTCTAATTCCTTATTAACGTCCTGGAAGTGCTTCTCATACTTCCTCATACATTCATAGCTCTGCTGAGGATTTTAAGGCTCACCAGCAGCCTCCTTACAGCAATTGCTCCATACCAGTGAGAGCCATTGTTTCTTCATCTATACAGAAGTGTAAGAGTGAAATCACTTCTAATGAGAATAAAGAATTATGTCAAGATAAAGATAAAGAATTATGTCAAATTCCTAGATGCTGCTACAGTAAATTCTCCACTGCTGTTGCCTCAGTTACTTATTCATTGTCTAAATGTTGGGTATTTACAGTATCACCTCTTTTTGTTGTTGTTTGGCTTGGTTTTGGTTTTTTTGTTCTTTTTTTTACAGCAGCTATATATTTTGGAAAAACTGAATGTTTGCAAAATATTGAAACTGAATATACTAGCACAAGTCTGTGTCCTTTTCTTGTCCTTTGACAAACAGAGTCTTGTTCTGTGTGCTGAGAAACATTATTTGTTTGAAAGCTCAGGTGATTATAGTATTTCATAGAATTTTATGAAATCAGGTTAATAGAAAGTCATCTACTGAAAGCAGTGAGCCAGCTGAACTGATAAGCTAAAGCAACCTCAATTAACAAAAATTGTGTGATCTTTACAGTAAAATTACTTAAAATTCTTGGTATTTCATTGGTTTGGGGTTTTTTTCTGTAAGAAATATGTTATAAAATCAGTTCTGTTATTCTGTTCCCTGATCTTAAATTATTTAATTAATTGTTTTTGTAATAAAAGTCACTGTTTGTACTTGTGATTTAGTGAGATGTGCTGAAGTGAAGGACCTAGGAAAAACTAATCATGTGGCCTGGTTTTTAACATGTTTCTTTAAATGTCTGCATCTTCTGGACTTTACAAAAAGCTTTGGAGGACTGTGAAACAATATGAATACAAGGCAGGATGTTGCTATGGGTATCCTTCTGTGCTTACCTCTTAGAGAGGTTTGACTCTGAGCTGGTATTAATATGTGTAGTTCAGAAGTGCAACAAGAGCATCTGTGGATGGACAAATGGATCAAGGACATGAAAAGTGTATGGAGTTTTCCTCTAATGTGTTCAGATTGCCATTACAGAGGAGTCGAAGTACTGTAAAACATCCAGACTTGCTTTGCATCTATTTAGTAAGAAAATTGTGTGTGAAAAAGCAAAGAAAATGGGACTGATTTTGTAATTATCTGCATGGAGTGTTACCTGATTTCAATCTATCAGATTTTGAAACCCTGTTCATATCTGGGAGATGTCTTTATTTTTCTGTTGCAGCAACAGCTCAAATAGTGAGTGTTTGGCTGAACTGAGATGAAGTTAGAGACTTGAACAGCAAACATTTAAAGACTGATCTGCCATCCTCCCTTGATGTCCATGCTCCACATAACCAGTTGATGGATCTGCCTGGTTTCTTAACAATTTAGCTGCAATTACTTTTAATTTTATTCAGCTTCATAGGTGTGACAAGACAACTTGATACGTGATTTGTCTGTATGACTAGTTTTGTGTAACTGTGTCTAAGGGTAGTATTGAAATCGTGATAGTTGTCTTTCATATTTCAAATAACTGATTATCCTGCTGAAGCTTTACAAATGGCAGACCTCTCAAAATGTGGCATGTTGCTTAAGCTCTTGCTGCTATGCTGTGCTGTTTTTGTTGTTGCTAACTCTCCTGGCTTCAGTATTTTAAATGGGCTAGAAACTTGTTCATCAGCATCCTGGGAACATATTGGATTTCTCACAGATTCCAAAATCCATTTTGAATGTGTAGGGAATTAAATATATTTCTTCATCCCCCAGTGCTCTTTAAAACAACATGCCTGAGTTAGATATCATGAACAGTAACCATTAAAACCTAGTCCAAAACCAATTGGTAAAATATTGGCCCATAAAATTTTCTGTTTATTTAGTATACATTTGATTAGCTGAATTTAGCTAATAAGCAGCTCTTCAAATTTCACATGGTAATCAGTAGTGTTTATGTTGCCAGGGAGAATGTGCATTCCACTGTTTTAATTGTTAAAGTGTTACCCTGAAGGGCCTTTGAATCTTCCTTTAACACAAAAATACTTGTTTCCTCTTCCACTTTTTCCTCTGAGACACTAAGTAGGGAAAAGGGCAGTATTTTTATAGGCAATTTTGGAGCTGCTCCTAACTTTCCAGCTGAATATGGAAAGCTTTAAAGCACACAAACCAGAAACCTTGGGAAACAAGAGTCAAATGCCTTAAACTTCTCATTTTGCTGCTTATGATAATGTCCAAGAATCTTCACTTTATTTGGCTATTCATGTGATTCATATGTTGGCAGAGTTTCAGGTTTACTGTGAGTAGAAAAAGCTTGTTCTTGTATAAAATCACATTGCTCTCTGTAGCTTGAAGTGGAAGCTGCAGCAGGACAGAGGCTGAGGAGCAGTTGCACAGTCACCCTGCTGTGCCTGTCTGGGCAAGCTGGAGCTGACCCTTGTCAGGGGAAGGTTCTTGGCTTCCAGTGGGCTCTGTCATTCTTACTGTTGGGCTGCCACCATGGCATCTGAAAGCCAGCAACAGGTTTATGGAAGTGGTGGTTCAGATGGCTCTGGTTTCTCTGAACTTTTTGCAATATGCTGTGCTGTGAACTGATTTCCAGGCTACAGGCACCTGAGAATTGTAGCGGACAATCAACACAGTCTATGTTTTGTTTGGATTTGCTGTTAAAAGTAGGTGATTAATAAGAATTGGTTAAATGGTTGATATTCCTTTAGTTGGACATCTGGGAGACAAAACTTTCTGTTGGCAAGTTGCACTGCAAGTGGCATCAGCATTTCTGTCAGACATGAAGCATGTATTTGTTAAGTATGTGGCAAAAGAAGAACACTGTGCACTGTTAGAGCTGATGAACACAAGAAACTTCAGAACTAATTTTTGGCATACAACTTCTGGCTCTCTAGATTTTTGTTTTGCTAGGTAAGTTTGCCTTTGGATGCTGTTCAGCTATGTGTATTTATAAAGCTGGCTTTTCATTTGGAGAGGTTAGTATGGCATAAGTGCTGTTTCAATGATCCTATGACTTACAAGGGTCTAGACTTCATCCAGATAGTCTGGAAATGGTGGGGGAAATGGAAGAGACTTCAGCTTGTCTTAACTGTCCAGTAAACCCAGTATTTTATTTTAATGAATAAATTGGTATAACCTAAAGTATTTGTGTTTCAGCCACTTCAGCTGCTCAGCTGTTTTGTGCAGTTAACTTTGAGTCCTCAGTTAATGCTTTTGATCAGTGTTAAGCTCTTAGTTTTCATGGTTTCCTTGCATGTTGTCATCCAGCTTTGACTGTTCAGGTTGCTGGTCTAAAAAGAAAAGGGATAGCTTGAATTCTTTCAGTAATTATATAACAGATTGTAAGGGAGTCAAAGTCCTTTATAACAATCTGCATACATGTGCATAGCATGAAATGTCACGCTATAATTTCTGTGCTTTGTTAAGTAAAATATTTTCAGTTTAAGCTTTGCATAAGGATCCTTTCTCTTTCCCTGGCATGCTTTGTATTTGGTACTTTATCTTCCTTCAGTAAGACCATTTTCTTGCAGATCACCTGTCCATTTTCCCCTGTTCTTCAACATGGAGGTTCAAAGCTTCATTTTGGTTTGCTCTCTAACTTGCCATCTCTAACTTGCCATCTCCTTTGCAAAGTGAAGAGCTGCTTTGTCCCTGCATTGATACTACTCCTTGCTCTGCATTCAGATACAGAGAGGACAATTTTTGTACAACATTCTGCTATTTAGAATGTGTAGAGGCACCTTCTATCTTAAACCGATACAGGAGAGGAAAACAAAGGGATGGGCAGCACCATGTAGAAATCAGTTTTGCATACGGCCTGCAGATAGTTGCTGTTACCAAATACACCTAAGAGACTATAGTCCAGCTAATTAGTCATGTGTATCAACATTTTGATACCTTGCAGAAGAATTTTTCCAGGTATGCTTGAAGGACTGAAAACTGTATATAGGCTAACAGAAGGGGCCATTAAAGTTACATTGACAATTTCACTAATATTTAACAAAATATAGTTGAATTTGGCTTCCGCCTTGGTAGTATCCAAGGTTACATGGTCATGTATATTTCTTTTGGATCTATGGACTCTCTGGGAATATGTTTGTGCATTTGCTGTGGAAGAACTCAGCCCTGAATGTTCTGTAGAGGACAGTTTAATTCAATTTAGGTTAATTTAAAAGATGCCCTCTAATTTGGGATGTTGAGTCTTCTGCTTTTTGTTGATAAATTAGGCACAAGCACTGCTGCTTCCACTCCTGAGTTTTACTTTGAAATACTGGACTTTGCATGTGCACTTTTGTCATCATGGCAAACTTCTGGATTGTTACATGTGGCATGAATAGCCCTAGTAGTCATTAAATAAGGCTGTGGCACCATATGGTGAGTATTGAGAGTAAAACAAAATACTGACTTAGCTACTCACTCATTGCACACTGTTGCTCTGTCTGAGGCCGTGGTCCCATGGTTTTAGTAGAACGTGATCAGATACGATAAATGCAGCATTGATACCGAGGTCTCTTAAAGGCTTCACAGGTGAAATTTTACTTCAGTATTTAATAAGCTTAAGTGTTTAATATTGCATATTAATCTGTATAGCTCTGTGTATTTATTGTATTTGTATATTGTGGCTTTTCTTTTACCTACACAGTTCACCAACATACTTGTTTTATTATTAAGAGGCGTAATATTGTCAGTGGCCATATATGTCAGGTTGTTGTTCTGCATAAAAGCAGGGGCTTGGCAGGAGGGTGTCTTTGTACACATTCCTCTTGGCCCACTCAGTGCCAGTCAGCCTGTTTGATGTCTTCCCTGATAATGAGGGAAGGTGCCAGCCTCTAGAAATGCTTTTCCTAAAGTAATTTCCAATTATTGTTATTCTGCTGTGAGACAGAAACTTTAGGGCTGCGATTAATGTGAAATGCAGCCACGTGGTGTTGGTTACTCACAGGTTTCTCACAGGAAGATTTGTCTCATCTCTCACAATTCAAAGAAGTAAGTAAATAGCCCCCCTGAGTTCTCTCTAAGTTTTTTAGAATTTGTAGAACATTCTAGTAGTGCATTTCTTCTGTTGGGAGTGCAGAATGACCAAACTGTACTTGCTTTATTGGGCAATATGGACAGCATTCATCAAAAACCATCAGGAAAGATGTATTAAATCCTTACAGGGAGCTGCTCTTCAATTCCAGGCCATGCAAGATTGTTTTATCTGTGTGGCTCCTTATATGCCTTCATTTCAGTTTTTCAATGATGAAGCACATTTATTCAGCATGTAACATTTTATATTAAATATATATGCTGTATATGTATATACAGGTATTTGTGTGCATGTGCCATATGAATGGATTGCTGTAAAATACTTGCCTTATTTCAAGAAAGCAGAGTTGTCTTTGTGCAAAAATACTGACTCTTGCAGAGATTTATTTTAGAATTATCTTTAGGCCTCAAATGATTTGTTTTTCTTCCTTTAAAAAGGGTTAAGTTTGTCAGGGAATTAAATGGCAGACCCATAACTTTGGTTCATAGCTTGTAGCAAAGCAAATAATGTTATTGTGTTTTAACAAATGAGTATGCATCAGATGATCCATGGTAACTTTGTGCTTGATTTTAGCAAGTAAAACATGCTTAAGTTTAACTAAACAAATTTTGCCCCAAGGAATGTTGGCTGGCATGCAGTAAACTCCAGTGAGCCTTATTAATTCATTTATGATGCCTGCCCCATAACTTCACAGGCAATAAATATTCTCCTAATTCTTACAAACAGATCCTGTAACTCTGCTGTTCAAAACAAATATTGGGGG
>VWZN01003802.1:8130-31064 GCA_013396955.1 Regulus satrapa | reverse complement strand
GTCTGAAAATCTTTAGTTTGTTCACCTTAGAAAAGAGGAGACTGTGACCTCATTGCTGTCTTCAACTGCACAGTGAAGGTGAGTAAAGAGCACAGTGCTGATCTTTTATCTCTGTTGTCTATTGAGGCATGCAAGGGAATAACTTGAAAAGCTGAATCATGGAGATACATCAATTCACATTGGATATAAGAATATGCAATTTCCTGATGGGTCAAGCATTAGCACAGTCTCGCCAGGTAAGAGTCCATGGTCCACCACCAAGTCTGTTGGTGTTCAAGGTATGTGCATACAATATTCTTTGATACATGTTTTTACCTCTAGGTTTTTTCTGTGTAATCATGGTTTGGACTTGATCTTCTTGTGTCCCTTCCAAGTTTCATTTACATGATTATTAGTTACTTCCAAGGATTAAACTCTTCTGACATGATGAACTAACATTTAATAGGACAAAGAAAGTTCATTAATGTATTACTGACCCCATTCCAGGAAATTATATTGCTGATGCACTATTATAGACACAACATTTTTTTAGTCAGTGATGGCAGAAATCTTGAAAATTGTTGCTCAGTTGCAGGTAACAGACGGTCAAACAACATAAAACTCATCTAGTCCAAGTCTTCACCAGTGTGGTGCATTAAATACTTCAGCAACATATGTGGTCAAAATTTAAGTTTTAGAGAGAGATGTAACATCCCAAACTTCTCTCTCAAGGGTCAGCTATGTGTTAGGGACCTGAAACACAATTTACAAGAATTCGTATATGTACTCAATACTGAATAACTTTTCAGAAATTTGCTTGCAGTTTTTACTTAAATTCAGGCCCATTCTTCATTGCTTCTTAATGTTAAATAATCTGTATGTTGTCATGGGCTTTGCATCATTTAAGTATGAATTGCCTCTTTCCACGTTTCATCTTATTATTTAAACATGCTAAATATATTATCTAGCTCTTTCAGTCTTCCCCCATGTATCATTCCCTTTATCTTTTTTATCAACTGTGTGACTTTTTGCCATTTCCTTAAAATTCGTCCACATCTCTAGCCAGTGGAGAGACAGAACTAATTGTAATGGTTTGGGTGTAGACTGTAAGCAGTTACTTATCAAAGCATCATCAACTTGCTGATATAGGTGTGATTATTTTTTGCCAGGAAAGTATGGCATAGTGTTTAAATGCTAGCTGGGGCATCAAATGCTTTGGATTTATTTCTCTTAAAAAACAGCCTCTAATTTTAGGCAAATCCTTTTGAGACAAATTCCAATGAGGTCCTTCAGGCAGACATTTACTGTACTTTTCCAGGCAAGGCGATGCCTGCTGAGCAGCCCATGTAGCATCTCCACAGCAGATGAACTTATAGAGTTCCATTCTTGAGTCCTAGCTTGGTATAAGTGTGGTATTTAGGCTAATTAACTTTGTTTCTATATTTCCAATACACCTGTTCCAGGTGAATTAGCATTGCCATCACACTGTGTTAAGTTGGCTATTGGCTTGGTTGGTTCTTTTCCATAATGTCCAGGACCACGCTCAATGAGCATGTTAGCAATGTATTTTAATACTATTGCTGTCTCACTACATCCATGTGAATGTAATGTGTCAGTGTTCATGCTGCTTCAAAAATTAAGATGAGAATCAGATCTTCAATTAGATGTAAGGGTGTATGTCTATTTCTGCTACCAGCCCTGTGATCTTTACAACACTGTGCTGTGAATAACACAAATATGACCAATCTAAAAGACTGCTGCTACAAAGTTCAGGTATTTAATGAAACCTTGGCCACTATTCTCTAGGCATGCAGTTTGCCACATTCAGTTCCCTGTTGAATGGGGGAATCAGAGTGAATATGGTGACATAAGCTGTCATTCAAGAGGAAACATGAAGAATTATGTATATCTGAAATTGTGTTCCTTTGTACAATTGGCATTCCTTTCAGGAATACCACTTCATTCTGAGTAAAACTCACAGTCTTCAATTCTCCTTTTTGTAGGTATCTACAAAAATTCTCTTAAAGAAATGTCCTTTCATAATAACAGCCAAGTAGTTAGAACACTTAGGAAAAGAGAAACACCAGAAAGTGACCTTAATAGCATTCAACTTCAGACTTTAAAGTATGACTGAGATATGAGGCCAGTCACCTTAAGCTTCCTATATAATTATTGCAAAAAGACAAGCTCCTCCAGGGGATTATTCAGAGCAGGAATTTAACTTTGAAAGACAGGTAAATTATATACCTAAACTTAGGAAGATTGAATAATCCTGAGTAACCTTGAATAGCGGATGCAATTGCCTGGTTTGAAGAGTTCCTAACCAACAGTCTGTCAGATATTTAATGTGAACTCAAGATCCCCTCTAACCCCTTAAATAAAAAATATTCATCAAGTCAGAGGTGGAAGAACACTGGTGGAGTTCATAGAACTGTGTGACACGAGAATACTTTGATATCCAATACCTAGGTTTTGTAACCTAGAAACAGAAGGTTTTGAAACCTAGACAGAAACTTTGACAATGTGGCACAGAAGTACCTCAGTCTATAAGCATTATAGCCAAATTAACAATGTCACAGAAGGCAGAGTTCTAGTAGTTGAAGAGGGAGATCATCAAGATCTCAGGAACTTGAACCATGAGAGTTGCACAGGTTTAGGTCAGTGCTCCATTTATGGTTCTGGGACATGATTCTTTTCCTAAACATTATTGATTTAAAAGGTTAAGCAGCTGTAAATGTTGCTGGCTCTTAAGTTTAGTTCAAGCTTTTTTTTTTTTTCTGGTAAGTTTGAACTCCCTCTTGCAGTTGTGGCAAAGATTCATTTTTAGTACTGGTTAAAGCACTCAGCTAGGAAGTACTGTCTATGATGACAGGTGATTGAAGTCCCGTTTCCTTAGCAGTGGAAATGTTCCTTCCATTAAATTAGTGGGGCCTAGAAGAGAGACAGGGTAGGAAGCAGAGCTGGAGCTTTGCATTAATTCAATATATTAGTTTTAAGTAAATCTGTATTCTTTTAACACAGTAACTACTAGGAAAGTCCACTATTGGTTCTAGTTACAAATCTTCCTCTATCCATAGGTTATCTGTCTATAAGATAAAAAAATTAGTATATTCAAATAATTGTCTTAAAAGCATTTTCCTTGCAGAGCTTTAACATGGTTGAATGTTCTTGAGATTTTGAGATACCCCTGTATTATAGAATGAGGGATAATTAAGACCCTTCAAGAGATAGTAGGAAGCCTAAAACTTAATGGTTATATGTGCTGCTCTCCTTCAAACCACAGTTAATTAACTCTCCACTTTTAATTAGGTTTTCACACTTTTATTGGTGTTTAAAATTATCCCTTCATGTTACTCTCTCATTTTATGTATACACACAGTCTATACGTGCATACAGATGCAAACTCACATATTTTTTCTGTGCTGAAATATAATTTCTTGAACCTTTTTTTTTTCCTTTCTAGCATATGTTTCCATGGGATCCCATCCCATTATTTTAATATATATATCTGAAACTGATCAACATATACTCATTTGTGAGTTTCATTAACATGACATTAATCCACTTTTCCAGTTCATTAACAAAGGTGTTAACTACTCCAATACTTAACATTGATTTCTTTCCATACTATTATTTGTTTCTTCCCATTTAATACAATGCCATTTAGTACCAATATTCAATAACAGACCTTCAAAACACTTCTGTAACTCACATTTTGCATATGCTGTTTAGAATTCAATTTGTGGTAAGAATGTTTTAGTTGTTTAGTTCTTTCTTATGCCGTACTGAAACTTGCCAAACATCAAAGCCTTTCACATTTTGTATTTATCTTACAATTTTGTCCCACTCAGTTAGGACCAATCATATAAAAGACAACTGTATCAGATCACAGAATCACAGAATGGTTGATGTTGGAAGAGACCTCTGGAGGTCCTCATGTTCATCTCTCTGCTCAGTAAAGGCCACCTAGGGCAGGTTATCCAAGAACATGTAGAGATATTTTCTTACTATTCTCCATGGTGGCAACTCCACAACGTCTCTGGAAAATCTCTGCCAGTGCACAGTCAGTGCACAGTAAAAAAGTCTTTCTCTTTTCCCTATGTTCAGCCAAAATTCCCCATGTTTCAATTTGTGCCCATTGCCTCTTGTGCTGTCACTGGACACTACTGAAAAGGGCCTGGCTCCATCTATACCTCGCCTCAGGTATTTAGATACACTGACAAAATCCCTCCTGAGCCTTCTCTCATGTAGGCTGGACAGTCCAAGCTCTCTCAGCATTTCCTCATATGAGAGGTGCTCCAGTCTCTTCATCATCGGAATGACCCTTCATTGGACTCTTATATGTCCATATCTTGCACTGGTACCCCAGTACTGAACACAGTACTCCAGCTGCAGTCTCACCAGTATTGAATGAAGGACAAGGATAACTCCCCTCCACTTGCTGGCAACACTTCTCCTAATGTAGCTGATGATACTGTTAATCTTCTTTGCCAGGACACATTGCTAGCTCATGTTCAACTTGGTGAACTCCAAGGACTCCCAGATCCTTCTCTGCTAAGCTCCTTCCCATACTGTCGGCCTCATCTTGTCCTAGTGCACAGGATTATTTCTCCAGCCTGATGAGGCCCCTCTGGATGGCAATACTACGTTCTGGCTATATTGCCTGTTCCTCACAGCAAACTTGTTGAGTTTTCCCTGCTCCGCCTAGGACAGCATCAATTTTTGCAGTAGCCAGAAGGGGCATGGCTAGGATAAGGAGATTATTTTATCCCACCTCACATCATTTCCAGGGAGGAGGAAGGCAAACGGGTCTCTTCTGGTTCAAGGTAGCGTGTTGGAGGGAGTGGTTGGGTATTGTGAAGCTCTGCAGTGATCTTTTGCATGTGACTCACTTGTCCCTCTTATACACTTTTTTTATTATTATTGCTGCTGTTATTTGTTTTATTTCATTCCCATTTCCAATAAATTGTTCTTATGTCAACCTGTGACCTGAACTTTTTGTGCCTCCAATTCTCCTCTCCAGCCAGCTGAGCAGGGGGAAGAGGTGTCAGGGGGGATAGGGTTCATGGTTTGGAGCGTTTTCAGGGGGAATACTAAATTGGAGAATACCATTTCTAAATCATTACAAGGGCACACTCTACTTCCTGGTCCATATTATTAATAATGTTATTGAACAGTGTTGCTACCAGGATTGTCCTCTGGGGTGCAGAACTAGTTGCTGGTCTCCAAGTAGACTTTGCAGCACTCATCACCACCCTCTAAGCACAGTCATGCAGCCATTTTCCAGGATACCTCACTGACTGCTCATCCAACTTCCAATTCTCTTGTCCTCTCTCTAAGGATGATATGGAAGACAGTTTCAAAAGCTTTTGTGAAGTCTTAGAATTTTACACTTCTCTCCCCTTATCTACCAAGATAGTCAGTACATCAAAGAAGTTCATCACATTGAAGAAATACTCCTTCGTAAGCCCAGTGGGTAAAAGCAAAACCAGCCCCTTCATTTAGTATTTTCTGGAAGATTGAAGTTGAAGCCAGCCAAATTTGAAATTAAAGCATGTGTGTAAACAGTGGCAGTGATCAGTTACTCCAACGGAGTACCAAGCACGCAAAGTCCACATTCCACTGTTTCAGTACCTGAGGGTAGTAATAGCAGTGTCTATCTACAAAATATATGGTAGCCAGAACTAAATGAGTGACACTGAAGGCAGAAAATATACTTTGGTTGAAACAAGATGCTCTGGTCCATTCTTCTGAAGATTTGAGAACAAGTGAAAATGTCTGTTAGAAGAACTCAAATTACTGCATTAGCAGTTTTGGCTACATGATCTCAGAGTCATTTGAAATAGCAATTTATAAATTTTCAGTAGCTAGAGTTTCAGAAAAATGTCAATCTGCTCCTGAAAAGATGCAGGGCACTATTCTCTATTAAAAAGACAGTCCACTTCTAAATGCAATCACACATGCCTACTGTGTCATGCTATGCTGACAGTGTTTCTCTTTTCATACAGATGTCTAGACATCGGCTAATGCTCATTTCTTGGATGACAACTTATTCCATATGTGTTCTGTCTCAAAAGAAATTGTACTGCCTGAAACTGGCATTTCTTCCTCTTTCTATGTTTCGGATACTGCATGTGCTCTTATTTTGAACCTAAATGCCCCACTCCTTTCTTCTAACCTGTGAACTGTTTGAAATTTAGAAGACCTAACTTGTCAGTTTTAAGTCTTTGATACCATTTCTCCTGAATTTTTCCTCTTGCACCTGCTTCAGTTATAGGATACTGCAGACAGATGTATCTCTCTGACAGCCCTTCCCTTCCGTCTACACTGCTTTTCTCTCTTGCCCTCCTTCATTCCTAGTTTGTTCCCTGCCTTCTCAGTTCTCTTTCCTTTACTTGTGGCCTTTGTGTACTAGGCCTCTCCCCATCATTTTTTCATCGACTTCTTCCTTTGAAATGGAGGCACGGGAGGCTGGCAAGGTGTATGTTTCAGAGCAGAGCAGCTCTGAGGCTGTAAATCCTCCTTTCACCTGATGGTGCATCAGAAGGAGCTGCTTGGACAGGACTGCAAGAGAACCTGATCTTGCCACTTGCACATGTTTTGCTCAGGTATCTTGATGGCTATGAATGAACAACTGGGACCAAGAGGGGAAAGAATCCAGAGGGGAAGCCCTCAGTTTGACTGGATACACTGGGGCAGTCTGAAAACAGCAGAGTGTCTCCTGGTCACACCACTACCCTTGTCCACAGCTTTCTCAGTTGGCTGTGTTTTCAAGCAGGACAGGCCAGGTGTTGATGAATCTCTCCTGTCTGCTTCACTCCCTCAACAATCCAAATAAACTTGCCTACTGAGTTTAGTTATAAGTCAACCATTTTATAGAGGGATCTGTGTTTGTTTATGCAGAGACAACAAAGATGTAAAGCGAGCCACTGCTCTAAAAAGGCTTCTATGAAAGCCTCTCAGCCTTGTTTGATGCCCTGGAGAGGTTTCTGGTGCTAACATGACTCCAGCTCTCTGAGTAATGCTTTCCTTAACGATATTGCCAAGTGTTAATTAAAAAAGAAATGAGACGTAGTTCTTTGAGCTGATTGCAGTTCTGCATTAGAATTGAGTTTGCCAAGTGATTTTGAATTCTAAAAGGAAAAAAAAATTATAAATCCTCTTGTGTTTTAAAAGGACTTTATAATTTTATATGTTATGTATCATGCCCCAAAAATGTCTTGAAAAGACAAAAAGGAAGAAAAGAACAGGTATAACCCCTATGCCAATTAATACTTTTCACTGGATATTAATTTGTGGGCATTAACCCCTTTTAATCGACCTTTAGGCATATGATTAGACAGAGAGTGAGCTCTGCTGACCAGCACATATATAATTAGCAAATAGCAAGGTGAGGTAGAACTGGTTTAATCTCATTTCATCCCTGAGACTTTATCACCATTTGGCCTAGTTCCCTTTATCCAGAGATAACAGCTTTATTTGTCAGTGAATTAAAGAACCAAGTAGCTTTGCACGGTAATATAGGTGAAACAAAACCAGCATATTTGGTGTTGGGTTGTTTGACAAGCAAAACGCATGGAGATTTTTTGGGGTAGGAATAAAACAGCTACAAAGGTCTGTAGAAGACTTTCAGTCTTTATACNAAAAAAAAGTCAAATATTTCAGTTGGAGCCATTCAGACTTTCAAATAGTCCAGTGGCAGTTCATTGCACCATCAAGCTGGAAACCACAATTTCAATTCCAAACCAGCTGGCAAGGACTTGGAGCAATGTGAAGACTGGGAAGATTTGGCCAGTGTCTGGGAGATTTCCCCTCATGATAAATTCAGATAAAGTCTGCTATTGGATGCAGGAATAAAAATCTGCTTGAGAAGGAAAGTGAGCCTCATGTCAACTCCTTCATTTTCCACATGTGTAGTAGCACTTGCAAGACTCGTGAAGAAAGAGAAAGATTATATCAATGATCATGTCCCCCTACTCAGTTAATTTCAATAGGAACAGCCTGTTTTCTCACCTACAAAATAATCTAAGCATTTGGTTATTAGATTCTTACTGGTCATCCTGATTTGCCACTCAGCATATTCATAATTGATTGAACAACTTCTGTGATTTTAAAGATTTGTAAGTTCATCGGTACCCATGGAGTATAACAGTATTAACTAATTCGATGCCACACTAGGTTATTTCAGCATATGCTTGATCACATAAAATTAAAAATATCCTAGTGTCTCATAAAGCACTTAACAGCTTTTATTAGATTTTTTTCTATATAATTTCTTTAAAAGTGGATGGCTGGAGGTATTATTCATGAGCAGCAGATAAGGTACAGTGCTACAACTCCCACTCATAAAAGGTTTTTCAACTTCTATTGCACCAGTGACTGTCTGTACTCTGTAATCTGTTCCAGACAAGTGTGTTGCAAGTTTTGTTTGGGTTTTCTAAATATGACACTATTTACAAACTGATCTGCAGAAGTGTGCCAAAAAATTAGGGAAAGAGGAACTGTAGGTAAAGTAGATTTGGAGGACTTCCTCTTTTAATTTGATTATTAGCATAAATAAAATTATATTTTTTTCTGGTGTGGGAATAGAGAAAGGGAAATAATAGTATATCTTTGATCTGTTTCTGGGGCAATCCCATTCACTTATACCACTGACCATTAAAAATAACTATCTCTTACCCAATGGGAAAGCACTCTGTGCCTCTCCTCAAAACTTACTGGAAAGAAATCTTCAGCTTGATAAGCAATGGGAGATCACTGATCTCTTTGCTGGAGAGATTGGACTCAGGATTTATGGCTCTTTGGAGATTAGTGCTTTACTGACTGTCATCCAGAAAACTACTTCGTGGCCTTAGGAGGAGGGTTTGCAGTGGACCCTTTACAGTCTTGAACATCATCTGAAACTCAAAGCTACATGTGTGGACACTAAGCATAAACATGGGGTTAAATTACAAGCACAAGCCATTTTGGTGATTCTGGGTTCATGTGGGAAAATGCTTTCCACATATCCATGTGCTCTAAAGAAAGTGGCATCTCTCCCTACATTTCATTTGGACAGCTAAATACGCATAACTCAGCCGTGCTTGCACAAGCACAATTGATTATATGGATGGAGATTTATTGGGGCAGGAGGTGGTCTCTAACTCCACTGAAGTAGCTGTGTAATGGGGCAGACAATGTTCTTGAATTATGCCGTGTGTTGTACGGAGGCGGCTCGTGGTTGCATTGAAACTCCTTCAGACTAATTTAACAGAAAAAAAAAAGGGAGAGGACTTAAAGCTGTCTTCATGCATCTATGCATATTTTTAATAGAGAACTAGGCTACAAAACCTGACAGAACAGGAACAACAGAAACAAATTTAGGATGGAACTTTAATTTGCAATCGCACTATTGAGGCTGCAAAATCAGAAAAAAATAGCTGTGAAATGCACCCTAGCCAGACAGGAGTAGTTATGCCATTTTTTGGAATTCAAGGAAGCTTATTTATTATGATTTATTTTTCTATTTCAATAAATGATTATATTTAATTTTGCTAAATCTGATATTTTAGTGACCTCTGATAGTGTAGTGTAATCTTTGTTCATAAAGATATTAATCAAAAATTTTTGCATTTACAGAGATATTTTACATTATTGTCAGTAATCTAAATATACAATAATGTAAATAAATAGCATATTCTTTCAGATTTTACTTCTACAATTGTTTCTGAGAACTGGAGAGTAAATGAGTGTGTAGATGGAGCTTAGTGCCGATTAGCTGCTTGGAAGATATTAATGATTTTGTCACTAGATTTCAGAATTACGTTCTTCAATCTGAATAAGCAGATAGATTTAGATAGATAGTTTTGATACCATGTGCATAATCCAAGGGATTTAGGGAGCTTCTTACATTACCCTGGGCAAATGCAGTATAAATACCACTCAAACAGCACATGTTTAGAATGATGGCACATGCACATAGCAATAATAGATCTTAATTTCGTTCTTTTTCCACAAAGTAGCACATTTCTGGTTTATGTGAAAATGTCATATAGATAAACTTTAGATTTTTAAATCTGTAGTGACCAAATAGAATCAAAGCAAGCTATGTCAGACTTGCCCTAAAGTCCTAAGACATATGTCTGAAAATCTGATAACTCCGATTATTCCGATGTGCCAAATAACTCTTCTCTTGGAGTCTATCAGATAATGAATGGAACTTCTATGACACAAACAAAAGTAAAATTTGCAATATGGCTTTAGGAAGAAAGACTTGACTCTTCCAAATATTTCTCCAATTTTAAAGTTAAAATAATTTTTCATAATTTTTATCTCTCTTTTTTGCTAACATTCAGGTAAACAAGTTACCTTCCCATGAATGGTTCCAAGAGAATAATACTGGGCCTACAAATTTTAGTCTTAGAACAAAATATATTTTGTGACATGAGAACTGCCTTTATTTAAGATAGAGTTCACATTCCAGACTAAGAGACATAAAATTAATCCATACACATCATGGCTCACTTGAGATGCCTTACAGCTTCACTGCACTTCCAGTTTCTACTCCCGTAATTCTTTTAAGAACTGGATAATGAAGCTTATTCTTGAAATCTTATAGTCTCTAAAATACACAAGTTCTTAAGACTGATTGTATAGGAAAAGTAGATAACTTCTGTTTATCCTTTGTATATTTAGAACTGGTGAGTGTACAAGTTTTAGCCCCCTGTTTTGCACAGCATGAGAGCAAGACAGGAATGTACACATCTGTCATTCTGAATCCAGAGCTTGGTCCTGTAAATCTGGGTGCAGATGTGGAGCTTCCCATTCTAGTGCTCAGAGCAGTCCCCTCTCTGCAGGGACACAGCCCCTACCCAGTGAGACACTGTGGTGTCTGTGGGCTCTCTCCTGACTCAATTACCTAAAATTGAAGTGTTGAACTGTTTCCAAAATAATGTTGGGTCTTATTAGTAAAATTTACATTTATCTTTTTTTTTTTTTTCTTTCAGGAAGTAATGCATATAGATTTATTTCCTATGATTCACCCCAAGATGCTATAAGTTTCTACAAAATTTTGCAGATGACTGAATAAAAGCTTACTTTTATTAGGAAATAAATGTTATTTTACTTCAGTCAGGACATGAGAGGGAAAAGGCAAAGTGACATGACATAAAGGGAGTACAGCCATTGAACGAGAAATTCTGAAATTATTCTGAAAGAAAGAAAGTGCAAAATTGGCCTTGTCATGAAATGCACATTTAACTGGATAAGGTGAGATTCATAAAGTCTAGATTTTTAGACATTCTGAGTGCTTTCCTTTTGATGCTCAGCTGCCAAATATTAAATTGGACTCTGGAAAATGTTTTGGGTTTTTTTTCCAAAAATATATGCAAAAGAATATTTACAGTATTTCTTTAATTCTGTAATACCCAAAATTGTCCCTAAACACCAGGGCTTCACAGATAGCCAAACTGTGCCCACACTACTCCTATATTTTTGTCAGCAGGATGTCACTATGGAATTTTTAGATTTCTACACATATTTCTGCAGATAGCTTAATTTAAATCTTATCAGGGAGCTCAATAGAACTAAACATAAAATTTTGGTTCACTTTGTCTTCTAAGAAATCTCAGAAAACCATTACAAAGAAAAAAAAAAGAAGAAAAAAAAAAAAAGAGAAGCTGAGAGTATTGAATTCAGAAACCCAGAGGAAGGAAAATGATTTTAGGTATATAGGCATGTCAAATCTGAGGTATACTGTCATTGATGAGTGTCTCTCCCTACAAGCTTCAATTTTTCAATTTGACTCAGAACTGTGAGCCATGCTGTTCATGCTATTCATACGTCTATCCAGAAAAAGGAAGAAAAAAAAAAAAAAAAAGAAAAAAGAAAAAACTAAAAAAAAAGGTTAAAGAATAATATGGTGCATTAAAAAGGCACTTATCTTTGAAGAATAGAAGATAATTGTTGACCTGAGTAGCCAATATTACTCATTCTTTCCAGGTAAACCTTTACTATTTGCTATCCCTTTGATTATAAAGTTCACTGATTCCAACACCACTCTTGGTTGTGCTTCACCCTGCAATATGTCACATTGAAGATGTTCAGCAGAGATAATTAGCAGGTGACCTTTAAAATTATCTCTAAAACGGTTCTAATTTATCTCAACAGAAAAGATGTTAACAGTGAATGTGTAAACTATCAATGCATCAAACCCAGTCATTTAAATAAATTCCAGTTCACCTTTAAGCATCAACAGATTTAAGCCTATTTACAGCTTGGATTTACTAATATTTGGAGAAAAAATATAGCTTAGCAAATCCTGTCTGAGTCAAAAATCACACAATAAAATGTTTGCCTTCTAAATGTCATACTGAAGGAAGCTTCTCTGGTGGATGAGAACACAGTATGATGGTTAAACCCATTTTCTTAAGAATCCTTGAGAACCAAGATAGAAAAAATGGTGCAGCAGACTCATTCCTATGTTTAAAGCACACATTTTTGTAAATGGATGTTTGTCTTTCCTTTTCCCACAGCTTTTGACATGAGTAAATGTCATGTAAAATTATGTATTTGGATTGCACTGCACATATTGTTTTCATTATTTAAGATCCACACATTTTGACGAAAATAAGTTTGCTTTGGATATCTCTTTTAAAATGTTTGATTTTATATATTTTTCACTTCAGCAAATTGTACCAATATAAAGTATAAAAGTAATGCAACAACCAGTAACTTCTGTTTAAAATAAAAATTTCAATAAACTTATTGCATTAACCTGTTCTTCCTCTTTTCCTTTCATACATATTGAAATTACAATCATACAAATATAAATAATCAAAGACATGAAGTTGATTTTGTAAATTCTAAACAGCTCAGCAAACAGTTACATTTATTATGCCTACATTTTGATTATTAAAAACCCAAAGTGAAAGGCTTAAGGTAAAAAACAATTTTTCATGTAAAACAGTTTATGTACTTTAATACTAGGGAAGATACAGGATGTTGTAAATCCGCACAGTGTTTGCTAATAAAGTTGATTTTATAAAGGTGGGTCCTGTGCTAGAGTAAAGCATAGAAAATTAAATTGTTCATGGCCCTTCTCATGCCACCTGGACCTAAAAGATTTTGATTTTTTTGCACTTACCTGGATCTCATATAAGAAGAGGAAGCAGTTCTGTATAGCTGTGGTGCAAAAATGTAGCGATCTACTCTCATCTGTTCTGACTGCTACTGGAGACATTATACTTGTGTTATTCAGCCAAAAGCAACAAGATCCTACATTATTGGGAGGGCATCTCTGTTGGGTTTTGATTTCTTGAACCTTCTTCATTCTGAAAGACAGATTAAAAAGACATGACTGAAATATTATTTGTGTATGATGTGAAGTATTTTCTTCAAAAACACTGGTAAGTCCTGAGAGTTTGTGGAAAATATGAGCATATACTCATTTATAAAGAGAGCCATAACTGTCTGAGATTTCTTGCAAAATGTAGACAATTAAGATTACTCTTTCTACATAATTGATTATGATGATGATTCTCTGGGATATCTTGGCCTTTATGATATACAATAGATAGAACCACTTATCCCTATTATTTTTCATCAAGTTGTCATCCTGCCTTATTGATCTGTTATCTTCAACAGCTGTGCTTGCTTTAAACACTGGGCTTGAGTAAATACTAAAGAAAAAACATGTGTTGTAAGTACCTACCATTTTGCTATCTTAGCTGGGTGGCTTGATGCAATAGAAACTTGTGCAAAATAAGAAAAATTATTTCAACACAGCACTCTAAGATTTAATTAAAATATATTCAAATTCTTCTTACTTAAACCAATCCTCCCACTATGCCAGCAATGTCACCTTTAATTTCCTTTCAGAGAACCGACATTTCTGGTTCACAAGCTGCCAAAGACATTCTCAGTTCTAAACAAGTTCTAAAATACATGAGACCAATATAAGCAGTAAGGATAATGCCTGTAAAAACAAATGAGAAGGATTTTAATGAAAACCTCTGCATATATTTCAGCATCTAAGAGCCTTCCTAGGAATTAAATTTACAAAACAAATTATCTATACTCAGTTTTCAAAAGAGTTAATTATCAACTAGGAGACCAATGTCTCACCACATGCAAAATGCTAGGAAATTTTAAAAAAACATTTATGTTTTTGATTAAATATCATAGCTCATTATAATGTGGCTGTATTCTGTGGAAGTAAAAATTTAGAGTGCTCTTTTTCAGCTATATAAATATCAGCTACATTTTGCAGTTTTAGTCTTTTTCTGTTAAACAAAAATAACAAATTTTATCACAGCAATTCAGAAAGATATTTTCATTTTACTCCATGCAGTATATTTTCAACTTAAGACCTCAAGAATGGTAGTGCCAACTCAAATCTGGCGGTCTTGTATCTGTAAGTAGGTCTAATGATGCGTACTGAAGAAAAATATACAAAACACCACAAGTACATAGAATGGGCCTATTCCTTTTATACCCCAGACAGCAATGATTTAAGGGCTTCTTAAACTGGTGATTGTGATTGCCTGCAGGCCATCATCTTTAGCTGACACCAGTGGACCTCTTAGCATGCATTTGTTTTGGTTTTTTTTCTACATCCTCCTGTACTTTTCACCTTATCACCTTATTTTTTACCTCATCCTGTGGCAAGAAAATTCATAACTTCATTATTAATTGGATTGAAAGAACTATTTAAATTGTATTGACATTTTCAGCATCATGGTATTTTTGATCACTTAATACTAAACGGAAAATGATGAATACTTGCTTCTTATTCATTCTCTAATTTTATAGTCTCAGTCATGTATTTTATTAAGTAGAAAAGCTCCAGTTTTACTTCCATTCACAGGAAATCTCAACATCTCATTTCAAAGAGAGGTTGGTTATTTTTAGTTAAGCAAATTGCTTGTCAAAATAATTTCAGCCTGACTTCCTAAGAGTTTGCATTTAACTTGTTTCTTCTTCATTCATTACTTTTTAAATACTGACACAATTTATAATTTCTAAACAATATTCTTCTTTTTGATATAATCTGTTCGAGTGCAAATGAACTCCACCAATCTGTGCATTTGTTTCTTTACATTTTGGTAAAAATTGTGGGTTGGTTTTTTTTTTGTTTGTTTGTTTGATTTGGTTTTGGTTGTTTTTTCAATCAGGGATATGCTTGTACACTGAACCACGGATGTGTTAATTGTAAGCAGCCTAAGTTTCATCTGCTACTTAGAATGGCTTTGTAATTAGCATTCTCATTTTAATCTCATTGCTTTACTTGAAGGTAGACAACGAAGTGTGCATTTTTATATGTCTCCTTTCATGCAGCCAATATTATAAATTTTACACTTTGCACTCACTATGAGAATATGGTTCTTTAACAGCTACGTTTAGTTTTGCACTGCTTAAAGTAAAGGATTACTTCTGTTCTTATGCAGTTTTTAAGTATTTTCTCCTAGTAACTGATTTTTGTTTTTCAAAAACATAATCTGTGCACTATGCCTCTACATCATATTTATGTTGTTTACTTGGGTAAATGACCAACCTAAATAACCAAGTTTACTACTGCTATTCCTTTACAACTTCACTAATTTCCCCTGACATTAGAGTCATAACTGCTTTATGAATCAAATTATTTGCTTTTTAAATCTCTGAACAATTCTTATTTGGATATGGAAGTTAAATTGTTCTAAACCAGATGGTACAATTTGATAGTACAAACCTATTAAATTAATTTTTTAAAAGTATTTATTGTTTACTCAAATAATATAAATAAAGGAGATGTATGTTCAAGTCAACTGACCTACAACTATATGAAACTTATCCTATTGGAGCAATCCTAGCCTGGATCGGAGCATGCATAACTGCCTTGAAGGTGATCTTTCTGATGTATCTCCAGACAAATCTGCCTCCTGGCACTTAAAGAACCTGGAAACAGTAGGTCTAATGCCATGCTTCTCCACTCAAGGCAATTCCCAGGGGAGGTGGTTCAAAGGCCAGGGCAAGTAGAAGTAGCTCTTCAGCCACGATGTCTGGGAGAAGACATATATACTGTCATGCTTCTAACACACCAATCATGACAAACTGAGTATCCATGTGGTATAGCAAGGGTTTTGACTCTTTGTTCCTGTCTTTATTTTTTTAATTGCAAAATAATATAATTAGGCTATGAAAGGATCAAGAGTGCACTTTTGGTATTTCACACAGTTTTTTTGAATATCTTTACATAGAGGGGGTGCAAAGATGCTATCTCTGTGCATGTGGAAAAGTAAACCTCATTTTCTCTTACAATCTATATTAAAATTTTATAAAATGCACAAGAGTACTCTGTGTTCAGTGGTTTATGGGGGAAAGAAAGACGTATTGTCCAGTCATTAGGGGAAACAGAAATTAAAGGTATAATTAATTTCTTCCTTTACAATTTTTCAGACGCACAGTTTCTAGCATTCTCATTCTATCCAATAACAGCAAAATGTCTTAAGAAAATGAAGGTTTAAAAAAAATCTGCTTTCTGACTGTTCTTCCTGTTGTTATTACTATTATTATTATTATTATTATTATTATTATTAATATTATTATTATTATTATTATTATTATTATTGTTTATGTTTATGTTTAATACTATTATTTGGATTATATCTTTTACTGTCTCTTATGAGTTTCTGCATCAGTCCTGGACAGGCTAAAGCATATAAGTCATAGTGCATGCTCGATTTTCAAACTCTTTTTTTTGGTAATTGTTTGCATAATTTCTGTTCCTAATTAACTACATTTTGTTCATACTTTTGAAAAGCAGCAGCTGCCCAGCATTGCAAAGGCCTAATTTTGAAGCAGAGGCATGCAGGATGAGCACTGGAATGCTGGTGTGGCTGCTGGGTGTTTCAGCCAGAATTCTAACTATTTACTGTCAGCTGAGGTGACTAGGAGTCCACCCCACATAAAATAGGTCTTCTCATATTTCTTAGAGAAGATAATTTAGTGTGTATGTGCACATGTCTTTAATGATCTTCTTCTTAAAAAGAGAAAACTTTGGGTCAGACAGTGTGCAGACTGCACACATTTATTATTTATGAGTAGTGTTCAGAATGGCTTTTGGGAAACACACAGGCAAACATGTTCCAGGCCCTTAGAATCTTACATGTCTAATAGCAGACCTGACAAAACCAGTGGGAGCTGAAAACAATTGATGGAGAAACGAAAAAACAGACAAATGTAGCTTTCAAGATCAAAGGGAAAATTAGATAGTTTATCATATGGGTCCTTCCAAAATATTTCTCCCCTCTGCTAAGTAAGCCAGTGGCATTTCTTCCTGTTGCTAAAACCCTTGGAACTACTTTAACAAACATCTCAGGTTTTCAGTCTCTTATATACACAAAAAGGCTCCTCCCATGCCTGCCTCTCCCCACTCCCCACCCACTCTGGACTTCACATCACATGAAGACGAAGAAGAACTCTCTGTTCCTCACAAGTTATTATCAGGGCTGTATTACATTAATTAAAAACAAACAAACAAACAAACAAACAAATAAACAAAACAATGCCACTGTGAAGAATGTCCATACTTCATGAATACCAATGATCATGGTGAATTTGGATGTTCAAGGATACATCCGATGGGATTTTGAGACACCTAGTCTAGTTGAAGGTACCCATGGCAGGAGGGTTGGACTAGATGATCTTTGGTCTCTTTCAACCCAATACATTCTATTATTAAAGATATGTCAAAATAATAGCTTTTTTTTTTTTTTTTTTTTCCAGATTAATGAGGTTATGTTGCTTAATTGGTATGATGAAGGTTCAGGAAGAACGAGCATTCAAAGCTCTAATTTTCTACTAGAATTAATAATACTTTTAAACATAACTTAAACTGAGCCTGACCACTTCAGTGGTAAAATTGTATCAATTATTGGTAAGCCTTTAAAATGTGTAGGCATGCTTTAGATGCAAAAGGATACTAAATATTATTTTCAAAAGAAATAATTAATATTTTATGGAAAATGACAAAATTATGTCTAATATTAATTTTAGTGATGTGTCTTTAAATATTAGTGACCACTCAGAAGTCTTACAATATAATCAAAGCCCCATTAAGCACTTTTTAATAAAAAGGTAGTTCTCCTAAACTACACAGAGCATCTGAAAATGAAGGACACTTCCACAGTAGTTTATCCACAGATTCAAGAACAGGCTTCAAGATAGTCTAGAATTAAGCTACTAATTTCTATTAAATCACAAATATTGTAATTAGAAAACAGCAACATTCAAAAACTCTCACTCATACCTTCACTTTTGGTACAATACAAATTATATATATATATAAATTTAGGCCTCAATAAGCCTTCTGTAGATATCCCTCATATAAAATTGCATTAAGCGCAACTGTTTCTGCCACATTTTCTGGGAAATATGCAATGGAGAAAATTACTATTGGTTTTGTGCTGGCAAATTATTGATCACACATGTCCTGTGATTCACTTGACACTATGGATTTTTTTTTTTGCTGAGACCATTAAAGGAACAGCCTCAAGCCCTCTGTGTCCTGTATACACTGACAACGCTCTCACATTCAAATTTATGTGCATGCCACGAATGACCACAAAGAGAAAACAAAATCTTAAAAAGACAATTTTGAAGCAGATGGTTTAAACAAAGAAAATTAGAAAATATTTTTTAAATTCATAAAAAATGTAAACATATTCAAAAAGAAATAATGAGTGTCCAGAACAGCACAGAAAGAAAGCCACTGGCTGCCCCACAGGTTCTGCTACACCGGAGGTTCTCAAGGTAAGGACACTGATATTCTGACTGCAGCATGTGCAGGTTTATCCTTCACATTCTCCTCCATCTTCTCATTCAAACAACAGCTCTTAAAATTTAGCTTATAAGTCATACTGTAGAACAATACCATGTGTCAAACTGTTGTATTGCATAAATTATGAGCTTGAGCCTTCCTTCTGTGAAGTCACATTTTTAATTGTTTATTAACTTGTCCAATTTTAACTGTTTATGCTAAACATTTCAGTGATGGGGAAATTTAGCAAAACTATTCCAGTTATTTCTCACATCATTCAAAAAATAAAGTGTTACCAGTTTCTTCTAGGCAGTAAAGAAATATCTGAGGTTTAGTTCAGGAGAGGCAGCTGCGGAATTCAGGTAAAAAGAAGACAATTTAGGGTAATTTTTTGTTTTTTGGTTTTTTTTTTTTTGTTTTTGTTTTTGTTTTTGTTTTTGTTTTTGTTTTTTGTTTTGTTACTACCCTATTGATACCTCTTTATTTGCAGAGAAAGAAGCAATGACCTTCCATGTGGGAGACAGTCACTTTAAGCTTTTGACATCTCTTCAAGACATACTAAGTCTCAACTTTGAATGTCTTGAAAGTCTCACTTCATACATCAGTAGCTTCCTTCTACTAACTCTCAGAACATTCTACCTGCATGAACATGAAGGACTAAAATGAATATGGGGAAAACTGACAGCAACCAATCTGTAAGAAATTGTTGGTGGTTCTACTGAGATTTCATTTCTTCTTTCCCTATGGTGTTTTGCCTCCCTGAACTAGAGAATCACCATAAAAAATGTTAGACTCAAATTAAGAAAGACCAGATATGATCAGAAGAAAAGGAAGGATGTTCAGCTAGGTAGGGTGTTGGAGACTAATGGAGAAAGGACGATGCAGTTAAATAATTTGTGCAGAAAGCTGAGTGATGGGAACAGAACCAGAAAATTATGTGGAAGGTTCAGAAGAAGATATCAGAAGGAAAATGGGTTCATATGCAGAAGATTAAGTCAGAGACAAAGCAAAAAAGAAAAGGTCAGGACTAGAGGGAACTGGAAACCCCAGGAAATAAGGAAATTATAGCAATATACAGTTCTATAGTATATAATATAGAGATTAGTTTTCTATAACATCTGTGGGAGTCTGATCTCCTCCTCCAAGTCACCTAGTTAACAGAGTGGGGAGGGGGTACACAGCAAAGACCTGGAAGTATGCTGGAAAATAATTTGTGGAACTGAAGGGAAACAATACCACCAAGAATTTTACTTGGTTATATGAAAATATTTGTTATGACTCAAGCTTCAAAAATCATCTTCTATTTTCTGCAAGATTTTTTGCCTAATTTAGTCTTCTGGGGTTTTGCATTTCTTTACCATGGTATGTTAATTTTATTTTTTGGGAAAGCAAATAGTATAATTTTTCTTTTTTTTATTTTGACTGTCCACTCCCTCCTTTGAACAGTTCCTTGTACTAACTCCTTGTAACAAGATTTCAGATGGTTCAAATTGGCTAAGGCTCTTTACTATGGGTATGTTTAAAGCTTTATGTAAACCTACACTGATTATAAAATTACTTAGAGACTTGGACACAATTGTTGAAATTTGTTCAATATTGAGGGTTATTTTATGGTGAAATTTTACTCTCTTGTGATGTTATTAAATTAGTAACAGGCTTCAAAAGAAATTACATGATATCACATGTACAAGATGAAGAGCCTTGAGTAGAAATAGTTGTGTAGGAGTTTCTCTTTTAAATGTGAATGTACTAGTCTCGCCCCACCAGAACTACAGACTACTGGATAATTTTTAGTTATGTTATGAAACATTCTTTCAAATTATAGACATTTGAGAATCAGTTTTCATACACAGCTCTTAAGCAAATGCTCATAACATCATCCTGCAAAGAGAAACTCTGTAAAAAGTATTTTAAATCCATATGCTTTGTAAGGAAATTTACCTGGAAGCATTCTTCTACCTTTTGCTGAAAATAGGCTATAGAAAGGTGGTGTTAAGGTGCACATATCCTTCACATACTGGAAGCTTTAAGAGAGTCCAAAACTACTTACAATTTCTAACTTTGCAGCCCTTTTTTAATGCTACTTCCTTTAGCTTTTTTTCTGATTCTCAGGACTTTGAGAAAGTGAATAGGCTACCTACCTATGTGTAAGAGATTTCAGATAAGGCTGCCACTGCCTTCATTTTTTGCATTTTTTGGTCTGCATTTCCTGATAATATGATTTGAATAAGCCAATAACATTGAAATTTGGTCCGTGGTTGTGCAAATAAGTTCATGGGTGTGGATCTCTGTCTTCTGTGGATTTAAGCAGTGAGTACAACCGGTGTACATTAGGTTGTGTAAGGGGTCTGCACAGGACATTAGGGTCATGTTTTGTGTTCTTTTCTGAAGTTCCATTTGCACTACATTGAAGGAAGATTTCAGGAAAATAGGACATTCAAATAAATAAAGAAAACCTTTAAAAGTATTGAAATGCTAAAAGTATAGTCAGAATTGTATTTTCTAGGTGCAGGCTACAAACATGGAGTTTAAGTATACATTTAATATATGAGATCTTCTATAAAAATGCCTGGGAAATTATAACTGACAGCTTTATGAAAATACTTCTAAGTGCCCATTATGTACAGTAAAACACTAATCAAAAGAACTACTATAAAAAATATTTTATTTAAGTGTAAGATCTCTTGATCAGTACCATTATGTGCACAATTAAGCTTGATTCACAACCATCAAGAACTCCAAACAAAAATTATTTATTTTTCAAAGTAATGGAACTTACTGATACTCTCTAAGTGCTAGTGACCTTAAGACAGAATAACTTTTTCAGCAAGCACTTCTTCACATACTGGCACTGACAACAGTTTTGCTTTCTATGTGTTGTTACACGTTATTCACAGCTCTGTAGTGATTCCAGATGAAGTCAAACAATTGGGATTTTTCAGTAAATTGTACTCCAGGCAAAGAACAACAATCTCTGTTCTCACTGAAGGAAACATTCCTGAGACACCGCTGTAGTGCTCCATGTGCAAATGCTGAATTCCACAATTAGTCTGTAAACAATAGAGATGTGGGCTAAGTGGAGAGACTTGCCAAATTTGCTGAGGCAAGGGTTGCTAGAAACAAACAGGAGTAAATATAAATGCTCTGGTATGTGAACACCTACAACAACAATTATCCACTCCCACCCAAGTTTAGCAGGTTGAGTTCCCATATTATAATGCTCTTAGTTTTGGGAGAAAGCCAGATATCAAATTCTGTTCTAGAGAGGAAAGAAAGAGACCAAACCACTGTCTGAGATACTGCATTAAAATTTTTACAATGTCATTTTATATAAAGATACGCAACCAAATGCTGCACAGCACAAACTTGATCTCATCTTCCTTTTGTTTCAAAGGCAAAGCATACAACTGCAACTACCTAGATAGACATGCAGGATGCCAGAATGAGCAGTTTTTGAGAGTAAAATCAAGGCCATTGAAAGAAGATATGAATGTAGTTTTTAAAAAATTTAATCATTGAGGAGAGTACAGATAATCATTGTGTGAAAAAATTTTAGAATAGCATATATACCAAGAAAATAGATTTTTTTAAAAAAGTACAGTTATTTAACATTCAGTTATTTGAACATATCTAAGTGGCAATAATAATGTACCCAAAATAAAATTACAATAGTATGACACCTTTATGGTATCATGACAAAACCAGTTCTTCTCCTATGCCACATAAGATTAAAAAATTAGAGGAAAAAAAATCAATAAACCCTTGCAACACTCAATTTTAATCCCTTAGAAATATGACCATCACTTTCCTTTATTTCTAAATGAAAATACATTCTAAGCTTCCAACCTTAATGAAAATTCTTTTCAAATTTCCTTTGGGTACTTATGAAGTAGCCTAGAAAATGTGTGATTACAAAACAAGGCCATTTTACATAGGAGCATTTCTGACACCATAGTGACAGCAATAACACAAACCTCAAAGTAAATAGATCATTGTTTATTTTCTCCCCCAGTTTCCTATTTATGTTCCTTGTGGGAAACTTATGTCACTAAAAGCAGAGCAAGGCATAAGAGGCATAGAACACTAGTAGGAATTTTTATTGCATACCCTTTCAAAAACCATTAAAATTGCTTTTACCTGTTTTTTTTTTGGTTTTTTTTTTCCTAAATAGCTTTTA
>VWZN01003801.1:16755-28761 GCA_013396955.1 Regulus satrapa | reverse complement strand
AATATAATTTCCTCTTAAAATTCAAATTATCACATAAAAGACCTAACTGCTCTGCAGGAACTGACAGTCCATACAGATTCTGCCCAGCCTCCCTACATCCGTCCCCATGGCCCTGCTTAACCATTCCAGGACTATGCTTGACCCTGTTTTCCCTCACCAGTCCTGATCCTGTTGCCGACTAGCAAGACCATACCCCAGTCCAGCCTTGGCCATTCCCCATCTCCATGCCTGGTGTCCCATGCTCTGCCCTGACACTGAGCAGCAAGACTTCTTGCTGAAAGGCAAGAAGTCACAGCTGTCACAGTTTCTCTCTTGCTTTCTCCCATTTAAAATTTTCAGGTTTGTTTCATGAAATTCTTTAGGTTGTCTTTACTACAGGAAGTTACCACAACAAACAACAGCTGATTTAATCAGATTTGAACCTATGGGGGAAAAAAAAAAAATCCAGAAAACAGTATAGGAATCTTACATAATATTACTAAAATTTATATTGCTTAAGTTTGTTTTATTTATATAACATATTACCTAATTAGAATGCTGATTTCTTGACAGGTATCAAAACTTCACAAAAATACTGAACAGAATATTTTGAAATATGTAATAGTTAATGGAAATATCTCAATTTTGAATAAATTTGAGAGCAAAAGCAAGTCTTTTTCGATGGTTTTGAAGTCAGATGTTTCTTATCTAGCTGTGTTCCATTTTCCTTAGTATTACTTCAAATATAAAATAACTTCATGGTTATAAGCATAGTAAATGTCAAATGATCAAAAGAAAAAATATATAAACAAGACTAAAAAAAAAAAAAATTGACTGTTCTGATGACAAGAAATTTTCATTGCTTTTTGATGGTAACTTTGGCCTTCTTCTCTATTTCAGATGGAAAAATAGGAGGGTTTTGGGTTTTTTGGGTTTTTTGTTGTTTTTTTTCTTTCTTTTTTTTTTTTTTTTTTTTTTTTTTTTTCTTTTAAGAATGTAAATTCTCATTCCTTATGAACATTATCCTAAACATGTAGGTATTTCCAAATGGAATTTTGAATAAAAGTTAATTTTCATTATCTATGTATGCATATAGATATGCAAATATTCAATCTCCTTTCAAGCTTATTCACCTAAAAACAATACTTGTTCATGCACACACAAGCATAAGTGGTATATCGACTTGAGTACAGATTTACAGAAACCAACTTAGATTTATAGTTACTGAGGAACAAGAAAATATTCTGTGGTCCAAAGTAAAGAGACTGTCTACCAAAAAATTTGTCTTTGCTGGTATTGAATATCAGAAAGAGCCTAAACACTGCAATCAACAATAATGCATAGACTAATTTACTGTTTGGGTTTTGAGTGCAAAGTAAACTACTTCAAGTGCTTGAAGTAGCATTTTAAAGAAATGCAGTCATAAAATAAGGCATAGTACTAGTTTGGTTTTCTTTTAAAACCTAAATTTTGTCATGAGTGACTCAACTCATTTTTGTATGGGTACCTTCACAGCAGGGAATTGAAAGAACAGGCTCAAACTGCCTTAGCATATAAAGCACACAGTGTAGCCCAGTAGGAACCATGGGCACTGCAGAAATAAAGCCTTTTCCAGCTGGTGGTGCCCTATAAGTAAATATTCTGCAACTGAGGACAGCAATAAAACCCAGCAAGTATGAATTGCAGTGAAGCTATTTTTCCCTAGAGAAAAAACAAATTTTGATATAGGTGTTTTTCTCATATGAGGATCAGCTAAAAAGGCATCTTTTTCTACTTGAAGGTCAATTGTGTACTTGATTAATATTTTATTTATTTTAAATTCTAAGCTGCAACCAATAACTAATTTGAAAGATAATGCTTTTCCCTGATGAAGCATTGAAATGAATCAATATCCCCCTTGAGTTTCAACAATAGTTGTTTGGTAAAAGACTGAAAGACAGGGGATTGATGATCCTCTTCCAAATAGTCATTGGTAGAATCATCCTCACCCTGTAAGAGTAGTTTTACACATGCATCTCTGTAGTTTTACGCATGCAACTACCACACATGCATAAGAATTTGCAGAAAGCAATAAAACATCTCCGATCAAAAGCCAGCACACACCGTGCAGAGTAAGGACCCTGGAAAATGTCTCTGCCACTTACAAAGGATTTGAAGGTTTGTGGGATTTAACATCTTATATGGTGATGACCCTTGAGCTGCAGTCTCAATGGAATTAAATCCGACTTGATTTAATTAATAACATAGAAAAGTGGAAATATAAAAGAGGAAGGAAGGAAGGAAGGAAGGAAGGAAGGAAGGAAGGAAGGAAGGAAGGAAGATAAAAAAGAACAAGAAAATCCTTTCAGAAGATGATGAAATTTCCCCATTATCTGATATGATGTTATAACTGATTTGATATGCTGCCATTGAGATTTAAACTTCTCATAGATTCAAGCTGATGGTACCCTGTTCAAAGTATATTCTTCCCCTTTTTAAGATCCGGAGTCTTTGTCTGTTATCACCAATACATTTTGATTACATTTGTTACATGGAAAGGATAGAAAATTACAAAATTAAAATCAAAGACAAAAAGGAATTCTGTTTCCATAATGTTTTAAAGATATACATATTTAAATAGTTACAGTTTCTTCTACTGTTTCATCATTCTTTATTTTGAAACACATTTAATTTGCTTTGATAAACACATTGTAATTGATCTTGTTTTGGGTTTTTTGTTTGTTTGGTTGGTTTTCTGGGGTTTGTTTGTTTGTTTGCTATTTTGTTTGGGTTTTTGTTTGTTTGTTTGTTTTTGGTTTTGGTTTTTTGTTGTTGTTGTTGTTTTTTTGTTTTTTGGGTTTTTTGTTTTTTGGGTTTTTTTACATTCATTAATATCTATTACCAAGTATTTTAATTCCTTGTAGTCTTGTGTAAGACAGTTGACATATAAAGAGCCAAAATACAATTTCTGTATATAATTTTTGGGCATCCTATGTCATTTTAAATTTTGTATTTGTTCAATGCTGGACACATATTAAATTTCAGTTCTGAAAACCACTGCAGATTTTTCATGTTTCTGTAGCAGAAATGTAGACCTTTTAGAGTGGTGGAAGTAAATAACCATTTCACATGTGTCCTCACCTTGGCATCCTTTCCCATCATTACATATAAGCTTGTAATCCCTCTCATTCCCTAAACAGGTAAAGCAAGACAGTTTTCTGTCCTTTATCTCTCACATTCAGGCTGTTATTAAATGCTGTAATTTTCCCTTTAAAACATCTACTAAATCTAGTATTTTCATTTAATTTGTGTTTTCAGAAAGGAGTAGTCATTTAGGAAATAACTGAGGCACAACAAGGGCACTGACATGTCTATCATGTACTTCACTCCTTTCTTTCTAATACTTCAGCTGCTCCTTCCTTTGGCTCTAGTTCACCTTCTTTCCCTCTTTGAAATTCCTTATCCTCTGCCCTCAAGGCTTTCTTGTTCTGTGTCCAATATAAGTCACTTATGACTTAAATATTCAAATCCTTTTAAAAGCACTTTGGTGTCATGCTCAAAACTCCTCCCTATACACAAGAGTTCAATTCTGATCCTTTACATAACAAGACCTTCTGCTCTTTCAGACAGGACTCCTTATGGTCATAGTTCTGTAAACAGTGAAAAGAAAGTATAGTTTTTTAAAGAATTCATAGCTTTTTTTTTTTTTTTTAATTACTATTTCTCTATATTTTAGCTGTGAATTTTTCATAGCACTTTTTTTGTTGTTGTTATTTTTATTGCTATTAGACACTTGAAGCATTGACTTTTTGCACTGAAAGCAGAAGTAGAACAATACAATAGACACACCTAACAGTTATGATATATTCAACAGTTTCCCATTTTAATCATCCATCTGGTATAATACATTCAATGAAATTTCTGTTTGTCAGTCTATTTAGGATGTCCTTGGGATTCTAAGATCCTGTCACTAATATGAAAAAATCATAAAATGAGTCCAGATAATGAGACAAATTGTATTCTTTACTATGTGCACATCAATTTAGAGTAGCTAAAATTATGCATTGATCAAAGGAGAAATATATTTCCATGATTCCCTCTGCAATGACAATAAACCTGTATCATATATTTTGCAGAATTGCAGGAGGCTATAAAGATGGCAAAGGTGTTAGGTGACAACCTCCTGCTTGATCAGTATCCTTAGTCTTAAAATGAACCGGATTAAAGAGGATAAAGAAAGAAGATAAAATAACAAAGGTTTTTTGTGCTTGGAAATACATGATAAACATTATAAATGAGGAGTTATAATGTGTTTTCTAGTTTTAAAAACTCTCTTGTATCGAGGGTCCCTTTTTAATGTTCAAAAAGTAATTTAGTTACCTTTGGTGCAGTATTGGCTGTGAGGAACTGATGAGGCTGGGATAGAACTAATTAAGTAAAACTAGATTGCAGTCTTCCCATTAAGAGAAAAGAAGTTAACTTTTCTTATGCGTTTAGAGGCATGTGAATATGATGAATACTGTTTGACTTTTTTTTTCTTCTCTTATACACTACTGCACATTCAACAGTAAGACTAGAATACTTAACTGCTTCTACATTGCTTAGACCTTTGTTTGTATTTATTTTCCTTCAAGGGGAAAAAAAATAGCCAAAAAAAAAAAAAAAAAAAAAAAAAAAAAAAAGGAGATACAGTTACCACTGGAATTTGATAGGGAATAAATACCAGCACTGAGTTTAGTTTTGGCTGTTTGTATTGCTCTCATGAGATAGCGAATTCACAGTGCCATAATCCAAAGTTGTTATCCTTGTAATACTAGGTTTTTTCTCCCTTAAGGCAAATATTTCAGCAATAATCAGCAGGGGTTTCTTAAAAATCTGAATGATTTAGGTTCGGTAATATTTGGCTTTTAATCTTTTGACAGGGTATGCCAAAATGAACCTTCTGTTGCTGAGAGCTTTTAGAATTTCCTATGATCTTTTGAGGGAACTTTAAGAATAAGAACCCATTTCAAGTTCAGGAACATTATGGTCACTTTTTCAGACCAGGTTAGAAAGTTGAACCAGTTTTAGACTGTTACAAATGTGGAGTATCAAATGTATTTCTAAACTTCTTTCAATTGTTTTAGATTTAAATTTCATCATTGGGACTTTCATATTTTTCAATGGTTAGATTTTATTATTTTTTTTTTTTTATGTAAATTCAGTAGTAATTTAGTACCTTAAAGCAAATTCTAGCTATGATATTTTTGATAACCATGAAAGGCAAACAAAAACAAAACATAAAAAGGCAAATAGAATAAGATTCAGCATCCTTGCACAGCCCAGCTTCTTCCTGTGAAATTATCTAAACAGTACATTTTATTGCTTTACTTCATATGCTAATACAGCCAACACTAATGCCAGGAGGATAAATAATGTGTTTAGCATGCTCTGCAGAGGATGGAGGGTAGATTTTTTTTGTATGAAGAAAATTGAATCACACCTAAATTTCCTTACCCTGACAAATTACCTCTGCTGCATTCTATGTCTCTATTCAATTAAAAAAATATTCCGTCAGTCCAGCATTATTTAACCATGATTAAAATCACTTAAAATAAAATTATTATTTCTTCCTTATCAAAGGTTCTTTTGTAAAGACCAGCACTTTGTAGCTTTCTGCCTTAATTTATTCTTCATTTGTGCCAAAGGAGCTAAGTTGGATTCTAACCTTGACCAAATTAGTAACTGAGACTCATTCAGAAGAAAAAAAGTTTAATCCCAGGGGTAAGAGGTTGATATTAAGATGCTGTCAGAATGTAATGTGATAAAAAAGAAAATAAATTCCATGCTGCTTGGAATGAACAACAAACTTGAAGCTCTTTGAAAACTTTTCTTTATGTTTTTGAAACTATATAATCACATAATAATGGACTCATGCCCGAGCTTTTGCCAACAATACAATTTTCAGTTGCATTTTTATGTGCTAATTAATGTATTGGTGCATTAAGATAAGGGCACTTATGACTAGCCCTTCTGGTTGCATTCAAGGACTTCCACATTTTTCTTAAATGGTGGGGCCCAGACCTGCACAGAGTGGTGAAGATGAGACTGCATTAAAGCAGAATACAGTGGGATAATCACCTCTTTTGACTGGCTGGTGATGCTGTGCTTGATGCACCAGAATGTGATTCTTCCTCTTGGCTGCCAGGACACACTCCTGGTTCACACTGAGCTGCTGCCAACCAGTACCCCCAAATCCATTCCTGCAGAGCTGCTCTCCAGACACTTCTTTCAGGTTTACATTTGTATCCAGCATAAATCTGTCCCTGATGCAGAATCTTTCATTTCTTTTCAAATTTCATGCCACACCAGAACTAATTGCTGCTGATCCTTTGTGTATTGCATAGATTAATATAATTTATGTATTTAGAGCAAAATATTTATTAGTAAAAGTATATGCTTAGAGATATTATCTTTCTGTTTCCAATATAATACTAAAGAAAGCCTATAGAATACTATTCATTTATCTGCAAATAGACCGCTGGTATATGGATTGTTCAGCCTTTCAAATATAATGTTGTCTGTACTTGTATATCTTGTTGGCCAATGTCTACAGAACAGCTAGAAATTCTACTTTACAAATAATCTCAGACAGAGACTCACACACACACATCACACACTTGGTTGTAAAAAATATCTTCTACATCTGCTTCCAAACCTCATGTAATGGTATATGAATAAAGAATAAGACAGTTCCACACCTCAGGTTGACATTTAAGAAGATGTTAACAAATTTTGCTGCTTTGCCAAGGGGCAGTGAGGGTTGAACAACATTCTGTGTTGTTGGTTTGTTTGCGGTTTTTTTTGTTTGTTTGTTTTGTTTCTGTTTTTTTCTTTTGTTGTTGTTTTGGTTTTTTGGGGTTTTTTTTGGGTTTTTTTTTGGTTTTGTTTTGGTTTTGTTTTTTTGTTTTTTTTTAAATTTCATTTTAACTTTCTTTCCAGGCAGCAGATGCTTCATTCACTTGAACATTCTAGCAAACCCAGCTAATCATAGCAATCATGCCCCAGGGAGGAATAAAATACTGTTCCCCTACTTAAAATCACTTCTTCATCTGATGCTTCAGAAGCTACTAGTTGCCATTAGAGACTGGAGATTATGGGAAAAGGCACATAGACAGAAACTACTGCCTGAGCATGCTCTGCAATGGTTCTGGGAGGAAAGGCAACAATCCCAGATGTGTAAAGATCAGAGCAATCAAACTAAGAAAGCCTACACAGTATTTTACCTCAGTGAGAGGGTGAGGGAAGGAGAGCATCTTGAAAGAAAGATATAATAAAAACAAAAAGAAGGCAAGGCACAGAAAACATACTGAGCAAAAAACTATGCATTGTGTTTCTATTTATAGCTGTATTTGTATTCAGTAGTTCCTACGGGGAGAGAAGAATGATAGTATTTGTGGGGAGGATTGTTTTTCTTTGTGGGGTGATATTTGTTTGTTTAGTTTTGGGGTTTTTTTGATGTGGCATATTTTTCTTTTTGTTCTGTAGTAATTTTATGCTATTCTTTTTGTTCTGTAGTAACTTTATACCTAGAACAATGTCTAATCTTATTTTGCAACTAGCCTTTGGGTTTTATTCAGAATTCTTAATGCTAAACAAACACAGACATGGGAACATGTCTTTCTTTGACCATGTCTTTGTTTATGCAATACGATGGGATGACTCTGTGTCTCCAGCATACAAAGGGCATGGAACTGTTGAAACAAGCCTATAGAAAGGACACAAATTTGATAAAAAGACTGGTGCATGTCCCCTGTGAAGAAAAAGTGAGAAAGTTGGGGCTGTTCCCCTGGGGAACAGATTGTGTGAAGACCTCATAGCAACCATCCAGTATCTGAATGGGGCCTACCAGGAAGCTGGAGAGGGACCCTTCATTAGGAAATTTAGAGATCGGACAGGGGGGATGTCTTAGATTAGATTAGATTATATATTAGGAACTTTTTTTTTTTTTTTCCTTTTTTAATTTCAAGGGGGATGAGGATGAGAACTGGTTGCCCAGTTAAATTGTGGAAACCCCAATCCAACCAGTGCCCAAACCCAGGCTGGATAAGGCCTTGCAAATCTGGTCTACTGGGAGGCTTTTAAAAGACAATGGATAGATGTCCGTTATTCATTATTTTATTTATTCCAAACTCTTTCCTGCATCTTCCCTGATGCTGTTACTTGAAATTCACTCTCAGCAACCTGGAGACCAGACATTGGTTTTATGGAAAAAAAAAGTAGCACAACTGCAATTAAGTGCAGCATTTTGGGTTGAGTTTTTAACATATGTGGAGTTTAACATGCAAAAAAGAAAGATTGTGAGAGAACCTTATTTTTCTGAAATATTTTTCTTTTTATACCCCCTGTATTAGAATGAGAATCACTAGGTATATCCAAAGCTATTTGCCATTCAAAATGGTTCCTAAAAAGGAAACCAAAATATACTCAAGATTTTGGCCAAGAGTTGATGATGTGATGCAATAAGATGATATGATACGATATGATATATGATATGATGCCTTATTTTATAGAAATAGTTTTTACTCATTGAATAGTTATATTACTAATTTGCAAAAAGTTAATTGCAAGCAAAAGTCACCTACTGCATTCATTAAATGTGGTGTATTCATACAAATGGCTGCAATTTTCTTACTCAACAAAACTTTTTTTTTTTTTTTAACAACCAGATATTATTTTTAAGAATAAGTAAATGTGCTCTAAGAAAACAGAAATTTTCTCAGATTTGCATGCAATTGAAGCTTTATGATTGCTTTATCNATGTCCGTTATTCATTATTTTATTTATTCCAAACTCTTTCCTGCATCTTCCCTGATGCTGTTACTTGAAATTCACTCTCAGCAACCTGGAGACCAGACATTGGTTTTATGGAAAAAAAAAGTAGCACAACTGCAATTAAGTGCAGCATTTTGGGTTGAGTTTTTAACATATGTGGAGTTTAACATGCAAAAAAGAAAGATTGTGAGAGAACCTTATTTTTCTGAAATATTTTTCTTTTTATACCCCCTGTATTAGAATGAGAATCACTAGGTATATCCAAAGCTATTTGCCATTCAAAATGGTTCCTAAAAAGGAAACCAAAATATACTCAAGATTTTGGCCAAGAGTTGATGATGTGATGCAATAAGATGATATGATACAATATGATATATGATATGATGCCTTATTTTATAGAAATAGTTTTTACTCATTGAATAGTTATATTACTAATTTGCAAAAAGTTAATTGCAAGCAAAAGTCACCTACTGCATTCATTAAATGTGGTGTATTCATACAAATGTCTGCAATTTTCTTACTCAACAAAACTTTTTTTTTTTTTTTTAACAACCAGATATTATTTTTAAGAATAAGTAAATGTGCTCTAAGAAAACAGAAATTTTCTCAGATTTGCATGCAATTGAAGCTTTATGATTGCTTTATCTTGCAGTTAAGAAAAAAAAAAAAGAAAAAAAAAAAAGGTTATCTTGTGATCAATTCCAATGGTACAAGCTACTCCAAAATCAGAGCCATTTAGCTGTACTGTCTTCCTGTACTGAAGTGGAACTGGTTGTCTTAGGCTATAAAGAGATGGAGAAAAAGAAAATTAAGGCAAACCATGGGCTGACTGGGCTGACTACCAGGCATGTATACTCATTAGGTAATGGATATTGATAGAATCTTGCTGAGGAACATT
The DNA here is from genome assembly GCA_013396955.1 of Regulus satrapa. NCBI lineage: Eukaryota > Metazoa > Chordata > Aves > Passeriformes > Regulidae > Regulus > Regulus satrapa. The sequence goes on along the minus strand of VWZN01003801.1, from coordinate 19,091 downwards.
TTGAGATTTTCAGACTCCAAAATATAGTATTTATTTATGCTGCAAAGACAAGAAGACAGAATGCCTTTGTTTCAGTGTCTGTTAAATCTGAACGAGAACAGGATAGTCACTAAGCACTTGCAAATATCTATTTGATTTTTGTAAGAGTTTTGGGTGAGGCCAATTATGATGGAACTAATAGTGTATGGTAGCATTTTGAATTTAATTGCTACTACTAATGCAGTTTATGTAAACTTCCTGGAATCCTGAAAAGTATTTTGATCTGAATTACTGTAATCATTGTTCTGACTCTTTGTCTCATTATAAGGACGCCCTCAGAGATATATTTGGCCCTATGCCTTTAGGTTCTAGCCACAAATGCATCTTTCTTGCTCTGTTGTCATTAATCAATATTTTGTTTCAGTTTATTGAGATGGTATTTTACCATTTTAACTTAAGTAATGGGCACTGTATTTGTTTCTTTGAAGAAAAAAAAAAAAAAGGTTTAATATTAGCAAGGATTCTTGTGAAAATGAAGAAATACATCTCATAATGTAAATAAGAATAAAATTAAATTTCAAAAGTGATTTTACTGGCAACAAGCAGAGGAAATGAAGGCAAATTAATGTGAGCAGAGGAGCCAAAGGTAAATGAATGTAAGCATCATGTTAGCAATGATCTATTGGAAGAAAACATTAAAGGAGTCTCCAGAGAGTGATAGCTTACATATATAATTTTATAAACCTAATGATAAAAAGATAGAATAATACTGGGTGGTCTTTTTTTTCTTTTAGTTTACCATATATTTCATGATTACATGGATTATGCTGAAGCTGAAGTATCACATAAAACCCAAACACATGATTTTATATTTTTCTGATTTTGGTCCATTATAATATGGCTAATTATTTTCCTTAGTTTTGTTGTTCACTGTCCTTTTGTATTTTTGCATTGGCATGAAAAACCCCATCAATATCAGGATAGCAGCTACCCTTGAACAAAACTAAATCACTTTCTCTTTATATGGTCACCCCTTCTTCTTTCCAGAATCAGCTTCAGTCTTCCATTCTCAACTATTTCACCTCCCACCTCACCCCCTCCACCTTCAGCAGCTCAGATGGACAGGAAATAGGAATTGTGATCACTCTCTACTTATTAATCTCTGCTGCTTCTTCCTCCTCACACTTCTCTCCCACTCCAGTGTGAATTCTTTCCACAAGTCGCATCTTCCTTTAAAGCCAATCTACCTTTTCATGTGTGGGATCCTCCACAGCTTGTACTGTAAATATCTGCTCCAGCATGGTCCTCTCCATGAACAGGAGGGAAATATCTGCTTCACAGGTAAAAAAAAATGAAAACTTTAAGACAGGAAACAAGATTCTCAGATCTTATGGAACAGTATATCTCCTTCATCTTAATCAAATCTATAACTTAGGTTGACTTATGTTCTGACTTGAGATGTTTTTAAGTTGTTTTTTTTTTTATTTATTTATTTTTTATTGTCAGAGTTGGTTCTGCCCTTTCAGAGGTATTTAGCTAGTTAAAATTTTCTGCAGTGAAGTCTTAGCACAGAAACAAGGAGGATGCTTCTGTGAATAATAGAATACTTTGATACTTTTACTGTGAGACTACACCTGCACATTTCATGTTAAAACAGGTAGGCGTCATATGATTTACAACAATTTAGAAATATGGCACATGTAAATTCTTCCTAAACTGTGTGACTATGATGAAAATGTGGAACTTCAAATTTTGTCATGCACTGTTGCCTATCCACTCCCAAAGCAACACAAGAATGTATCTGCTGCTCTCAAAAGGTAAGTGAGGAGGCACTTATGATACATTTATATGCTGTCTTTGCCTTTGTGTGAGGGGAAGGAAACACACAAGCCCAAGGATTCAGTCTTGCATTGCTCATCCACAGCCCCTAAAGCCTTCTACTGCATCATTTTGCTAAGAAGCAGGTGCCATAAGCAACCATAAGTCTTGCTAGACATCAGATGACATGGAACAATGGGAATGGTTATTCAGTAATTTTTATGCTTGGCTTCATAATATATGTTGATAACTCTGGTTATTAAGACTTAAACCCATAATGAGGGCATATTATATGGCTATATGCTATACATCCACCAGCATAGCACTTCACATTATGTAAAGGTAATTGTTGCATAACAACAAAAATTACTTCAAGATCTCAACAAATTGTGGGTGATCATTTTCTAGGTTGTAGCTGTATAAACTATTTGTCTTCTCTGCTCATGATTTTAGTGAGCCCAGAACCAAAACAGCATTTTACACATTGTTTCTGTGTCAAATTGTTGTTTTCCATATTAAAAAAAAAAAAAAAAAAACTA
>VWZN01003800.1:25366-36111 GCA_013396955.1 Regulus satrapa | reverse complement strand
AAAAAAAAAAAAAAAAAAAAAAAAGAAGGTCTAAAAATATGGGTTTAATTTAACATATAAGGTATGAGGAAAAATATCAGTTGTCAATAGTAGCCTGAAAAATGTCTGTTGACGGAAGTATGATGATTTGATTCCTAGAAATGCTACTTTGAAACATTTTCATTGCAGGAAGGTTATCACTTATGTCCAGTTTTGCTATGCTTGAAGCACAGCCATGTTTCTGTTAGCATTCCTGGAATCTGAATTTCATAGAATAATGATAGCATTTGTTCTTTTTATGACAAAAGAGATCATATTAAAAATTTGAAGTTAATTTTATATTCCTATTATTATTTTCATCATAATAGTCTTAATCAGGAAAAAAAAAAAAAAAAAAAATCAAGGCAGCCAAACCATCAACAATTTAAATTCTCAAATCCTTGTGGGCTGAGAGAAAGACAGTGAGTAGGTGAAATGTTGGGGATGCAAGGGACGCAAAGGCAATCACAGCCTTTTCCAGCTGAGATGGTGACTGAGCAGTGATCATCTGGGAAACAGAAGTCCCCCCACTTCATCCTTTAACTAAGGTTTTGATGTTGATCATCTCCCATGATACAGAATATCCCTTCAGCTTATTTTTGTCATCTGTCCTGGCCCACCTGCAGCCTAATTCTGGGAGGCCACAGTGAGGGGGTAGAAAAAGCTTTGATCCTGTGCAAGCACTACTCAGTAATAATCAAAATACTGTTGTGTTATCAACACTGGTTTAGCTATAAATCCAAAGTACAGCACCAGATGGGCTGTTATGAAGAAAACTAGCAGCTTTCCACCCAGACACAGTACATTTGTAATGGTGGAAATCACTTTAACTGGGCTGTAATTGTGATTGGCAGTTGAGTAGTGGAAAAGATGGAAAAATATTTTTATTACTTTTTACACTGCATTTTCACAAGGTGCTACAGAGTTCTCCTAGAGATATTTGAATATATTCATTTTAATTTGTTTTTGCTTCTGCATGATTTTGGATTTTTCAGGAAAACTTTACTTTGTGAGGATCTTTTACTGAACATCGGAAAAATATAACATAATAAAAACAGACAATCTTTGAAAACTTTTTAAAAGTTCACTTTGAATTAAGAAGAGTTAAGAAGGAATTCAGGAAGAAAGAAAAAAAAAAAAAAAGAAATCCCATGAAACGTTTTCATACACTAAAATAAAACAAACTAGTTGGAGAATAAATGTAATTCTGATACCTTAACTGAGTTCTCAGCACTAAATAGAAGTATCATCTACAACTTTTTTTTTTTTTTTTTAAGTGAAATTTTTGAGTATTGCAAGCTGTTCCTTCATATATATGGAAAAAGTGCCAAACTTTTCACAGAAAACAAAATTAAGCATACTGAAACATTAGAGTACTTAACTGAAAAAAGATTAAACAGCCTTAGTGTCTCATTTTTTGGTATACATCCCTCCATTGTCCATGTCCATAGACAACAAACAGAAAAATTATGTTGAAAGTAGATATGCTCACAGTGTATTAGGCTGTACTAATAAGAGAAGGGGAGATGAAGCAGTGTTTTTAACATAACATAGATCACAAGTACTGAGACTCGTGCACATGTGGAATAAATCCTGTTAGTTTGCTTTGGTTAGTAAAGCTTCATATAGATTCATGATATATCTCTGTACATATACAGAGATAATACTTTCCAAAAAAAAGAGATTAAATTACTATTTTTGTTAAACTATAAATTTAAAATAGCAGACTGAAGTTTCTTCTGGTGGAAATAGGGATAAAGGAATTAGAGATTATCTATTTTATATAGTTGCAATAACCTTGTTAAACACTCACAAAATGCACTAACCACTGGGAGAAGCAGGTAAAAGATAAGAATGTGGTTCTTCAGAAGAATAAAACTTTCACTTTAATTATCCATAAAGATATAAATGTACAAAATTTTATCTACCGCTTGATTCATGGAGTTATTACGTGTCAGATGGAGAATTATTGCAGGTCTGGTTGGACATGCTGTTTTTTCCTGTTGCTGCAGCTGAAACTTCTGTGTACATTGGCAAAGCTTTTTATATATTCAAGAAGGACTATATTCCCTACTTATATTTAAAGTACCCAACATTTTACCAGGAGCTGTTCTCCATTAGGTGAGAAAAAGCAGTAATGCTATGACTTGATGGATGGGGTAGATCTTAAATACCAAACTTTAAAGCTGAATACACCTGGATCAGACTCTCTTTAGACTGTGTATCCAGAAGGATTTGTTCTGTAAGATCGCTGCATTGTGCCTCTCCAAATATGTCTCAGAATTCATGTCTCTTTGAAAGTCTTCATAAATTGGGTCAATTGTAATGAAACTGTGTGAAATGCAGTTAGGATTTTGCTGTTGTGAGTGTTAGAGAGCTGTAGAATTGCAGAGAAATGTAGAAAAAGGATGAGTTATAATATTTAGAGTTAGTTATTATGATTCAAGCATTTAACGCTTGCTTTGTAGGTGCACTTTGCTGGGCCCTGCTTATACTTCCTTGTGAAAAAAATTGCAACTGTTTTTAATACACTTCTCTTTGCTTTCTAAAAGAGGTAATACAAATGCCATTTTTATATTGCTTCCCATTCACAGACCTGTTAGACAGTGGTCTCATACCAAAAAAAAAACCCCAAAAACCCAAAACCAAAACAAAACAAAAGCCCTAAAATAATCCATAATCTTTATAACTTCTCTGTGCTGTATGCTTTGCAGCTTCCTTTTCTGACAATACTGTTTTATAGGCTATTTCTTTTTACTTCATTGTCATTTTTCCCAAGATAACATATGTATTACAAACAAATAAATCTTCAGGAAAAAAGGCATATATGTAGAATGCAATATTTGTACATCTAGTTCACTAAACTTCCTAACCCCCCTCCCCCATTTGTTTAGTGGCTGTAATAAGGGACAGTTAGGTTCTGGTATTTGTTTTAATTAGCATCCTAGGCCAGCTTGTTAAAACACTTATCAAAACCTGGATACTGCAACGCATCGACCTTTTCAACTATACTTTTCTCTGGTACATAAAAAAGGGGTTAGGGCCACAGGCAACTTTATTATTGCATTGCTTCTGGGGTTGCAGCTGGCTCCATATTACTGCCCTTCTCATACTCATTTTGGCTAATCTAGAGGCACATTCTCATTCCTATTATAAACTTTTCTGGTAAAGTGGTTTTGGAGAGGATTTTTGCTTGTTATGGATATTTTCCTTTTTTTTCTTTTTACAACACAAGAAAAAAATAAATGCTTTCTTTAAAGGAGAAGCTATTCAGTGCACCATTGCAAAAAGACTTTGAAGTCCATGGCAAAGAACTACAACCCTCTGATAGTGGCTCCATATACTTAAAACCTTTTGCTCAATCATAACTGTTTTTTCACTGTGTAATGATTTTGCTGCATGTAGCTGTTCAGCTAGGTTGTGATGAAGTATGCCTCAGCCAGCTTTGAGAACAGTAGGCTAAATCTCACTACAGATGGAGTCTGGTGGAGAGCTATTAATCAAATAGCAAATTATCCATCTCTCATGATAGCAGGTTTCAACACCATGTGATACAGCACATACCAGCTGTATTATACAGGGTTGATCATCTTTTGGGAAAAGTTGCACACAGCCACTGAAATCTTAACACCCAACCTTCCTCTGCACGTGCCATCTTACCATCCATCTTTCTGGTGCAATGAATTTAGTAAAATTGTTGGTCTTAGAAAGTATAATTCATTTGAAATTAAAACTTAAAATAATATGCAGGGTATCCTTTTAAACAGAAAATAAAGAAAAAAAATTAGTTTGGGATTTTTTTTTCTTTTTACTAAACCAGAAAGAAAATTTCTGATTAAATCGATAAATAAAAATTCTACAAGTTCTTCCCTAGAAATATTTATTTTTAAAATTTTTTGTTAAGAAATTGGTTGGTTAGTCAAAGGCATCTAAATAAATTAAAAAAAAAAAAAAAAAAAAAAAAAAAAAAAAAAAAAAAAAAACCATCATATGGGCAGCATTACAGTGGATATAAAAAGAAGAAATAAATAAAACCACAAACTTGGAGACATGAAGATTAAAATAAGATGTACATGTGAAGAGAGTAAAATGAGAAGGATTTATTACTATGAGTAAAATAAGAGAAAAATTAACCAGCAGCCAAGGAAAGAACCATACTTGACTATTTCACCTTTGGAGAAACAGTGATAACAAGACCAAAGAGGCCTGCTGTAATTATTCTACTCGAGGGAAGTAGCTCTAAGTTCTGCCTTGGGCTTCATAAGATCTGTCTGCCGAAGGCAGTACAAGAGATGCTGAAAAACAGCAACACTTCTCTGTGAATTCTTTGCCCAAAAGTGATGTTTAGCTTCCTTCCTCAGCTTCCACTGCCTGCGTCCCTCAGCTTTCTAGTTGAGACTAGGTCATGTTTCAGAAGGAAAGATGGGGAATTAAGATTTTCACTGAGGATACAAAAATTACAAAATTATATCCTACTATATCGTGTCCTTTCTCATGTTCTAACCCTGTTGCAGAATGGGGTGCCTCCCACAGTTTCTGCATGAGTTCTTTCTGGAGTATACATCACTTAGGGGTAGGGACTGCCCCAGAGTGGGTCCCTCGCAGGGTCACTGTTCCAGCCAGAAATCCTGTTCATGCATGGGTTCCTCTCAATGGGCTGCAGTTCCTGCCAAGATTCTGCTCTTGCAAGGGGTTTCCATGGTCTGCAGCTTCCCTGAGAGCACAGCCTTTTACTTCAGGTATATCTTTCACAGGCTGCATGTGGACCTCTGCTGCACAAGAGATCTCCATGGGCGGCAGGGGAATCTGCTCTGGTGCTTGGAACACCTCCTCCCCCTCTACTCTTCACTGACCTTGTGTCTACAGGGCTGTTTCTCACTTTTTCACTCTTTTAACTCATAGCTGCTCTACTGAGCTATTACATTTTCTTAAATATGTTCACACAGAGTCACCACCACTTTCACTGTTTGGCTCAGCTTTGTCCAGCTGGATTTGGAGCTGCATGGAACCCTGTGTCTGACATGGGGATGTCTCCACTCCACAGTGATGTCTCCATCCTGCAGCTTGCCTGCTATCAAAACCTTGTTGTTTAAACCCAATATTTAAGCAAATTAAGGTATTGAGACATAATATGAATTTAAATGTAAATTTCACAAGCTCTTCTGAAGAAAAGAGAGCTGTACGAAAGTCAAGCATTTTATCACAATACAGGACTGATTTGACAATGAGAACCCTGTGTAAAAGAAACAATGGCCTGACCCAAAGCCAAATTAACCCATTAACTGTGATTCTGAAGAATGCAAAATATGTTAATAGAAATCAGTCCATTAATTTTTCACTGCCTCAGATTTTTTTTTTTTTTTCCATTTCAAAGAATTGCCCAATATTCCTAAAAGAAAAAAACCAACCAACCAAACAAAAAAGTTACTAGGCACCATTGAAAGAGTACGCATGCAAAAAAGTATTTAAATGATATAGAGAAAATTATACAAGCAAATTATTAGCTTTCCTTTTCCCACAGGGAACAATGTCTCATTTTGAAAAAAAAAAACAAAAAAAAAAACAAAAAAAAAAAAAAAAAAAAAAAAAAAAAAAAAAAAAAAAAAAAAAACCAGCCACCTGGTATCAAAAGGATAACCGGAATCTTTAAACCATCTGAAAAGTAAAGTACGAACAGCAGTTTTCTCTTTTTGCAATTAAAACTAATTGTTCATTTGGCCCTGAAATCTTGATTTTTAAGCCTGTAATCTACTTACTTTCTATTCTCTCAGTTAAAAAGAAAGAATAAAAGTAATTATTGTCAGAAATAGTAAACTCATATTAATCACAATTACAAGGAGTAATGTCTGATTACAACTTTTAATCAATCATGCTATTCCATGTTTAACTCAGTAATGTTGGGACCACTAGAGTGGACAGCCATCTGTGCCTCTGTAAAATTAGAAATATGATGAATTATAGCTACTGGTAGTTTAAGACTATACTATGAATACAAATCATTAGAGCTGTGGCAATTTTAACATACTGCCAAAAACATTTTTGTCAGCTGTGTTTGCTGTTCTCCTCATGAGGAAAAAAAGTACTAAGAGAAGGATCCACACTTCAGTCATCAGTTTTTCATAATGATTTAAAGTGAACAAAAGACAAAGTTCTCCTGATTTTCTGTTTACATAGCACAAATCCTTTTAGTCATGGTCAATGTTAGAGTCTGAAGATTACAGTCTGCTCTTATCTCAGATGGTCAATACCTAAAGTCTGTTAAGCTTCTGGACTCTCTAATAATGTATATCAAGTGTTACATTTAGTCAAGTTGCTGCATATTCATCCCCAATATAGCTGAGAGAAGAATCAGATCTCTTTGGAATTCACTGATTTATCAAAATAATAAACTTAGGTCAGTGAGAGAATAAAATGGTATGTGAAACAGCAAATGAAATACAGTAACATTTTTAGGACCCTAAGTGTCTGCTGTTATTTCAGAGAATAAGAGAATAATTCAGGTTGGAAGGAGATTCCCAGTTCAAACTCCTGCTGAAAGCAAGATCACCACAAAGTATGTGGTCAGACACAGTTGATCAGGGACTTATTTACTCCCAAGCACAGAGAGAGAATAACTCTGGGCAACTCATGTCATGAACTGAGTGTCCTTGTGGGGGGAAGGTTTATCCTTCTAGGCAGTGAGAGTATCCCTTGGTTCAATTCATTCTCTTTTTCTCTGTTGTCCCATCTTGTGCTGGGCCTGGCTCCATCTTCTGCATTGCCTACCCATGTAGGGGAGCTGCTGCTTGCTGCACCTAAAGCTGTCCTTGCTCCAGGATGAACTCTTATGACCTTCTTATAGGGAAATTACATCAAGCCCCCACTGTAGTGGGCCTAAATTGCACTTGATGAAGTTCTGTCATGTCTTTCATGTACTGGAAGATCAAAAGCAAATGCAGTACTCTAGATGTACAGAATGAATAAATGCTGAATGAATGGTGATAAGTAGGTTTCTCAGTTTACCAGTTGTGCCTCTGATAACACAGCTTAGGATATGTTTAGTGTTCTTTACTACTAATCAAGTACCTCTTTACAATGCATATAAGTACATGTCCAGTATTTACTGTTTTGAAATCCCTACAGTCAGGCAGAGACGCACTGTAAAAGTACATCTGGTTTTATTTGTCATTCTTGATCTCAAAATAACGATACTGCCTATTCTCCCACTGAACTACTGTGAATTTTCTCTTCCTTTACATTTTCTTAACCATGTGAATTGTTTAGTTGCTCTATTTCAAATTATCACTATAAATATGTATTTAAAACAGACATGGAGAGCAAAGATGCAATGAGGAGGTTTTCTACAACAGTATTTTCAAATTGTTCGTTAAATATAATCCCTTGAAAAAGATAGACAGTAATAACCTTGAACCATTTAGAATTTAACAGCCTTTCTCCTTCATGTATATGGATAACTATTTAGGATGACGTTTTACTATAATCATTAAATGTGTCTGTTATTATTAAAAAGTATTAGAGCCAGTAATATTTTTTAGAATAGGATCCCTAAATGAATCAGCTCACAAAGCTGACAGCTCTCTGAGAATTTAAAGACAATAGAGATAGAAATGGTTAAATATGACTTTATGCTTTATGAGAAGAGATCAGGTTTGGAAAAAAGTTAGTATTCAAATAAGAAGCTGGATTCTAATCTTAATTCTATGAACTTACTCTGCAAACAGTAGACTTTCATCAAAACATAGGACCAGATTTAGCTCCAAATTTTATTGTGTCAGTTCATTTTTTTATTTAAATAAAGAGCTTTGGATTACTGCATAATTTAACATCAAGAAAAAGAGATAAAGATGTTTTGTTTTAAATAGGGGTTTTTTTGGTGATCCTTAGTAGTTTAAAAATTAATAAAAATAATATACATAATATCTTAATTGATTTTAATTATCATGATTTGCATATTATATTGGCTCCATTTTTTTTCTGAAGCTTCCTATAACAACTTCATGCTTAGTATAGTTATAATTTATGATTTTGCAAGTATATATAAAAGAATCAATGAAGCAAAAAAGAGAAAAACCTAACCTTTGTCATCGGTATTTTCAGCACTTGTCTGCTCTTATGGAGAAAGATAAGTTTTATTTTTCTCTCTGTTATGTTTCACCATAATAGGCACCAAAAAAAAAAAAAAAAATGCAAATATGAATCGATTTTATACAGAGGTCAAGACAAGGGACAAGCAATCTTTGAAAAAGTTAGCAGTCCTAAGTAGGAAAAGTAATTAGAAAGATGACCATAACCTTTCTTTAATGAATAGCAATAATAAATTACTTCCTTGGTGATTCTGTGACCCTGTCAAGCTAGCAAGGTGGTCTTTCCCACGTCGATCTGTGTCTTGATCCTTTTTCTCATCACAGTCTCACAGCTGTGGGAAATAGTACTATTTATTAATTGATCCCTGATTGCTTTCATCTGTAATGGGCAAGAAGCACTCAGGTTCATTTTCCACTGTTGTGAAAGGCTCTTGGGAGAAAAAAACAGGGACATTTGTCAACTGTAGGTCTTGAACATTGTTTTTTCTTACTTCTTTGTATTGTTGCTTGAGTCATTCACTTGTCAGTGTCACAGCAGGCTCAAGAGCAAGAGAAAATTATAGCTTTAGCAGTCTGCTCTACTGCATGAAGTACACAAAAAATGTCCTCCTAAAACTAGCACTGGTGTTTTGAGCTTCATTATAGGCATAATCCAGTAAGAGATATATTTAAGAAAATCTACTTGTGTGGATTAATTTGAGGGTTTTCCTGCTACCACAAGCATCTATTGTGAAAGACAACCATTGGTTAATAATCATTGTAATTAGCATTTATAACTTTGAGGCTTTTTGCTTTTAAGGAATCCCAGGCAAAAACAGTGACTGGAACCTTGCTTGCTCATCTGGGTCAGAGAGGTTCTTACTCCTGGGAGATAGCATGCTACAGCCATTTTGACTTTTCAGTGAGGCATAGGGGAAAAGAAGAAAAAAGCCTACATTTAGTTTATTTTCAAGCAGTACACCCTCTAATGCAGTAGCCTGTACATTAATGCATCTGATTAATTTAGCTGTCCTGATTTCAAAGCACTTCTGCCTACAAGCTACTATTTAGGAACTTTTACAAATAGATTTCTTGACTATGTTTCTTAGGCCGTATTACCTCCCTCACAAAATTTTGAGATAGACCTTTTTCCTTGTAGTAACTCTTGTTCTGCCTTTAACAGAATTATAAAAGGTAGCAAGTAAGAGATAAGATAAACATCCTATGGGTATTCAAGAGAAAAAAAAAATTAATAATCAAAGAACTATAGACTGACATTGGGGAATTTTGGTGCTACAACCAAAACCTTTTTTAGAAATATGAAATTGCCTTTTTAGACAGAAGCAGCATTGAGGACACATACTCACTCTGAGCTATGATATATGCAGGAAGAATATTTAACTGCAAAAAAGTTCGGAGTGGAAAAGGAAAACTACAGCTTCTAAGTGATTGCATCTCCACTTATATATCAAATTAATCTATTTTGTGGCCCATATCTTAACACAGCTTCCAAAAGAGCAATAATGAGTGAACAATAGCCTCTGAGAGATCAATTAAATATTTACTAATGTATACTGGAATAAATATTTTATTCTTGTATTTCTGAAATTGCCATCATTGTATAGATTTTTAAAAATTGATAGGAAAAAATCTTTTTGTTTAGGTAAAACTTGATTATTACCTATTACAATTAAGAAGTTGAATCCAAATTTCTGAAATTATTCTGATATTTATAGATGAAAATTTACAGTGTCTATTTTTTGAGTTAGATATGCAGTTGGTGAACTCAGACACAACTTTTCTTCCATTTGGAGACAAAAGTCCATATGAACAAGTCCTGAGATTTAATTTAATTTAGATTTTAAGTCAGCTGTCATTTCTATAGAGAAATCCATCCAAATCCTCCATCAAGGACATTTCCATTTTCAGGATGTGGTTGGAAAAACCTAAATAAAATTCTAGGTTCCTGTGAAGCAGAAACTGGATTTTACCAATAAGATTTCTCAAACCCCAGAAATTTTCATTAAAATAATGTATACTAGCAGAATAACTGTATGATTTTGGTGGAAAATTCTCTCCAAGTCACATCTTCAATCATATATCTGGCTTTAAAAATGCTAAGAGACAAGCTAAATATCTTATTTTATATATTATTCATAATATTTTATTGTAGGCTATGGGAATGACCTGCAAGGATGACTTTCCAAAATACAATTATTAAATCCTGTAAACATCAGGGGATTGAGAATCTTTTTTAGGCTGTCAGTCTTGTCGTATGGGTAAAGTCCAAAAGCCCATCGAAAAGGAAGTGTTTATGTTTGACGAGTTGCCAAAATGTAATTAAATTTTTTTTGAATACTTACATGTTAGCACATTTGAAAGAAAAAAGCATCATAAAAGAAAAGGGAATGCAATTTATCATACTAAAATAAGTACACGGAAGAAATGTGGGCTTTATATAAGAGTCACTGCCAACAACCAGTCATGCATGTCTATTCCTCTGCCAGTGTTAATCTTGTTCATTGTACTTTCCTTTCTCTGCCTTTTAAATTTTTTTCATTCTATTTGAAAAATATAAAGAAAAGGAACATAGGACATGTGGGTGGAAACAGGCTAGGAAGAAGTATAAGAGAAAAGGAATCTCTGAATCCTTAAAAAAAATTT
>VWZN01003800.1:1825-12547 GCA_013396955.1 Regulus satrapa | reverse complement strand
AATCACCAACGATTTCCAGGGGAAGTCACAGAAATTGAGTACTTTTAAACCAAACTGATGAGAAGCTATCATAACATAAGTACTTACATCATCCACACAAAATTTGGAATTTAGGCCTCTGGCTTAATTTTAAAATGGAACTCTTCATTTGTCATATAAAGTTTATAGCACTCTGAAATAATATTAAGGAAGAGATATGCAGGGGTTTTGTTGAAATTAATCTTAAGATGGCATAACTTACCGCACCTCCATTTAAGTAAATTTTTACTGTGAACCAAGCTATGAATAGAACAACCTGCTATGGAACTTGCAATTAGTATCTCAGAAGTTATTTAGAATGTCTCAAGTGTAATTTTTTAGGGGGTTTTTGGGTTTTTTTTTTTTGGTTTTTTTTTTTTTTTTTTTTTTATTAAGTCACAATTTTAAAATTTGCCCAGCCTTGTAAGCTGTGATATGTAATATGAAATAAATTTATAATATCATCCATTGGTGTATTTGTATACAATATAACAGTGTGAATTCTCTTCATCTTGACCATATCATCAGAATTCTGAAAACATCAGCATGTACATGTGAATTTAGGAGGTTTTGGGGTAATGGGAGTTAAGCTGCATTCACTTTCACCTGAACCAGGTACAGTGTACTCCTCTAGAACTAAAACATTTCAACACCTCAACATCTCATATAAAGGCAAAAGTAGAGGAAGGAGATTTCAAACCAAGAGATAAGATAAAAAATATACATTGAAAAACAGATACTTTTCTGAATACTGGAGATATTAAATGCAAGTATTGAGTGAAATGAGCTTTTTCAAAATAGTAGTGTATGATCATCTAATTGAGGCATATTGGGTAGCATATAAAGCATAAATTGACAGGATTAATTTAAAGTTGCCCAGGTGAACTTTTTCTTTTCTCTATCTTCTAAGGGTTTGATTTTGAAAAGTTAGTATATTTTTTTCAAGTATCTTCAGTGTGAATATTAATGCAGATAATATATCTGATTTTAAGACTTTCTGTCTGCTTCTGTGCAGATATTATCCACACAATATGACAAAGTGGAGCATAAGGGAGGATTCTTTTCTGATTCTATACTAGATTTTTGTAAAACTTCTTTCAGAATCCAGCCTCACTAGAAAAACATCTAGGATCTAGCAAGCTTGTGTATCAGTCATTTTATCTTTTCTCGATTAAAATTGATTCCCATCTTCTTAGGAAGAGTAAACCGCTGATTCTACCTCTTATTTCCCAAGAGTCTGCAGTGCCTCCAGCAACACATAGTGCGTATACATCTGGTTATATGTTATCAGAAGTGAGAACACTGAGATAAAAAGAAAAAACACTGAGAACTAAGAATAAGGAAGTATGCTGAAGTAGCTTTTATACCTTACATAGGGGAAGGAAAAAACAAAACAAAANAAAAAAAAAAAAAAAAAAAAAAAAAAAAAAAAAAAAAAAAACCCAAAAAAAAAAAAAAAAAAAAAAAAAAAAAAAAAAAAAGGGAGAAAAGCTGTTGATCTGTTTACATCAGTTATGGTTATTCATACAGAGCTGGAGCTGCAACACTTGGCCATCTCATCACTGAACACCACAGTACCTGAGCATTATTGTTTAGGGGATTCTCACAGCCTGGAGTTATCTGGAGTTATGCATCCAGGTTCTCTAGATAATTCCTGGGGACAGACAGGCAGATTAAAGATAAATCAATATTACAGTCATTTGCATGAGTGCAATTTGTGTAAACAGGCAGAAATTAATTTAGAGGATCTTCGATACAGACAAGGGGTTAGCTATTGCAGCATAGAAGTCTAAGACTTTTTCTGCATTTTTCATTTAAAAAAAAAAAAACCCTAGATAAAATGAATAAATAATGTTATGTTATCAGACCCAAAATTTCCTTTCCAGGAAATGGCCTTATTTCTGGGCTATGGAGTCTTTTTTACTCAATCTATACTTTTCTTATTTACTCAGTCTATCCCCTTTGACATTTGCTTTCTGCTATACCAGTACACATGGTGAAGAGAAGGATAATCAGCTTTTCATTTATAACTTGCAACCAGCTACTCTGCTGAGGGACAAGAGCGTTTTGAGTCAGGTCCCTTCATGAAGAGGTTTTTCACCTCTTTGATAAACACTGTAACAACTAATGAATCCATTAAATATAAACAGTGCCTGCCAGACCCCTCTAGCTACTTTTTGGAAGAAAATGTTGAACTTGAGTTTGGATAATTTACGTAGCCTAATTATTGAATTTGCTAAAGCACCTGAGTCAAGAAGAGAGTTAATAATTTTTATTATTTTTTTTAAAGATATATTTATCTCCTATTGTTGATTATATTATGATTTAAGCCATTAAATTTTTGAAACAAAATTGCAAAAAAAAAAAATTCTAATGAGAATCTTTTAGGGAAGTAAAAGTCTTCCTTGTAGGAAGCTCTTCATAATCTGCTATAAATTAGCTTAATCTAATCCTGTGGACTGTTCTATCTGTTATAATTTTCTCTCTCACTTTACAAAAATTGAATTTATGAATTCTCTTAATAAGAACATATTATGAAGTTACTAAAAAGTAGGAAAGGCAATTATCAGCTTTCCTGTGTGCTTGCGTGGATCTGGTCTTATCTTCTCTGAATCTGGGCCTCTGAAAAGGGAAAATTGTGGTATATTTTCAATAGCCAGACAAGGGAGTGAAGAGCATGTGCATTGCACCTCGTATTAGTCATATTTCAGTTCTCCAGACAAGAATAACAGAAGCCTCAGGGCACTGGTTATGCTCTTTGTGGAAGGGTTCATGCCAGTGTGTGCAGACTCTTGTAGAAGCATAATCTTGCAAAGGTTGCTGTAGTTAGCTGGCTTGTCCCAGGGTACCCTCCCTGCAAAACAGACAGGAACAAACAGTAACAATTTGCATCTTTCAGTACACAGCAGCTGGATACCTCATGACCAGGGCAAAACTCTGGTCAAGCCCAAGTCAAACAGCAACTCCATGTAGGCAGTGTTCTTTATAGTTCTGACAAACATGATAGTAGTAGAATATCCTGACTTGGAAGGGACCCACAGGGATTGTCAAACAACTCGGGGCCTTTCACAAGACAGTCCTATGAAACACCACGTGTCTGAAGGCAGCAAAGATGATCAAGGGACTGGAACATTTCTTACAAGGATAGGTTAGAGAGGTCTGGGCTTCTCTGCTTTGAGAGACTTCAGACTTGAGAATGGAAGATTAAGTGGAAAATTCATCAGTGTCTATAAGTGTCTGAACAGAGTGTCAAGAGGATGCAGTCAGTGGTGCTGAGAAGGAGGACAAGAGATAATACCCAGAAACTGATGTACAAGTTTCCCCTGATTATGAGATAAAATGTATTTATTGTGTGAGTGACCATGCACTGGAACATATTGCTCAGAGAGATTGTAGAGTCTCCCCCACTGGAGATAGTCAAGAACCCTCTGGATGAAATTCTGTGCAATGTGCTCTTGGATGAACCCTCTTGAGCAGGGAGGTTGGACCAGACAACTTCACTGTGGTCTCTTCCAACTTTACCCATTCTGTGATTAGCCAGCTCTTTGATGAATCCCATCCAGCCCCATGGATCTATAGGGATCCAGATGGAGCATCAGATCTGGCACAATTTCAGGGTTAACTGGGACTTTATCATTCTCACAGCCATAGTATCCAAAAACAGGGCACTGGAACCACCTTAACCCATAGAGCACAGAAGACAGAAGCAAGCAAAGAATAAAGCATCTCTGCCTTGCCTATGTCCCCATCTTCTGGACCTGTTTGTGCCATCTGTGCAGCATTAATATTCAGCTACTTGATGTCCCCCATAAAGTCAAGGGCATTTGATTTGGAAGTGTCCTTTAATTCCTTGAAGAATAATTCATTGGATTAATTGTCCTGTCTGGGATGTCTATAGTAGATTCCCATGATAAACTGGCATTATTTATTTGCCTCTTAATCCTTACTCAGTGGCCCTCGGCCATGCCTTTTTCAACTGTAAACTCCATACAGCCTTTCTATTTCATACAACACCACACCCCTGCCTCACCCACCCTGCCATCCAACATGGCACTTCAGTCACAGGACTCAGGCCACCAGCTTTCACCTATGGCAATGTTGTTATCCCTGGGATGAGGACAAGGCTTTAAGCTCATCTTATTTGTTCCTCATGCTGCACGTGTTGGTGTAGAAAGACTTCAGGTGTGGCTTGTTTTAGTTGACACATTGTGTGGCAGATGGAGGGATCCCAATAGTGCTCAGTTCCTCTAGTTTTTGCATTCCATCCCACTGTTCATCACTGCCAAGTCTGATTTTGTTCCTTTGCCTCTTCCAGGATGGTTTAAAGCCCAGTCAATGAGTTTTGCTAGCTCCTATGCCAGAACTCTTTTTCCCCTCTCATGGAAAGTTGCATCTCATGGGGAAACAGTAGACCTGGTGGAGCGCAGACCATCCCATGGCAAAAAAACCCCACAATTTTTCCAATGTCACTTGAAGCCTTGTGCTGGTCTGAGGGGTCTGCCTGTTCCTTTTGATATTCTTCCTTGCTACAAGAAAGATTGAGAAAATCATTACCTGTACTCCTGTTTCTTCAACCAATCATCCCAAGGTCTTGAAATCTGTTTTGCCCTCAGACTTCTATTCACTTTCTCATCAATAGCAGATAATAATCAAAGGGCTGTAATAGACTGGACAGTTATCTAGTAGTGACCCTCACCCTAGCCCCTGATAGTCAGCAGAATTTCCTGTCTGAATATTGGGCCCTCTGTTTCCTTGAGAAGTGAGTCACTATAATGATAAATACCCTTCTTTTTCTCTTAGCCAAGGTCATGTTGTTGGGGGTAAATTGTGTTGCTCTATGTGGTCCCTCTATCTCCAAAGCACCTTTGTTCACCTCTCAGATAAAACTGTCTGTGGCAAAACTGTCTTAGTTTTAGAGCCTTATATCTGTTGCAAAAATGCCAATCCTACTTGTCATTGTCAAGTTTCAGGAAAGGAGGAGCCCTCCTTCTGTTATGGACACTGAAAATCTTCCATCCTTCTAGTTCAAAGATCCTTGATTAATTACTTTACAGGGTTCTGAGTTCACCTGCATCTCCACTACAGTGGAGGTTTGGGGATTCTGAGATTGCATCTCTTAGAATAACCTACCAATGTCTTTCTTGTTTTCTTCAATACTGCCCACTGTTCACTTTCTTCTGTAGTTCCTTCACACAGCTCATTCACACTCTCTGCTAAAGGCATGATTGTAAGTCCCAGCCTCATAGAGATGACTCATAGAGAGTCGTCACACTCTTTTGTTAATCTGAGCCCCAGTGAGCTACATTTACCAGCAGAAAGTCTGTCTGGCTGGAGGCCTCTGACATGGCTGGTGCAGTGACACAAGCAGCTGTGAGGAAACGAGCTCTGCAACATGTCAAAACCATACCTGAGATAGCAGGTAAGGCAGAAGATGAAAAGATCTCTTTGTGACCTCCTTCACCAGCTATTGGGTTTTCTCACTGCCTCTATTGGTTGATAAAAGAGGGTTGAGGTCATTGACAGACAGCCCAGTTAAAAAAGAATATAACTTACAATGTCTATGAAAAACTATTTTTTTTTTTTTTCTTAAAGTCGCTTTGTAAAATCTACAATCACTCAAAGGTACAAAAGTAAGCATGAAAGGGATTTGTGGCTGTATTACCTACCACCAGCTACCAGCTCTATGGACCTGTATTGGCAGAAAATATCAAACTGCATGACCTTTATCAAGATCAATTTTATTCTTTTTTGTAATCTAAAAGATTATATTTCAGAATCAAATTTAAAATCATCATTTAATTATATGCCATGTTTCATTTACTGTCTAACAGACACATGCAAGCTCATAGAGTATTTTGTCCATCTGCTATAGCCATAAGTACTTTCAGCAACAATGTCCATTGATTTTCTCCTTCACAAAATTCATTGTCAGGTTATTTGACCTTCTTTTTAAAGATGATCAAGCTATTCTGGTTTTAGTTTCATTCTAGTGTGTTCTAGTGAGAGAAAAAAAATGTAAGATATCCTCAACATGAATTTCAAAAGAAAAAGGAAAAAAAAAAAAAAAAGAGGTATGCAGTTTTCTCTGATAGGTGAAGAAAGTTGGTTTTGTTTGTTTGTTTGTTTTGGTTTTTTTCCCCCAGCAGACAATTGGGTGTGTAAATAAACAGGAGCTGAAAAAATAATCTTTCAGAAAAATTGTAAGAAATAATTGCAAACATGGGACCCTGATACTATTAAATAAAATTTAAATAATATACTTTATTTACTGTGAAATAATATTTTGTGAGTTCATTCAAGCAAACAAATATGTTGACTAATGCAATGAATTAGTGTGTGCTGAAGAGACAATTATCAGATGTAGAAGGAATAAAGAAAGGACATGGCCAATTAGTCAGGGATTCAGGGTAGGTGTCTGCCCTTGTTTGGGTTAAGTAAGCAGTCTTCAGAGGTGACATGACATTTCATGAACTGTGAAAGAAACTTCATCAGAGAGAAAAAACATAAATCCCTTGAATGATTTGAAGTCTGAGTTTCAATTTATGACTTGACAGAAGAGGTGGTCCAAGCTACAACTTTCAAATGGCAAAACAAACAGATAGGACATATTTTAAAAATAATATTAGAAGAATAAACTCACCGTTGTAATTTTGAGAGTTGTTGCCAAGATGTATTTTTCATACTGTCTGTAATTTAATTTGGTTTCTTTTTCTCTTTTCTAAGAGTAAAAGTCATATGAAAACAAGTGTAGGAAACTGCATAGGGGAACCTTTGCTGTTTGGTTTCTGACAAATTTGAATATATTTGCCCAGCAGTTTTATGCAGAGCATGTAGAAGAAAGAATTAGTCATTGAGAACTTTCTAAGTTCAAGTTGTTGAATAGTTTGCCACACCATGCTGATAATATTGAGTTTTCATTAGGTTTTACAGGATACAACTCAGACAGAATTAAATCAAATAAAGATAGGTTGACCTCCTACTGCTCACACTGGCCTTCACTTTTGTTTCTGAACAGTAGGAGAAAATCCATTGTAAGCATTTGCTTTCGTAATGGTCTGTTATATTATTTCAGCTGTACAACTGCTATAGGAACAGAAAATAACTCCCTTGCCAAAACCAGAGTACAAGCACTTAAAATATCTGTGGGAAGCCTGATGAAAATTTACAACCATCACAAGCTGGTCACACAGATTTGCATGTTTGCACCGCAGAAAAGTGTACTGAGATCAGACTTCTAAGTTTATCAGCCCAGGGTGTGTTCCCAGAAAAAAATAAAAAAATTCTAATCTGCTGTGCAGGTAGGCAAACAAAAGTTTGTATGCAAAAGTCTAAAGAAAATAGTTATGATAGCAGTCACACACACTGGTTCCTCATAACTTATAACATTTTGCATCCAAGGGTCTTTACTTTGTTCTAGAAATCTATTAGCCATTAAAACATAGTTTTTGGAAGAAAACATAAACTTTTTAAAATTTAAATCCTTTATTAAAAGAGGCAAAATCTCTGAACTAATCTCCATGATTTATACATTCAGATGTGATTTATTTTTAAATCTTGTTTCTTAGCTCACCTCACCTTTCCTGTCATGTCCACTTTTGAAACTCAGTATGTCTTTCAATTTAATAATTATGTAAAATTAGATGTGTAGAGTTCCTAGGCAATTTACATTGCATTTTTGCATAAGAGCACATACATTTCTTCCCTGCCAACTGTTTTGTTGTAGTATCCCTAAAGTTTTCAACCCTTAAATAATCCTTATTTCTATAAATCCATGCTAACTCATATATTACCCATTTGCTATATTGCCCCAAGAAGGCCTCTTGATGAGACAAATATGTATATAATTAAAGTTAGAAGTCATTAGTTTGTTTTCCGATAGCTCACTATGTTATATGAGACTGCATATTAAGTATTCAGTAAGGAAACGTGGTCACAGAAAGACTGGGTCTAGTGAGATGTCAGGTCAATAAGCAGACAGAATTCACTCCTTTTCCCATGCTGTCCATACTATAAGCAGTGTGGGATTATGGCACTTAAATACTTGAAGGTCAGAGTCCATGTATACTTCTTATTTGTGAGGTGCAGAGCATTTTTACACTAGCCTGAGATCTGGCTAGGGTCCTTATTCTTCAGGTTATTTCTTGAGCTTTGCCTAGAAAAAGTGAAGAACTCATTATATAGTAGCTATTTTTTTTCCCACTTTGCTCTTTCCATTTCTTCTTCATCATTCCATCTTCCCTCATTTCAGAGAATTCTTTTCACAATTGTTGGCATAAGAGCATCAAGAGATATAGATTATCACTAACCTGAGGTGTCAGTGCTGTATTGGCGAGTGCTGAGACATCTGTCTCCTTCAGTACTGGAAGGGATGGACAAGGACAGGTAGTGTACCAGTCACCACTGCCTTGAACTAACATTTCAGGAGATGCTGAATTCTTTCACACACTTACAGGAGCTATTGCTTCCTGCACGTACCCAATCCTTCCATTGTTTTATGGCCCTTGTCCTCTTCTTGGTTTAGAGTCAGCAAAACAGAGTAAACATTCATTGGTGCCTCCAAGGCCTTCTTTTTGAGTGTCTCAAAAAGTAATCCAGGACTCCTAAAGATTTTTCTATTAGAAATGAAAAGGCTCTGGCTGTAGGACTTTATTGGCATGCTTCAAACTATGCCAGGTGACTTTTCATATTACAAGAGTATTATATTAGAACAATACTGTTAATAACATGTCATGATACATGTCATAAAGAGGTAAAGAAGGATTTAATAACAACCATTTCAAATTTTTCTTTCCATAAGTCATCAGCTAAAAAAAATGAATTTATAATTCACATAACCATAGTTATAATTCAGTAAACACAATTATTCTCTACAAAATTATTTGTTATTGAAAAGTATCAAATGTGGAATTCTTTTTTTCTTGAAAAATTATTGTATTATAGAAATCAAATGTATAAAAATTTTCTTGTGGTGGGCAGGATAAATCTATTTTAACTCAATATAGGAATTTAAATATGCAAATTATTCACAGGCACAAACACAGAGCAATTGACACTAATTGCTCAAGCACTTATCCTAATATGTTCTTGGAATTATAATGAAGGAAATGTGGAATGGTAAATGCTATGAGTGACATCTCTGAAATTAAGTTTCTGTCGAAAGATTTTTCAAAGTAGCAGGCATATGCTCCAGTTTGCCATGAACACAGAATAGAGCTGAATGCTTTTAAGACTCAACTACAAAGTCAATGATTACAACAAATGCAATAGATTCTCTGTCACTATAGAACTATCAACACAGAGATTACAAAACAAATTTCTGGTTTTACCATAAACTCCTCTTTTCAGCCTAACCCTTTGTCACAAAATAAGTTTTTCTAATCTTGGTCAAAGTGACTACTTGCAGAAATTTTCCAGTAAGAAAAGCAGAGCTTAAATCATCACTTCATGTCTGCATCCTCTCCTTCTGTTCCTCCAAAAAGTAAGATAAAGTATTAAATGAAAGGATAATAATATTTTGAATCAGGAACAATAATTTATTTACAGTAAAAATACACTGATTGTTTCTGTATCTGCTTTTACTAAACTTATTTTTTCCTGACCTTGGAACAGAAGCAATTTGCACCTTAATATAGTACTAGATAGAGCGATTGAAATAATAAAGGAAGATAAGTAAGAGTAAAAAACTCTCAAGAGCGCATAAAATATTTTACTCTAATGTATGCTGGAGGAAAATATCCCCAGAAAATGCTTATACAACCACAATCAAAAGGATTAGGATACCTCCTTGCAAAGTAGACGTAAGTTTGTACTCAATANAAAGAGCAAGTTATTAGTTGTTGCCATGTCATTCCTGAGTTCCTGTATTGACCATTCTGAATCCCAAGAAGCTTCCTGTTTTGCCTGATGAAACACTATGTGATCANTGTACTCAATAAGGTGACGAAAGATTTCCTGCAGAGACCTGCATCATTAGAAACCCTGTACTGAGATAATTTCTCTGCTTTACAGACTGAGTTTTTCTAGAGGTAGCCCCCAAAAAGTACAACATATATATAAAACACAAAAACTAAGGGTCACATTAAAGGAATTAGGATGTATAAAGATGATATAAACATTTAATACCTAGTAGCCTTAACATGACACTAGTCATCCTCTGAGATATTTCAAAGATCCTCACACTCAGCTGTGCAACATAATCCATGCCATCTATCTAAGAAGACTTTTCACTTTTACTGTGTCTCCTAGTCCTTCCTAGGCCTCAAAGGAACTATAAATGCATCAAAACCCAATAAATCTATGAAGAATTTCTGACCTGCTTTCACCAATATCTGAAAAAACTTACTTCCTTTACTCCTCAGCAATGATTTCTCTGCTTCTGTGTTCTCTAATATGCTGTCATAGACTGCAAACTCCTGAGAGCTCTTAAGCAGTAGGAAAGTTATCTCCAGCATAGGTGATGTGCCAGATAATTTATCATTAGAGTACACTGGTCAGAGCACTGCACAAGCTTTTTAAGAGCATATCTGAGTAAGAGAAGATACCAGCCTTAGTCAGGATAATAAAGCATATGCAATTGTATGAGGACCACCTCTGACTCTAGCATCAGTTAGTATGGATCACCCATTTCTGGCTATGGAATAGCCTGCATGAACCTCTGCAAAGAGCAAGTTATTAGTTGTTGCCATGTCATTCCTGAGTTCCTGT
>VWZN01003796.1:210287-221936 GCA_013396955.1 Regulus satrapa | reverse complement strand
GCTGAAGTTTCACTCTGGTTCCTTATCCTGGAATAACCTATGATATTTCAGTCATGCGAGACTGTTGCTGATGTAAAATAAAGATAATGTCCTGAAATTAAAATAACTGTCCCATTATTTAATTCTAAATGAGCTTTGGTGATTTTGCCCTCTCAAGAGTGGTTTTATGTACCATTTTAGGCCCGTGAAATATTTCCTGCATCACAGAAAACTGTCACAGATGCATCAAAACCAGGATGGCAGTAGGCACTAAACTCCCCCATATCAGCTTGTCTGCCAGCAGATCTTAAAAATACAAGTTATTCTTTTCCATAATTTTACAACATGTGAGTTACTACTTCTGAGCAAACATAAATGAAGAATGCATTTTTTTCCACCTATACCATGCATAGAGATAGCAGTATATCAGTCATGTAATGCACTTTACCTAAAAACACAGGTCTAGAACTAAGTATTAGTAGATGGGTAGAATACTAAAGACCAATATATTTGCTAACTCGAGGTATTAGTAATTTGCTTAGGGTAGTAAGATGTTAACATCATGGATTCAAAGGCAATCAGCCTTTTAATTCAGCGTGGATTAAGGCAAACAGCTGATGGTGTAATTAGGAGCTGCCAGACTGAATGCATCTACTAACTCCAAACAGCTTCCAAGTTTTAACAGGCTTTCACAAGTTTTCACTGTTTACAGTAGTTTTAGTATGTAATGCATAAAAATACTGGATCTGTCTATAACATGAGACCAGATAAAAACCCCAGAAAACCCAAGCTCTGTATTTGTCCAATTGCTTTACAAGTAATTTGGGAAAAGCAGACCTTTAGTCTGATTTTACATTTCTAGTATATCTTCTGGAGAAAAAAACATCAGGGATAGCAAATACCAACATGATGCCAGGCACATTTTGATGCTGCTTTAGTGTACAAGTAGAGATTATGTGGCTAATGCCAAGAAAAATATACAGTCTTTAAATTGCATGCTCTTGTAACAGAGTTTTGCTGCAAATTACAAAAGAAGGAGCAGAAAAGAATTCATAACTGAAAGTAAAAGTCTTTGCTTCTAGGCCTGAGTAGTTAGTAAATAATAATCTCTTATTAAATATCCAATGGGAGAATTAAAAGCTCTTTTTTGTGAGGAGTCTCTACATAAGAAAAGAAAAACATTGCAAAGCTGAACAAAGTTTCAATTACTAACTGCTCCTTTTGAGTGAGACATTTTTCCCTAGGAGACAAATATTTATGCACATAATCAATTATAAGCTTTCTTTTGTCTTATTTATAAAGAGGAGTAACATTTATATTAGATGTATTTAAGCTCTATTGCCATCCTTTTCCCAGCATTTCCTCTATCACACACAAGCTACAACAAAGGCAGGCATAATATCACAAAAGATGCATTACTTGTCACACAAGTGGGAGCTTGCAGAAGGTAGGAATCTTGTTGCTGTTTGGGATTTTGTGTCCTTAAGGTGCATCCTTGCTGATGTCTGAATCCCAAACGAGCTTTGTTCTCCTGACTTCTTCAGTGCTGTCAGAAATACATTTCATCAAGTACAGAAATTTCCATGAGCATGTGACCTATCTTACCTTCACAGTTTTACTTCTTCTCACTAAATAAATACATTAGGGTCAAGGTCCTCTAGGTCCTACATTAGGTTCCTCTTCTATAAGGCCCTTAAAGACATTTTGTGGTATGCGTCTGGGTTAAGGCAGCAGCTATCAACTTAGGTACAAAGAATCTGACTATCACAACAGAAAAGTCAGGGGATGAGGCAGCACTTTTCTGGATACTGATCCAGGATCTCTGTGCTAGACAGATGAGGAACTCGAGGCCTGCCTCCATGTACAAGCTCATGGACCTGATGATGAATGAACATGTATGCAACTCTTAGCGTGAAAAATCGGACAGGCTCTGGCCATGACAGATGCTGTGGTTTGTAGTTTTTTGTTTGGCTGTTTTTCTTTTTTCTCCTTGCGTGTGATGATTTGAAAACATGGCACCAAAAAAATGACATAAAAACCTGAATGCTTCTGCGTATCCAGGCCTACTCTTAGTGCCAGTTGTCTTTTTTCAAAGGTGTGGTCCAAGGCAAAAGCAAGGGTTCTATGCAAACATAAACGTATAAATATCTGCAAGGTATGTGAATGCACCTTTCTCCCCCTTCACTGTGCATTTTCAGGAGGGCCTTGTGACCTAGGAGGCCAGCTCAGAAGAGGACTGCAAGGTTCTGTTTCTTGGGTTTTATGCCTTTTCATTTGGATATTTTTTATGAGCAATGGTTTCATAGTAATTCCTTGTTCTTTGCCATAAATGGTTTGCCAATATTTGGAAGCTCTTCTGGCTTCCTTCAATAATTAGCAGATTATGATAATTTTTTGTAATTATTTTTTGCAACTCTATTAGCTAAATTTCCTTAAACAGTATACAAATAGACTTCCACAAGCAACTTTTTACCTTATGGTAGCCAAGTATGACTTTCCAGCTGGTTCAGTACAACACTAAGGCCTGCATTTGCTCCTGATGAACAAAATTTGTGCTGTTTGATGGGTTGCTTTTAATGCTTTGGTTCTCCTCAGCCTCTAATAATGCAGAGCTAAAAACATCTATGCCTCTACCCCTTGCCTGGCAATCAACTGAGAAATTCAGAGATGCCTTTTGACTGAACAGGCTTAACTGCTTACAATACTGACTTTAACCTTAGGCAGGAGTTTCTGTTTCAGGTGTCATCATGCATGGGAATATTTAATTACTCCTTCCTTCAGCTGAATGAAAGGTACTTACCAGACTTGTGTGAGTAATGGATATTGTTGTGGGGCAAGCATAAAAATCAGATTTAAAATTGTTTGGATTTACTCCACATTAAATGTATCATTCTGACTGGGAATGAAACTGTAATTTTGGAAAGACAATTGTTTTCATTGAAAAAAAAAAAAAGCTATTCACTTAATTCAAACCAGTTGTAATTCTTTCAAGATTTGCCTTTCCACTTGTAATTTCTGATCTCTAAAAATGTCCTCTATCTCTAGTGTTCAGTATATCCATTTACTTTAAAGGTACTGGTAAGTTAGTGGCAGTTCTTCTTATGAATGATGAAATTAGACTTTTGGGGATCATAGTCTGAAAGTGTCTTTTTCTTCCTGACATTAATTTTCAAATTAATTTTTTGAGGGGGATTTATCTTCTGATTCCTTCTTTTAATGATTCTCTCCCTAAATACAGAAAAAGCAGTCAAATTCTCTTTTTCCAGTGCATCCTCTAAATGTGAAGGTCCTCATCAACAGAAAAACTTGAATTTGTCACTTATATTAATGGCTCATCATCTCTTACCACATGCTTGGATTTCTAGACTCTGTGCAATATCAAATGACTGTAGTAATTTCTCAATCATTGTTAATTTCTGTCCCAATCCTCAGCCTATTACTCTTTCACATATGTATGTGCTAAAGCTCCTCATAATCCTCTTAACCCATTTGCCCAGCATTAGGAACATAGATTTCTTTTTTTGAAGTTCTTGCTCTTTCTGAAGTCTTTGAAATCTCCTTCTTGGAATATAGCTGTTTACATTCTGAAAATAGATCTTTTCATGTTATGCCAAGAAAATGGTGATCATTTGGATTAGTTCTTCAGATAGATGGATTCTCTCTTGCTTGAAATCTTTGATTCCAGGATCATAAAACTGTAACCTGTGTAATCCTGAAGGTTTATGCTACCTTTGACTCATGAACAGGAAAAAATATGCAGTTGGAGAATCCACATCTACTGCTAATTCCACAGATTTCCAGGGAAAGATGTGAGGTCTAGATGTTTTAGTAGGTTAGACTAGATGGTCACTCATACACCTAAGGCCTGTGATGATACAGATATATTTGCTGTTTTCTGTTAATGGTCTGTCAGTGGGGCCCGGGACCTTTTCTGATATGCAGGTGAACTTGCATTTTTCTTTTTGAAGCTTCCCATTGTTTCTATTTCTGTAAATGGTATAGCAATATTCTCTGAAGATATGATCTGGTACCTTTATTATGCAGTAAGCAAGACTGGCTTTGTGCGACTTTGCATGCTAAATTCTGTATAATCTTAATGTACTCTATAAACAACTCATAATCTAAAAAGAATTCAGATGTATAATGTTGATGTATAATTCATGCACTCGTTTATGGAGGGTGTAATATGCACATGCTAGCAGTTTCCTCTGGGGCCTGCAAACTGAATGGGAAATTGTTTTGACTTATGTTCAATGTAGTGTATAGTTTAGTAATTTTCCAAGATAAATCTTAACTGTCGGAGGAAGAAGTGAATTACTGTCTAAAGTAGAAAGTAGGACAACAAAATCTATGTCGTGTCAAAGTCATTAGTCCAATCAGAATACGAACAAAGAGGAGGGACCTTGGGAGTGCTAACCTTGTCCGTCATAAAGGGGAACAACCTCAAAATTGAGATTAATCACACAGTGATGATTTAAATGGTGTGAGTGACTTCTTTCATCAAGTGTTTTCAACTCGTATGAGTAGTGTCTGACAAAATAGATCAGGAATTCGAATGGATGATTGGTTGGGAATAAGAGAATAAAATAATTATGTACTGAAATCATATTCATTTAGTCTTAAAATTTTTTACACTAATGGGAAAAGCAGATACCAGTCCTAACTTATAAGTATTTTTGCTGAGCTTTTTAGGAAGGAGGATAGCTATATTATCCATATTTGATTAAGGGATCTTGTGATTTTAAAAGTACATTAGGAAGGAACACAAAGAATTAACAGGAAGAACCAAGAGTATTGTGGAAAAACCACTTGCAAATGTTTGGGGAGCTTTTTATTTCTGTTCTTTTTATTTGTTTGTTTTTTTGCTGGGTTTTTTTGCTTTTTTTCATTTGGTTTGGTTTTGGTGGTTTTTTTTGTTTTGTTTTGTTTTTTGTTTTTTTTTTTTAATTGGCATGTGTTGACTTTCCTCAACATTTTGGGTTTTTTAAATTTGTAATTTAGAAAATTAATTTCCTTACCCACTTCCTCTCTTTCCCATCACCTTTAGCTACATTTCCTTGAAAAGTCCTTGCCTCTGTTGCTTCTTCTCTTTGAGGTCAGACATGACCCTTCTTACCTTTCTTTCCATTGCTCACTGTTTGTAACAATTTAGAAATGCTTATTTCCACTATGATTCACATCTTATCCATCAATGTTGAAGTCAGTTATTAAAGCACCACACGGGTTTGCACTGTTACATTGTTCTGTAAGTATTACATCATCCCAGTGTGGGCAGATATCTTGTTCTGTAGCTCAGGACTCTGGAACAGGAACTTCATTCCTTCAGTCAGCAGCAGAGTCCAGTTGGAGCCGGTCTTGGCACGCGTCTCTCCTTCTCTGAACTCTTAGTGTTTGTTCCTTTAGACTGAGCCATGAGTCAGAATAGAGGTTGTGTGTACTTGCAAGGGGCTCCTGCAGCTTTAGCAGGGGCATGTGGTGGCACTAACAGCCCTGGAAATTTCAAAATTGGTTTTAAGCTTTCTTCAAGAACAGAGGAAGTGTAGCTATAAACTGCCCTTGAAGCCCTGCCTGGCTACATGGAAGAAAACTAAAATGAATTTTTCAGAGAACTCTTTGTCTGTTAAATACAGAACATTATGAATCTGTGAACACACCTGAAGTGAATTTTAACATTTTGAGCAAAGCAGGAGAGTAAATGGACCTCAAAGCTCTGGAATTAGCAGTCTGGCTTGGGAAGGCTTAGGGACCTCCAGACTCCTCTTGTGTGAGCTTGAGTGAGTGGGTGCTAACATCAGGCCCTTCAGCTGGGTTTCCTACACTGCAAAAGTACAAAAGAATATATCTCAGTGCTTTGGAGACATATCTCTGGGGAGTTTTTGTCCCGGTTTTGTGTCTCTTGTCACTATGGGGCATGTGAGTTTAACCACTACAATAAGCAAAGTTGTGAAGTTTAAGAAATAAGATCCCCCCGTACACACTTTTGTGAGGTTTCTTTTGACCACAGGCTTCCTTTCTCCTGCTCATGACAGCACTGGCAGCATAGGACTACTGGTATTACATAAATTCGTTAGTATGGTGTATTAATTTTAATGAGATGATCAGTTTAGGGCAGCATATGACCACCGTAACTTGGATGAATTTGGAGATCTGAATGTCTTTGTTGGAGTCCTGTCTGGGGCAGTTACTGTGCCCATGGTAGACAAGCAGGTACAGGCTAAAGCCAGAGCTGTGCTGGCTCATGTCCAGCTATGTCAGCTCTTCCTGAGCTGTATCCTATTTGCTTCTGCCACTGGGGTAAGCATGAGGGGAATAAATGCAAATCTCCCTGCCTGTCAAAGCAGGCACAGCCTAAGTGAATTCTCATTTGGACTAATTCTTCATCACAAACACATTTTGACATTGGTCCACAAGCCCTGTTTTCCTCTGGATGGGAGCACCTGAACATCTGAGTACACTCCTTTCTCATAAGGAAATAGTGGATGGTAAAAACCAGGTATTTCATAGCTGGAGATACCTTAAAACTATATGATTCTGTGAACATAAATTCAATCCCTGTCCCATGAAGTAAACTGTTCATGTGTAGGCTAAAGCACAGAAATAAAATAAAAACGTAGCAGGGAGCATGAGCTGGCAGTGAGCATAATGGACAACGGTGTAACTGCCAGCCAAACCTGCTGCCTGCCTAGGTTCTGTGGGCATTGCTGTGGAGGAGAAATTTTTGGAGGTTTTAGATGACATTGCAGACTTTTATACAGACGTAAACTTGACTGAGGATTTCTGAGGACATGTTCAGCGGAATTTTGAAGACTTGGCAGACTTTTATACTGAAATCCACTTGCACATGAAGGAAGCATGGGGAAAAAAAAGCAAGCTATGAAAATCCTAGATATAGTTACACAAAAACTGCTTATGAAGTTAACAAAGGGCAGAAAGTAAACCCCAGGTACAGTGGTAGAGCAGAGAGTTCAAGAGTTTAGCATAAAAAGAATGCTGAAAAGGAGAACAGCAATCATCACTTGTCTTCTGTGCTCATCACAAATCCTACAAGAATCCTGGGGACAGTTTTGTGCCCTATGGCACAGTGATGGTGGAGCGGGCAGGGGGTGAAGGGCTGTATTTCTTTCCTTTCCTCCTCCTCCTCCTCCTCCTCTTCTTCCTCTTCCTCCTCTTCCTCCTCCATGCTCTCCATAGCAAGGGCTCAACCACTTCTAGGCTCTGCTCCCACCATGACTTTGCTTTTTTTTTTTCTACCTACAGAGCCAGTATGACAGCCCCACCACCTGGAATGGCTTTGGAAATGTATTTTCTCACTGTTAGCAGCTCCACCTCCAGCAGCAGTTGTCAGACACTCTCTTGCCCCTTTTGTGATCCCTCACACACCCCTGCAGAGTGCTGTGGAATACTGTCAAGCATCATAGTACTTTATACCCACTTTACCCAGAGATAGTGACTGTGCAGAAGTCACTGAAGTCCACAGAAGCAGAGAACAAGTACACAGTGTTCTGAAAAGTAATTAGTCACTGTATGTGAAATACCAGTGAAGCCTTAAAGGGAGAAATTGCTAAATGAATCAGTCTTGAAAAAGTACACCCATTTAATCAAGTGAATTTAAAAATCAATCTGGTTCATCTGGCGCAGATCTGTAATGTAGATTTCTGTCAATCCTTTTAACCCTTGTGTATATCAATTTTGCTTGTGTCAGTAAATTACTGATGGTGTGCAGATATAATAAAGGGCTTAATACCCACGGATTAGGTGCTCTGGTGCCTGAATTCTAAGTGCTTGGAGTAAATTGCAATCATATATTAAAGCATCCAAGCTCCTTGTACAGGCAAAGGGAAGAATGAAGTGCCTGAGACGGGGTTTGAACCAGCCCTTGTGCAAAGGAATCTCCTCTGAGCTAGAGCTGGGAGATGTTGAGTACAGAGTTATTTCTGAACTTTTGCTCCTTTTTGGAATTTTAATGTCTAGCCTCAAAAAGGAGGTTGTGAGCCTGCATCAAGAACTCCAACCCATTTTTGGATGTCTGCAAACACACATAATTTTAGAAGCCTTGCCTTCTGTCTGGTTGTGCTTCCCACTTTCTGCATAACAGCTGAGCAGATGGAGCAGTTGCCCAGAGAAGGGGAGCAAGTCCAGGGCATCAGCTTTCTCAGCCTGGAAAACTGCACTGGTTATTGCCTGTTTCACCAGGGGAGGCACCTCCCATCCCTTCTGCAGCTGTGGGATACTGGGGAGCAAGGAGTACAGCCATGAGGTGTTTGGAGAGCAGATAGCTGGGAGTCTAGAGTGGTAACACAGAGGTGGGGAGTTTCCCCAGAACAAGAAAGTTCTGGTTCCATAGAAAATCACAGGGTTTTAACGAGTGGATGTAAACCAACACATCAAGTTTTCAGGGAACAGGATGGCTGGTTGGAGGCGCTTACCTCTCCCAGTGAATTGCACTGATGATTCTGTACCTTATCCTGAGCTCCCTTTAGAGGCAAAAGACTAGGGATTAATTTTTAAATGGCCACAAGTTTACTTAGACTGAGGTCTGAGACCTTGCCTATGCAGATATTTGGAGCTGCCCTTTTTTACACCTTCATATTCATGTTGTGTTTTCATATGTAAGGTAAAGCCCTGCTTCTGCATTCAAGTGACAAAGGGGGCATGTGCAGAAGAGGAAAGGCAAGGCAGATTGCTGAAATAAGGCTCAGGATTGCTGCTACCTGGCCCCTTGTGCTTCACGTATGTGTCTGAAGCAGTGTTGTCTGAGGAAGAAACAGAGCCGAAGGGAAAAAAGCACAAGGTCAACATCATATGGCCCCTAGGAGATCAGCACAATTTCTGTGTGAGAATGGATGAGAGATTCAAGTGCCAAGTGGAGAGGTTTACAGACTAAATAACAAGGAAGGATTTTGCCTTCAGTGATCATTGAAAACATATGCTGTTTGACCTCGACAAAGCAATCCTAATGCTGTTTTCATCAAGCTCATGGAAAGTTTTGCTTAGAGACCTCTTGGAGAGTGCTGGGTTAGGCTGATGTCTAATTGAGTTACCTGAGTCTAATTCTGTTGTTGGAATTGCCTGGGGGAAGTAGAAGGGGCTGTTACCAATTAAGATTTTATTGTTATTAATTTAAGAGAGTTTGAAGGGCATATGTAGTCTAAGGAATCTATTTAATTGTTAGGAAAACAAAATAAATGTCCTCCTGCCTCAAATTCTGGCTGTCTTCTCTCCCCAGGGAATTCAGTTTTCTATTTTTACTTTTGAAAGGTCAGGTCTTTGCAGCTTGCGGGAGGGCTGGCACAGTCATGTCATGAGAAGCTGAAATCCAATCTGCAGCTCTGACTTTCCACAGTGAGGGGCTGGGGGATGATTGGGGAGGCACCCCTGCCTGCAGAACAGCTGTAATTCATGTAACAGCTTGGTGTGACATCAGTGTTTAGATGTCTCAAAATCTAACTGCTGTCTTCCAGTACAGCAAGTAACAGAGGAAAACATCTTAGCAGAAAGGAACAGTAAGGACTAATAGAGTGCTTTTAGCTTCACAGTGTTTTGTTGAGAAGAGATGAGCCCCCTTCTAGAAATCATAAAGGAAATGTTATGTAAAATTTTTGCTATGTGACCCCATCCAGTTCATTTTTGTGAACTTCAGCTCACAACTGAACTGAAGTGCAGAGTATGACATAGTTACAAGGAGGACCACAAAAATGAGGCAACCCTCCCTTTCCAGATGAAGATCACTAAATCTCCATGACTGAATGATCGCTCAAGATATTTGGGATAATGCAAAAAAACCCCAAAAAACCAAAACCAAAACAACGAAACAACAGCACAATTAAATATTAAACAAATTCCTATTACTTTTTTTTTTCTTCCACATTTTTTTAAATAAGAGAGAGGATGGAAACTGTTACCTGTGAAGCTGTATAAACTGTGGCCAAAACATAATTCTGTGGTACATTTTGGATTTGTTTTTGTCAGCCCTATAAACAGCTTCTGTATAGGCAATGTATTCACTCAGCCTAGTAAGTCTTATGCTACTGAATGTACTTTCAGGATGCTGACACAGTGACTTTATAAAGAGCAAAATTGCAACTGATAATAGAAGCTGCAGAGTTCAATTTCCCAGAGTCTGACACAGGGCAGGTCTTTCTTTGTGATCCAGAGGGACCCTGCTTGTGTGACCTGAAGGGCAGACCATTGTCTACCCGTGTTCAAGAATGAGGCGCTGGTATCAAAGCAGAGCTCTGTGTCCTTAATGGGCTCTTTGAAACCACAGCAGCAGAGAAGAAAAGTCAGCACAGCACGGCTCTCTAGAAGTTACAT
Source organism: Regulus satrapa (assembly GCA_013396955.1). Lineage (NCBI taxonomy): Eukaryota > Metazoa > Chordata > Aves > Passeriformes > Regulidae > Regulus > Regulus satrapa. The sequence continues at coordinate 211,643 of VWZN01003796.1, read as the reverse complement.
GTATAAAAGAAAAAAATCTAAATATGATTCTATGGAATATGCTGCTCTTGGAGAGCTCCTGTTTCTGTTGAGTTACCTTATTTGTCATTGAAACTTTAACTGTAAGGCCCTGCTTTGCTTTTGAAAACACTTCTCTGGGCTGCAAGGGGAGAAACCTGGTGTTGCCTTCTCTATCACTGCAGTCACTTGTACAAACAGAAAATGATACCTTCATGATGTTCATGTAAATGAATACACAATGTGAAAAAAATATAAAAAAATCAACTGCACAGTGACTAAAGATTGGCTGATGCTTTAGTTACTCCATTTGTTAAGAAACTCGTATAGCCTATTTTCATACACTTTTGGTGGTTTCATTCTGCAGGGATAGCAACTAAGTTAGCTAGCAGGAGTAATTGCCAAAATGGAGAATAACTGAATATTGAAAAAAAATGGTGAAACACATTACTGAATTCCTGTCTTCTCATGGGTAAATTTATGGTCTGATTTAGCTTGGTGCAATCAAGGTTTAAAAAAAAGCCTAACAAAGCAACATGACTAATCTATTGAAATAGTTAATTTTTAATACTGACTACTGGCAGCAAACTACTTACTAATGAGGTTCAGGATGTCAATTATTGTTGAAATGAATCCTTGAATAGTTTTGCATAGTGTGTTAAGAAAAATCACAATCTGTTCACAGCATATTTCATTGCAGAAAGAGATTAAATTAATTTCATGTGTTGTATTTCTTTCCAAAAAGCTCCTGGCCCTAATAAGTATTTCCTACTGGTCTTTTTTTTTTTTTTTTTCCCTGGTAAAGGAAGACCTACCTAAAATAGAAAATAAAGAAGCAACTGCAGTGAATATTCTACTAAGTACTGAAATAATAATATGGCTTTTTTCCCCATGAGAAATAGGTATCAAAATGTTAACATTCAGGACTTCTGTAACTTTAATGTATATTCAAAGATAAATCAGCCACTGATAATCCTGTTGCAAATTATCACTTTGATTTCAGTTTGATCCTTACTCACGTACAGCAATTTTTTTACCTAGTAGTTAAATTATTAGAACTTGTTTTTAGGACTGTGAAGGAAAAAAGCCTATTCTTTTCTAGTCACACTTCAGCCTTGCAAGTTCAAAAGAACCCCTGGGTTATATTTATGCTTACAGACTTTACGCTGGATGAGAAAACGTTTGCTTGTGTTATGGTGGTGCAATCTTTAGAAAGGTCTGAAGAATAACTCTTCCTGGCTTGACTTGCAACCAACCTTGTGAAGTTATCCTTTCAGTTAAGAGCTAAGGCACCAAAGTGCCTTTGGGAATTCCAGTAAGTGCCCACTGAGCACTAAGTTTACTTTGAATGTTGTGAAA
>VWZN01003796.1:157161-210179 GCA_013396955.1 Regulus satrapa | reverse complement strand
ATATTTCAGACTGGTGCTGCTAATGTTAGTAGTGTTAATAGTAAAGACATACGTTAATGAAACACTTATGTGCTCTGATGGTAAGACTTGAAATCAATGTCGTTGTAGAAGTCAGCTTCATTTTAGTGTCTTTGTTTCTTGAACATGCAGGAATTGCCTTGGAAAAGATAAAAGCCAGGGCACACAAGTATGGGCGTGCCCAAATCTTCCAGTTTAAAAAAAACCAAAAAAAAAACCAACAATTTTTTTTGTTAACCTTTGATCTAGGGGAATTCATATAAATTATTTCTCTCAAGGCAAGAGTTCCTGTGTCTCCAAGCAAGGTGGTAGGGGAAAAGGAAGCTTGAGGCCTGAGCGTGCCTCAGTCACAGCTTTGAGTTGTTGTTTGCTCCCCTTGCCACTGAATGTGAGGTTACCCTACTCTAATAATTTGGTAATGTTTTGTTTGTTTTCTTTCAGCACTTTTAGTTGTGCACTGATAGCAAAACATACATATGATTTTGTCTAGCTTTTTAAATTTGTCATTTTCTCTTATAGATTATTCAGTAAACTTAAATTGCTTTGTGTTTTAATTTGGTCTTATCTGCATTCTGCTCTGGTCAATTTTCAGCCTATCGCCCAAATTGCTTTGTGCCCTAATAAGAATGACTGGTTCATAAAGGATAGTTTAACATTTATTTTATACCTCAGATTCCCCTCAGCTTGTGTATAAAATTAATTCAAGAATTAACATATTTTACATCTGATTGTAGCAGACACCAGTTTACCAGAATGTCTTGCTAGGTAAAAGTAACTGGGAGAAGATTGTTCAGCCAGGCTCTCCCTTCAAACATTTACATTTTTTTCACCTTCACCCATCTAACCCATCTAACAGTAAACTTTTCTGAAATCAGTTTTTGGAACTTTTAATAATTTTCTCAAGCCTGAACTGCACTTGCCTGGTTCATATTCTGGGCTGTTTTTGTTGGCATAGAAATCTGAGATTGCTGGAGTTTAATGGCTCTGTTTTCTCACTAATAAATAAACATCAATTGCCATACCTCTTCAGTTCAGGCCTCTCCACCCTGGGATCTGTGTTGTTGGTTTATTTAAGTAACTTCATATGTTTTATTGAAACTACATGTTACATTGTGGGTAATAAAAACTTTGAGTAGCCAATGCAGTCAAAATAAATCTGCCAATCTGTGTTCTAAAAATGACATATCCTTGTCCAGCTCATAAGAAAAAGTGCAGTGAAACTCAAAAGGGGTACATCAAAGGGATACATTTTGGTGTATGAATATAGCTGGCTCTCTTTAACTTATATAAAAATTATCCAGAGATAATTTGTGTGTGACACATAAGAGAGAAGGTAATAGAACAGTAACATTATTTGTTTTCAAATAATCATCCCAGTAATCTTGGGAAAGAGTTTGGAGTTTGTCGGGGGGTTTCTTTTGGTTGTTTGTTTTTTGTTGGTGTTTTTTTTTGTTGTTTGTTTGTTTGTTTTTGCAAATGAAGTAAATCTATGAATTTACCTTAGAAATGAAAGTTTAAAATTAGGTATTTCTAGTAACAGAGGGATTGTGAGGTGAGTTATAACTTGTTAGCTCTGGAGGGGTGGCTTAGCTGTTCTGTTTGGCTACCTGCAGCTTGGCTGGGCTATCTCCATATGGACTCTGTGTGTCAGGGCTCTGGTGTCGATGTGCATCAGGCTTCAGAGCCCTCTGCTACCAGCCAGCTGAAGCACGGAGGGAATTGAGCCGTGCTGGCACCTCCCTGGCAAGGAGAAACACTTTCTTCCCAGAGCCTCTGCTGCTGTGTGCGTGAAGAGCACCCTGCAGCAGCTCCTCCACGTCCAGCTGTGCTGCGTGGAGCAGCACCTGGCTCTGCACTCGGCGTGCTTGGAATGCCAGAGGGGTTTGGGGGCAATCTGACGTTTTTGGTCCTTTCCTGCTTAGAGGCCATTCTGCTCCAGCTGGGAGCACAGTCAGTGTTGCGTGTGGTTTCCTCCTCCTTGCAGATCGCATTAGCTGGGGCTGAAATGAGCCTCCACTGAGTCTTCCAAAAATCAGACAGTCAACAGAAATCTGGATGTGAAATCTGTCTTTTTTTTTTTTTTGTCAGTCATGATTACATGGTAATCGCCAGCTATCTTTCCTTACATGATCTTCCCTTGCTTACTTGTAGGTGATGGGCTCTCTTTTCTCACTTGTATTTCAGCTGTTAAACTGTCAGAAAAGGCTCGTGGTTTCATAGTGTTGAAGATGCATTCAGGTTTTTAGGTTTTATAGATTTTTAAGGTTTTTTTTCTTACTCTTAAAAATTGTAACTTTTTTTTTTTTTTCAATTTCCAATGCAGTATAAAAATTAATAGGTGTCAGCATGGCTGTATTCTTCCACAATCTGGTTAGGAAACATGAAAAAAAAGAAAATTTTCCAGTAGTTCCTTGTTCATGAAAACTAAACTCTAGTAGAAGAGTAAGAAATATACATATAACTTACCAGTATTATCAGCAGTGTATATTTGTAACTAAGGATATATGCATCTTTAAATTGATGAAAACAGTGTACTTAATAAAAGGTTTTTTCCTCTTTCCTATTCCTACAATAACAAAATGAAAAGCAGAAAGTAAAATGCTTGTGAGGCCCAGAAACAGAATGTAAAAAACCCCAATTTTATAGTGTTGCCACAGAACAAGTGCATATCCATTTTTCTTTGACAGCACACTGTCTCTATGTAGATTCATTATAAAGTTTCCAAAACAACACTGTGTTATCAAACAACCCCAAAACTGAGGCTATCTAGGCTTTGTTATTATTACCAACCACTTTAATAGAATATAAACGTCATATATGAGCTCATTACCATACACACCCTATAAACCATTGGAACACATCAGGGTGCTACCTCTGTACATTTTATAGGACTTTTCATATGGAAGCTTAAATGAAAATAACTTGTCTTGCTATAATTAGTAAGTCAAAATGGGCGAGAAACTGAAATGCAACTCTAAGAGTGGAATTTCAGATGTTATTTTAAATTTCTGTCACTTTTCTGAGAAAAAGTACTTCATGTAAATGTTCCCTTCCAACTTCCCCCAACTGTTTTTCCATATTTCATTTTACACTTGGGAAGAAAATCTAATTTTTAAATTTATTTTTTCATTATAGTGGATTTTGTGCAAATACGAGCTTTTTTCCCATAGGAACTTTTCTCTAGTGTAGTATGGAGAAGAATATAAGGCTTTTTTCTGCTGGTGTCTTCTTTACATTCTGATGCAAGTATGAGGCATCATAATGCCCTCAACTGTCAGAAGCATTGATTAGGTGATAAGCAACAATAGGCCATATTTCTCCTTCCAGTTCAAGTGAATTACAAAACTTGGTGTTACACCATACTGAAAATGGGGTCCTTCCTTTGAGGGAGGAGAGCTTAGATCTGGTGTTGCACTGGCTGATGAGGGACCTCAATATTGCAAGGAGGTTGGGACCCACGGGAAGGAAAAAGGTGGTTTTACCCCAGTCTGTGTTGGAGCTGTGGAGAGGATTTTCCCTAGCCTCTACTTCTAAATTGTCATTTCAGACAGCTGTACTAGGGAGCTGAAGCTGGTGTCATGCAGAATCTTCTGGCTGAGAATAAGGTATATCATGGCAATGTATTTGAAGGTGAAGCTGTTTGAATGGTTTAGGTTTCAGCTATATCTCACCGTTCAGCGTTTGCAAAGAAGCCAGTTGCTTTGACCAGACCTATATTTCTGCTCAAGGTTGGAAAAGTCCTGCCCAGCCTGGGGCTTCTCCTGTTTCTACTTTCCAGCTTTAGCTGTGACAAGAAAGAGGGTGGCATGTAACTATCTGGTGTTTTAGTCCCAGCCTCGACTGTGCTGAGCAGAAGGAGACTCAAGGCTGGTGCCTGGTGTGCTCTGGGTTAGGGTTAGGGTTAAGGTTAGGGTTAGGGTTAGGGTTAGGGTTAGGGTTAGGGTTAAGGTTAGGGTTAGGGTTAGGGTTAGGGTTAGGGTTAAGGTTAGGGTTAGGGTTGCTGGCCCAGTGCCAAGCATCTGCCTACCTCTGGCTTGGATTTTGAGGGCTCCTGTGGGTTTGCAGCTTTTGTAGAGGGCTTGTGTCTCTTTTCCTACTCTGCTTGTCCAGTTTCTCTCCACTACTTTTGGCCCTGTGGTCTTCAAGGAAGGTTGTTTCTAGGCTATTAATTGCTGATTGTTAATGGTAAGATAATTTTCTTTTAACTATAAGGAGTATAAACTGGTAAGTTTGACTAATTATTACATCTTACTCAACATTGTCTACTTTTCAAGTGTGTAGCTACGAGATTTGTGTGTTGTTCTATTGCAAAAATCAGTTTTTTGGCCACTACAGTCATTCTCAAGATGTCACAAAATATTACAAATGTCAAAATCTTCCAAAACAGATATTTTAGAGAAGTGTTTTCGCTCTTCCCCCCTCCCCCCTCCCCCCCCCAAAGTTATTATTGTGAGTAAAGGAGTAAAGTAACAGCTGTTAGTGGTTTACTGTGGTATTTTTCATTACAAATAAGTAGAACACTTCCTCCCCTCCCACCTTTTAGCAAATTTCAGCTCTGTCACCCATCTTTCTTGAGCATATTGTGCTTGCTTTGTACAAAATCATTGTGGTTTTTAGTACTGAAGCAATAAGAAAGATCTTCTCTATTTAACAGCTGTCCTGTGGAAGTTAATTTTTCTGTGCACTGAATGAATAGGCACTCCCTCACTGCTTTTCACATCATTCTGTGTTTTCTGATTGAATTTCTTCTGTCTACTGAGCCTCATAGGTTTTGAAAAAAATTTGAATATCAATTGCATCTTAAGTGTATATAAAGTATTTAAATAAAAGAAAAAAAAAGGAAATAAATACGTGTGTGGAAAAATATAAGATTTCTGGAAGGAAATTTTTTGAAGCATCTATTTTTTCTATTGAAGATTACAGTGCAGTTTTAGCTAATTTTTCTCAGACATCTTATTTTCTATATCTGTTTTTTAATACAGCAACTCTGGTTGTGTGCAACGGTGTTGATTCTCCCATATTCCTGTGAATCCCAAGCCTACAGACTTTATTTGGCTTTCATCCATTTTTTGGCATTCTGGAATTCTTCTGTGCAAGTTCTCACATGAAAGGTTTTGCTTTGGCCCCTGGGGACTGCAACACACTATTGGATGTGGAGGCAGTGGAGACCTGGCGTAGCCTATTCTTTGATCTGCTGGAACTTCTATTGACCTCTCATCCTTCTCCTGCTTGACAAACTACTGGGGATAGAGAGGAGCCACTGAAACAGAGATAGGAAAGCAGGGATTTATACTGTTCCAAACTCAAACATGCAGAACTACAGGTACACACCCTTTATTAAAGGCAGTGATTGTACTAAATAGAACAAACAATAAAACCCAAACTTTCAGGAAAATAAAAGGAAAGGCTAGATAATTGATCAAGGAGGAAACCTATTAAACTGACTATGTGCTCATTGTACATTGCTGCAAACAGCAGAAATCTTTGAAAACAGCACCAGGATTGCTTGCTTGTCTTGCTAGAAGCCTTGTCTTTGTACACATTCTTGTAGCAGGTGAAATCCAATAAAATTGTGTTCAATTGTTGTGTTCAGCTGATATTTTTGTGTTCAAAGTTGTGTTCAACTGATATTTTTTACCCTGTTATATCTTGCTTTGCAAATAAATTAAACAGGAAATAGCTGGGATTTTAAGAAGTGCACATCTTTTTGCAAGGAACAAAAGCAGAAAATCTTTTTAGTAATTGACCTGCTGAGACTAGTTCAAAAACTCAGTGGTCCTTATGTCTTCTGCTGTACTTCACCAAAACCCGAACACAACAATTGTCAAGAGTAACTACAGGAACAACTCATTTCCCAGGACATGGTTTTTGGTTAAGCTAGAGGGGCAGGGAGGAGAGAGGCAGGAAAGATGCTTGTATCGGCATTGCAGGGCCAGGCTTCAGTAGCAGGGGTCTGCAGGGGTGGCTGCTATGAGAGGCTGCCAGAAGATTCCCATGTGTCGGATGGAGCCAATGCCAGCTGGCTCCGAGAAAGACCCATCATTAGCCAAGGCCAGGCCCATCAGCAATTAATGGGGGAGTGTACTCAAGGGGGCAAAAAGGCTGCCCAAACAGCAATTGCACCCGAGCAGGGATTCTGGCCTTGGCAAGTCCTGGGTGGGATTTTCCATGTTCCTCTTACTTGCTGTCAGACAGGACACAAAGTGGGTATTTTAATCAGGCAGATGGACCATTGAAGTGATGGAAGAAGGAAAAGAGGTGATGTGGAAGAGCTAGCAGATTTTGCAGTGACTCAATTGTATTTGTAATTAATTTGTCTTTACTATATGTAATTTTATTCTCTTTATTTCTGCATTTTTACTCCAGTTTAATATTTATGATTACTTCAGCTCCTCGCAACCAGCCTTTGACCTGTTCAGCTGGCATTAGCCACAACTGGGAATGCAACCAGTTTAATGATGTTTAAGGAGTTGCTATAAGGGACCAGGCACATGTTTTGCTCACAAAGCCTTCTCCTTCCTGGGATAAGCACAGCAGCTCTCTTAGGCTCACATTGCTCTTCTGCAGGGCCAGAAGATCCTTAGTCTGTTCATACCTATTCTTACCCCCAGCTCCCTACACATACCAAAGTGTGAAAAATGAGAGATTTGAGGATTACAAGAAAGAATGTGAGGATATTGTAATTCAACTGTGAGGCATAATTTAAAAAAAAATAAATCTCAAAGAGCACTATTAATTCTGGTGCTCATAAATGGTTTCTTTTCATTTTCCTGTATAAAACATAATTTGCTTCAGTTTTCATTCTTTTCCAGCTCCATGTGAAATCCACAGACAGTAATTGTTCCTCATTTCCTTCTGTCAAACAGGTGGCATACTGAACAGTTGAGGTTTCTGTTTATAATAAGCTACAAATGTCTAAAAGAAGAGAAAAACACTTCATTTTAAAATTATCTGGAAAATCAGAGGACAGTCTGCTGTCTCAAAGAAACCAGGCTTTACTTTGTAATAAAGTAGAAACCTTCTCTTTTTTAGGACTATGAAATAAACTTCACCACTTACCGCCTTTGATTTTCATCATTTGCAATTGTTGGGGGAGGTAATCTACTTTCTACTGCCCCAACCTGAGATGATCAATGGAATATCATTATCAAAGAGGATTTTCTTTGCTGTTAGAAATCCTGTCCTCCAAGAATACAGCCCTCTCTCAGTGAAGCCAGTCTCAGTAGTGCCCCAGTTCAGACTGCCTGCACTGTGTGCCACTCCAAAACCAATTACAAAGTTGTTACCAGGAGACAGATGGTGGAAAAAGCCCTGCACATGTACTGGTGATTCTCTGCACCTCAGTTCACTTTGTAGGACTGGCTGATTCAAAACCAGCCCATATATGAAATGAAAAACCCATTTTACTTGTTGTTCACTTACTTAAAGTCTTAAACAGCTGAACACAGCAGTAACAATTTAAATGAAATTATAATGCATTATATATTGCTGATTAGGGAACAGATTAGTTTAAAATATGTTTTTCAACTCAGTTATGAACATTTGGAGATATGTTTTCCTCTCAATTTGAGCATGAAAAGGGGAAAAATTACTAAACTTGAAGTAACCTTGTATGAATGGCAGATGAGATGCAAGTGAAACATAATAAATAAATATACAATTTGGGTTCTATAATTTTCCATTGCATTAATTTGTCTGAATATATTTAGAGCACTAATTTAGACTGGAAATTAAGGCTGTTTATGGCAACTGCTGCATGTTGATGGAAATATCGTTTCATGTGCTATATTTTAAAACCATGTCATTGACTTTTTAAAACTGCTTCAAAGTTAAATGCACAAAATTACTTTAGTGAAATGTTTTGCCATACAATTAAATCATAAAAGATGAGAAGTTAAAGGCCTTGCATATGTGTGCATAAGTTTTAATTTTTTCCAAGAGCAATTTAACTGACCTGGAATTACCTTAATAGAAGGACACTGTCAGATGTAGTCAAAAAATCTTAGCTAAATCTTGCTTTGTCACTATTTACAGTTTGAAACTCTGCATTTATAAATATATGCACAAATTTATTTTAGGCATTTTAATTTTTAAAATCATAAATAAACCATCCTGTGGTTATAGAATAGGAGAAGAGTCTCAGGAAACTGAGAGTTTGTGAGAGTGATTTCCTGGGAGAACATACTGAAATCACAGATTTTCCTTCATAGTGCCCATGGACTGCTTCTGGGTGAAATAATTCTTTGCCTGTACACCTATATGTGCCATTTTATTGCCCATTTCATCATGAGTGATCCCAAAACCTTTGCAAAATCATTCCATTCCTTCTTGGAGGGGACAGTGTTAATTCCAGTTTTATCCATATCAAGGATGCATAGCACGTAAGTGAATCAAATTTTGCCCGTGTCCTGGGTGTCCAGAGGAGTCAGGGGAAACAAATGGTCAGGAGAAGACAGATGTGTTTTGCCTGCTCCTAGAGATAACTGGTAGTGAGGAGGGAGAGGGGAGGCAGATGGCAGATATTTGTTCCTGCAGTCCTTGGTGATGGAAGCCAATAGAGTCCAAACACTACCCGTGGTGGCAAGGGACACTGGGATTGTCTTCAAAGAGAAAAGCAAAAGGGTGGGCATTTGAGGGGAGAGAAGGAAACAGCACAAGCAGTAGGGGAAGAAAGCAAATAATGGCAATAATAAAACCTTCAAGATGAGATGTCAATATTTGTAAAATTGAATGCTGTTCCTAAAGTAACAAGTAAAGCTTTGGCACAGTTAAACTTTTCATTTCACTGTGAGAGAAGATTGGAATGAAAGAAGTAAATTTCATTAAATACAGAGAGGACTTTTAGCCTGTATTTTCAGTTGTTGACTCTGAAGGGGTTCTCAGAAGAAAATGAAAACCAGAATAACTATATGAAAGCTTCTTGAATACACATCTCCTCTTTCTAATCGAAAATCATGCATGACAAAGCCTCTGGCTGACAGGAACTCTTGGAAAAGTCACCAGTGAATCTGAGTGTCACTGTTCTTGATTGCCCCTTCTGATACACAATGTGCAATAAAAATACATGTGTAACTGGGCAGGACTGATGACTGACAATTTCAGGCATGCAGTTCCACAGGCTGCAATTGCACGACCAATACACTGTTTGTTAAGAAAGACACTTTTGGAAATTGTTATCCTTTATACACAGGTACTACTGAACCTTAAAAGAAAGAATTACATAAACTGCTGAAAGCAATTAACAAATGTGCAGTTTAACAGAGAGATACTATTCTTCATCCTAAAGATGTGCTTGATTTTTTTTTTAGTAGTAAGTTATCTTATATTTCCCCTCTCTTTTTATACTGAAAGGCACATAAAATTACTTTACCCTGCTTAAAAAATGGTTTGATTATAGCAAGAAGGAGAATGTATCTAAATGCTTTGAAAATGCTTAGAAATGAACCATTACTTTCAAACAGATTAAACTCTCCTATTCTGCCTCCTACACTTAAACAAATTAAAAAATTAGACAATTCCTTCCATAAACTGCATTTTAAATACATTTGGAGCTCTCATAAGCCATGATATCCCAGTTGAAAGGTTGTTGTAAAAGTTCAGTTTTGTTTAGCTACTCTTTCTAATCCTTAGATCTCTGTTTAGGTCTTCCTTCTAGTTTTTAGGTTTGTTTTTGTGTGAGTTTGTTTTGTGACTTGGTAGCTCTGTTCACTTCCTGCAGTTAATAACTGAGTCACATCCTTTCTAATCCTTTGTTTCAATGACCAAACCAATTTTCTTCTGATATGATAACCTGGGCTTCCTTAGTCATTCAAGCAGTTTCCTCTGCTTCCACCTGGCTTATAAGGGGTGGTGCTGAGGACCCAGTGCCCACACATTCAGGAGGTTTCCATTTTGGACTTCACTTAGTCTCTTTCTGCGAGCTGAATGCCCGTTAGCAGTCAGGGCACTTTCAGTGTGCCTTTTGAGTCTATCTTCCAGTTTAGTTTCTCCCACATGAATTAGGTCCGTGTGCTCTGTAACCCCTCTGTGGTGTGAACCAAGGCATGGTCAGCAATGATCCACTTAGGAAACATCCGCCTTGTCCAGACTGAAATGCTGTTGAAGACAGTTCCTGATAGTCCCACTGGACTTCCTTGAGGAACTGGGATTCAGTACTGTGTCCTTCTCCAAAATTCTTCAGTTTGTGTACTGAGTCACAGGTGATAATTGTTTGTCACCCTCCACAGTTATCTATTATAATGAGCAACTGGGGTTTTTTTAATGGAAAAGAGAATGCAGAGATTGCCATAGGCAATTGAAAACAATGCCACTTCTTAACACCCCAAATGTCTTGATATTATATTTTTCTCATAAGATAAATCAATTAATAGAAAATTAATTTTTCATAGGAAACAGTTTTAAAATGCAAGAATTAAAAAGAGTGTTTATTTAGACATTTCAAATAAACATACTTCTCACTTTTTGTTTTAACAGTTTTTTTGTTTTTGTTTTTGTTTTTGTTTGTTTGTTTGTTTGTTTGTTTTGTTTGGCTATTCCAAAATGGCGTGATTTTACTTGGATCTAAATGTGTTGAAAGGCACATTAAGCAAGAGAGGGGGGAAAATGGAGCTATATATAGTTTTACTGTCCCTTTAGGGAGTCATTGCTTGAGCTTCATTAATATGCATTTTAGCACAATCTAATTTACTCATATGGCTGGCCCCAGGTGTTTGGAAAGGCAACCAGAGGAAAATCAGATCATACTAAAATTAGAGACAAGAAATATTGAATGTCTTCCCTTTTAGGTCCTTGAAAGGCACATATTAATTATAACCAGATGAATTTAGGAAAACTAATACTATGAACAGCTCCAATAGCATTAAGTGTAGTGTGGTCAAAGTGCAGAGAAAATGTTCTATTAAAGAACATATGAATATACTTCCCCCTCCAAAAATTGAATTTTTGGTGCAGTGTCCCTGTGACATCCTTCTGATATATATTTAATCACTGAAAATCACAGTGAAAACCCTTATTTCATGTATGTTATTTTTTGAACAGTTTCAAATGGGGCAATAGGATTTCATGGATTTTACAATTTTTTTCCAAGAATGCATCTCTGCTGGATTACAAAACTCCAAGGCCAGCAACACTGTTGAGGGAAAAGTGAGGAGGTGTGGGGAAAAAAGGTTAAAAATTATCTCTGCTTGGTCTGATTAAAAGATTCATGCTTTCATGATGTCAATAGGAAGCTTTGGCAAGCAAGTGTTCACAGCTGGTCCCTGAGCTGCTAACGGAATGTAGTGGGTCAATAAAGGGGCTTTATGTATGAATTTCCTAAGTGTCATCTTGATTTGCAGCAAAAAGCGTAAGCAAAACAATGTCAGACACATCAGCCCTGAAGGTGCCTTTGGAGCAACACTCGTCGCTCTGCCCTTGCCCGGGTGCTCTGAACTCTTCAGCTGGGGAGGTGCTTGCCTGGGGAAGAGACTATTTCAGAATCAGTCTTTAGGGGCTGAACAGCATGAATTACTGTGGTATCAGGCTACTGAGGAGGGCATATGTTATGAAAACACTTAGTCATCTCTAGTGAGATTGTGATCCAAAATATCTGACCTTCCTGTGATTCAAAAACAGTGAGACTCCAGCACAAAGGACAGTAACCACACGTGTAGCAGCATGGCACCTGTGTGACCTGTGCTTGGAGAAGCACTGCAGACTAATAGAGCTGCTCCACCCTGCCATTCCCACCTAGGAGTTTAGAAGGCTTCAGAGGAGCTCAGCTCTCTCCAGGCTTCATGTATCTCACCACAGAGTATTCTGAAGAGTTTCATTCCTCTGGACAGGAATTTGGTAAGAGATACTGTTATTTCAGCTTGGAGACAAATTTGCTTATTTGCAAAGGAGTGTAGTTAGTTCTGTTTTCAAGCAGGATGTGATTTCAGGAGATACCCCACTGAAATGTACTTGCATGCTCATCTTTGGATGTTTGTCAGACATACTGTTCATTACACCTCAGTGGAGCACTATGGACAAACATTACTTTGATGTGATAAGCAGGGTGATATTAAAGGTGAATGCTATAGAGTATGGAGTTCACTATTAATAAGGAACTTAAAATGTACTTACAGAAAGAAATAGAGGGTATAATTTAAGAATAGTCCATCTAAAGAACCTTCCCCTAAAGCAAAACATCAAAGAGAGGATAGGAAATATGTTTTAGGCTGCAATTCTGGAAAGAAATCAAAGTCGTATGAATTTCATTAAATCACCGAGGAGTTTAAGAAATAGAATTGAAATGTACATTAAAAATATTGCAGTAAGTGAAAAAATAAAGTATCCAGTGACCAGAGAAAAATAGAGAAAATAAGGTGATGAAAAAATGCTTATTCAGAATTACTTTAGGGAAAGAAGTTACCCTGGTAGATGGGAAAACATATCTATGGGAAGCAGTTTCTGGTCCTGTCTGAACAAAAACTCAAACAAAGTCTATTCGCAGAACCAACCTATTTATATAAATATGATACTTCAACCTTGGGAAACCAATACAACCTTATTTAAAAAAAAAAAAAAAAAAAAAGTTGAATCCATTTCCTGTCTATATGCATCATTTCTCCTAGACTAAGCCAATGGACTCATTTACAGGAAAGAGAGCATTGTCTTTAATAGTTTAACTACCTGTTAGCAAAAGTACACTCTTTTGCAATATGTCAACAAACCACCCTTCTCCAAGTGTCTCAGTAACATTGCTGCATTAATAAGAATGATCACAAATCTTAATGAGATGGAGATTTGTTCTGCCCTCGCACTCCAGCATCCGTCCACAGGCAGCTGCAACCCATGGCCATGTGTGCAAGGGTGAACTGTGACTTGTGGGGTTAAAAACCCAGCAATGAAGAGGACACACAGAGGGAGCTTAGTGTCCTGGTGCCAGAATGTGCCATGGTTGGAGACCAGGCTCTTGGAAAAAGGAACTGAAGGGAGCCAGAGCCTTGCTAAGTACCCTTGCACAATGCCAGCAAACCTGCAGTGAAGCCTTTCCCCTCATCTGGCTGCTGTCCCATCTCTATGGCTGGGCTGCAGCTTGTGGCTGGGGAAAAAGCAAGGAAAGAGAAGGAATGTGGGGGTACAGAGAGATAGGATTTGGGCTAGAAGTAGGAGCTGGGGTGTAATGTGAACATCAGTGCTTTAATCCCTGGAACAAATAAAATACTTAAACAATGCTAATTATATCTATTCCACAAGACTTTTTGATTAAAATATCACAGAAGGATAAAGGTATCATTCAAATTATATTCTATGTGTCTTCATTACATATGGTGCCACTGATATATGTATTTTTGTACAAAAATTTACATCCACAAACAAGATCCACCTTTACCCAAGAGTGTGTCAACGGGTCAGGGAATTGCATAGAAAAATACCTGGATGTATCAGACCATGAATCTATACTTACACCATCCTTTGATAAATAGCTGAGTGCATGTAATCCTGAACACTGTAGTTTTGCCTGAGGATGCACCATCAGTGTTGTACTTAAAAACAGGGATATTCAAGGAGATCCTGATATGGACAGTAGGCAATTATAGTTTCTGTTTATTCAGACAGTTGAACTCATGAAGAATCTAAAAGAGGAGCCGCTTCTGAAGCCCTCAGGGTAAGTGTTGCACTGGTTAATGAAGAAACTGAACAGGAAGAAAAAGTGGAGCAGATAGACTGTGGATACTTAGTCTTACTTAGATATGGAAAGGAGTTTGTACCTGAATTGTACCATATTTTGAGTTGTACACATTTACCACTTGGGTAAGAAATTATCCATCTAGAATTAGCTGTATGTTTTTGTGTATATAATTACATGGGTTTGTTGCAGACTTCAGAAAAGAAAATTTTTTGGGTTCTTGGCTTTACTGGCCCTGAGGAACCCACACAAATTTACATCCACAAGTAAACTATGCAATTGGTATATTAGCTAGTTGTGCTTCACCGAAGTCTAAAATTCTCTGCTTGTCACATGCCAATACACTGTGAATAGATATGTGCTCAGCTGTAAACTGTGTGTGTAAAACATCTTTGCAAGGAGCATCTTTGCCCTTGCCTTATCCTGGAGATGTTCTCAAGGCTTCTCTGAAAGTTCCTCAGGCACTTAAATATAGGCATCTACTTCACTTGGACATGTGAAAAATATGTTCCCTGAAGAACATCTATTGCAATCCAGAGTTAAGATGACTTTTCACCTCAATTCACCCCTCTGATGTGCTCTGAAAATCCTAACTACCTAGAAAAATAGCATTAGAAGTGGGAGCTGAGGGTCATCAAATCTTCTGCTGGCATCAGGCTGGATGAGTTTGTATCAGTATCGAATCTACAGCTCAAGAATTCTGGTGATGGAGAATTTGCTGTTTCCCCTGGTAAGCTGTTCTAGTGCATAATTACCTTGCTGCAAGAACAGGTGCCTTTCTATCTAGCCTAACTATCTGTTTGATTAAAGGTGGCTGTTTCTTGTCTTATCACCAGATACTGATAACAGATCCTCCCCATTTAGCAGCAGTCATTCTTAGAGATACAGATTTCTGATCTCCACAACAGTACCAACTTCTACAGACTTCCTTCTAAATTTTGGATTTTAGCCATTGCACCATTCTCATTCTTACAATGTTTTCTCTGTTTCGTTCATCTCATTCACAGACTGTGATTCCACCAACTCCACTCTGAAGAGAGCAGTTCAGTTTTGGGCTCCCCAGAACTGAATACTTGAGACAAAAATCCAGAGACTTCACAGAAAATATTGTTTAATTCATTATTTACATGATCATACTTGTAGCTGACACTTGGAAGCAGTTACCCAGGAACAGAAAATTCTGATTTCTACCCATGCCTGAGTTTTTAGCTGTTTGGATCCACACTGTCCCTCTATCAGGAGAATGCTCTTTTTTTCAGCTGGTTTATCTAGCTCTGCCTTCAGCTGTAGTTGAATCATTCTGCAGCTAGAAAAAGATCCACTTGGACAAAGAAAAAATATTTCAGGATGGAAAAATGCAACCACATATGATGACATCGGTATGGGACTGGGCTCTGGGAAGTCTCTGGTGCTGGTATTTTTCCTGTTGGAAGTCTAAGAACTGGACTACTGTTGGAAGTCTAATAAATATAGAACTAAGAAGTTGTAATACAGGGTGAACTGAAGAGGACAAAACATACTGCAAAGGTTTACTCTACTTTGTCAGACAGGGGCAGGACTGATGTGCTCAGGTTCCATTTGCACCGTAATTCTCATTCCACATCACTGGAGGGAACATGCTTCTGCTTCATGGGAGCTGCAATAGGTATGATTCATTTATAATAAATAAAATGCAAGCATAAAAAGCCCCTGCATAGGTACTAACAGAATAAAGACCAGAGTCTTAGTCATAATGAATTCACTAAGATCACATAGCTGGAACCGCCTTTCTTCCGAATAACAACAGACTTGGAATAAGAAATCACTGAATAAAAGTTTCCACTTTAGGCAGTGGAAAATTATGTCACATATATTGTGAGTGTATATTTCGGCAGGGACGCATGTGTGTCTGAAAGAGAGACCTGAATTATAACCTGAATTAAAATGTTAAAAATAGTAGGAACCTGTTTAGCAGAGGTAACATAAAGAGACCTCCTTAGCCTCCCAGTAATGCACACTATGGTTTAATAGCAGCCTGCTCTATTTTGAGCACCTGTACATCATCCTACATTACAGTGCCTCATATCTCATTCTCCCTTCATTTCTCAGACATACCACTTACCATTCTGCCTTTTGGGTAAGTCATGCTGCTTTTGCACATCATCCTTTTGTACTCAGCTAAGATGATTTATTCACGATGAGAAGAGAAATACGTGTTTGGTATGAGTAGGGAATGTGACTTACCAACACAGTTCCCTTGCAAAAACCCCTGTTTAATGATATCTATAATGTAACCAACAAACACATTTGATTTGGCACCAGGATAAACAAAAGTATTTTAATCTTCTTTTCAGCTGTGAGTTTGAGGGTGATCACCTTTTCTTTATAATCTGTGATTTCTCTAAATATTTTAGCCATTGGAATTGCTTGATGAGGTGAGATGGACACAAGAAAGAACAAGTCACACATGAGAAGAAGATGTAATTGAATGTTAGCAAACTATTTTAGCCATCATTAAAGTTATTTAATGATGTAAGATGATTTTGGTATCAAATCAGTTGTGTTGGTCAGGCAGGCTATGGAAGGTCTTCTTTCATCAGATTCCCACCATGTTTCTAGGATTCCTTGTACACAGAGACTGCCAGGCTCCACTGCCACGTGCCTGTGCAGCAGCTGGGGAGGATGGTCTGCGAGGGCTCCAGCAGGGGGGCAGTGCTGTCTCCAGTGGCAGGGAAGGAAAATCCTTTGAAGTGGAAGTGAGTTAATAGGCATTAATGTTCTTTTATATACTTGAGTGTTGTAAATTTCCCCAGTTAAGAAGCAAATCCAGGTTTAATTTTCCAAGCATGACAGTGACTGGGAATGGCAAGTCCTTATCTTTGCATTTGTGATGAGGCTCTTGCCCTTAGCAGCCTGGCCTGAGAAAAATCAGGATAATTTCTTAAGTATATATATAGTGGTGGGCTACGTGAAAGAGAAGTATGTAAACCAGAAATATTATTTGCATTCACAAATTATTTATCCAAATCAGCATTTTTATGCAGTCTTTTCAATATTATGCATATTTAATGGTAATTTCTTTATTAGGTTGAACTGGTAGTTCTTACTGGAATTAAGAAAAAAAAATATAGTTCTTAAAAATCAAACCAAAAACTTTAATGGGATTTCCACTGCCTGAATGAGCTGCGAATCCACCAGCGTGCCTCTTAATCCATGTGAAACGTAGGAGAGAAAACCAAGGGAGGATGCTGTCCGGCAGCTTGGATGAGAGGTTTGCCACCAGAGGGAGTCGTGGGAACACAGTAGAAGGGGTTGCTTTGGCACAGGAGAGGTCAGCAGACATTTCAGCCACAAGGCTGAATGATCAAAACCTTCTCTTTGGCCACAGATAATTTTTTATGAATTCTTCATGCAGCAAAAAATCAGCTTAAAATTTTGGCTTTTAGCTAAATTTTCTTGCTAAAAATGCAACCTTGATGTTTCATATTCAACCTTCATGATTTGTGCAAAGTATGCAGTTGCTCAATGAAACAAAATTGCTAATTAAACCACACAAATTTCACGCTTGAAAATGCAACTCCAGAGTTGAAAATCAAGACATCCTTTAAATACCACACACAATTTCACCAAGTTTATATAAAAATTGTGGTAATCTGAAATCTTTCCGGCAACATCTTTGCTGGTGATAAAGCAGATTACTGTATCGGATTGCTGTAATGGTTCTAGATTGCTGATAGCTCAGACTGAGCTATGGAGCATCATGCAACAGAGCATTGGTCTGACTCTGGAGATGAGTAGTGTGTGGAAGAAATGCAGAATTGTTATTCAGAAATTATTCTTTTGACTAGATCCAAAGTTTAAAGAGGTACAGAATCTATTCAAAATAACCCTGGAGTACTTTATACTGCCAATATGGTTTGTAAGTGCTTACAGGCAAGAAGAGAAGCTGATATTATCTGATGCTTAGCAAAAGGAAAAGAAGTCTTCAGAGAAGTTTATCTGTTTAGTTCCTTCTTTGGTCTTATGTGCTATGCTTCAGCTCCTGGTGCTTCTGATACTTTAGTATGGAAATGTATGTACACCCCTTCCTGAAGTGACAAACCTAATAAAATTTTAGGAACCCATTAATCGCTCATTTAAACTCAGGTTCTCATTGCTGCACATGGTTAAGTGCTGTGTATTATCAGAAACTGAAGAAACAGAGGACTGGAATAGAACTCAAATAAAAGAGAAACAGCAGTTTCAAGCCCTGAGGGTGCCCACAGATCCCCCACAGTGCTTTGTGGCAGGTACTGGGTGGAATTAGGTTATCTTAGATGTATGTAATAAATAATATGTATAAATGCCTCTGCTTTTCCCTGCTGCTCCTCTAGCACTTACACAATTTTACCGCAGCTCTGCCAAACCAAAGTTCATTTTAAGGGTAGAACATGTCGCAGAAGTGGTGCTGATAAGTCTTTAAAGTATTCCTCTCTTTCACTGTGGGTGAATTCTTTATAAGCTTAAGGTTTCCTGTCTTTTGGGAATTGTGACATTTTCATTCAGACAGACCAAACATCCTTATGATCTTTGCAATTTTCATCATCCTTTTCCCTTCAATTTACAAGAAGTTCAATGTCTAGAACTTGTAAAGACTGAAATAAACCACAAAGATCATGCTTTCTATCTTGCTTTTCATACCTATCTGAATGGAGCAGTTCTGATAGAAACCAAGCAGCTGTTGAAATATGGCACATGTAGAATACCACCTGTTCATAAACACAAACATAACAATAAAGGAAAACAAAAAAAAAGGTAAGTATTTCATTTTTATAACTTTCACACTTCCAAGAAAATGAACAAATAATTAAAGATATATTAATGAAAAATGAATAAAATATTAATATTTAATTTATAATTTGTCTCAACAATGTTATTGTTAATATTTGAGACTATTGATACAATCCTCATTTATTTTTTTCTGGGGAGGGAACATGGATTTGTTAGGATCCAAGAAGGGAATTTCATCACAATTTGATGGAGTAGTAGGGAACCTAATTTGCTGTTTATTTTAGAATTCAAGTAAACTTTGTAGGTGTTGCTCTTGCACTTTGTACTGGAGAAGAGCAGAATATGCAAAGGCCCATGGTCCCCCTGTACATTCTTCACTATCCTACTTTTTGTGCTTTGCTCCAGCAAACTGTCATGGGATGTATCTGCACACCACAGCCCCTGTGCTCGGTGTTTTTGAGGGCTTTTGTAGGACATATATAATGAAGCTGGAGTGTTGTTCCTCACAGAGCTCTAGATATACTTGTGGAGGGAAGGAAAATTACTTTTAAAAAAATCAGTTAAAATTAGTGACATCAATTAGTGACAACATACTCAATAGTGCTGAGTGTTGAACACTTATGTTGCTCCATAACCAATGTTAAATACAGTTACTGTCTTTACCTGCAGCTTTGGAAATTAAGAGGTATATTCACACAATTTTAAATTGTACATGTGCAAAATTCTGCCCTGTTTCAGTGTTACAGGTTCAAAATATACATCAAAACTTGCACCTGTGCAGGTATTTAAAGGATTGTTTTACCTTAAAATTTATCATAATTATTTTTTGGTTAAACATCTTCTGACTACAGTTTTAAATTAATTTTTAGGCATTAGTAAGACATGTTTCACCATTTTAAACAGTTTATTTAAATTTATAGAATTAAATTAAATATAAATGAAGAAAAATGGCTCATCTTTATGAGACAAAATCCACAATTCAACTATCATTTTAATCACTGTAGATTTAAATGCTAAAATGACAGTTTTTATGTAATATTTTTCATATAAATATTTTCCAATGTTCTTATAAAAACAGTAGGTGTTTCAATATTAGGAAATCATATTCTGCATAAATATAAATCTGATTTTACATCTTTATCCCTATTTGGAGTTAAACACTGTGAAATACAGTATTTTCCGCTGATCCACACATTCTGTTTTCTTACAGGTTCTATCTCACTGTTTGAAAAATGCCACAGAAATCAGTTCAAACATGATAATGTTCCATACTGCGAGCAGGAAGTTCATAATGACATGCTTGGCGCCTTTTAAGCTTGAAGGTAGTGAGAGAGATTCTGTAAAATGCTTAGGTTTGTAAGTACTCTTTAAAAACATGACTAGAGCAAATCCTTCTCTTTAATCAACAAAAGAACCTCAACAATTAACATGTTGCTTCCAAAGCTCATTATTTTCCCAATTCAAATGGAAAATATACAGATTAGGGGGGTGTTCTCTGTGTTTTCCTCTAATTTAGTAAGAAAAACAATGTAGAAGAAGAGCCATTCGCAGAGCTGATTAGAGAAACCCCAGATGTCAGGGAATACATGCTCTTTTAAGAAAAGACTATTAAGTTGCCTTTGAGCAGTGCTACAATGTGACATTTTTACAAGGAACTCATTTGGAAAAAAGCAAAGAGCAGATATTCGGAAGAGACTCAGAAGAGTGCAGCTATTATGCATTCCTGTCATCTGGAAAAGGCGATGACTTATTCTCATCCACTAGAAAGTATTCCTCAGCAGAACCAAATCCCAGCAAAATAGATATTGTTTTGTGGGGACTGGCTTCTTAATTCTCCCCTTTTGTTTTCAGTAGCATTTGTCACTTGTCATTCTTAAGGCCTTGCTTCTAATCTCCGTGGAAAATTAACCAAGGTGTTAACAGCTGAGAAAATACAAGTGCTTGTGGGAGGAGACAGGCACAGAATCAGATCCACTCACAAATAGCTCTTGGATCCTAAAGAGCAGCTCCCGCAGGCAATGAGGTGAATATGTTGAACATTTTTTGCAAGAAAAGCCTCTGCAGTATTTCAGAAGCATTTTTACCCAAAAGACTGCAATGAAAAAAATCTCCATAAAGATGCTTTTAAGGCATTAGCTTTTGGTGTTTCCTATGGGAGCTGCATTATGTGCAGCTGCAGACATCTTCAGGAGCCACTCTCAATTCTGGCAGACATCCATGGAGAGCTGATGACTTCCTCAGGACCCTAAATTGCTGCAATGGAGCGCTGCTGTCACCCCTGAGAGAAGCTCCTTTGGATCCCACCTCCTAGGAGGAGCTGGACTTGCCCAGGCATTCTGTGTAATCCCTGGCCTGGTGGGGGAGCAGGAGGAGGGCTTGTATACTTGGTACAATTGAAATCTCTCACAAGCACCGCCTGTGTCATACCTTCCCTTCTTCTGACTGAAGACATGTGGACAAATAAAACACATATAGCAGCTGCATAGGATGTTCCAAAATAGTATGCCCATTTTCACCACTGTTGAAAGTCAGACCAGCTCATTTGGACTCATCACTGCTGTGGGAAACCATACCTCTGATTCTCATTCAGGATGCTCTAAAGAGAAATCATACAGGAACTCATCTGAAAACTGGGCAAATGTGAGAACAATTCAGTTCATTTTGTCCAGTTATTTCCTGAATGTAAAAAAATGCAGATCACCTCATGCTGTTTTTGGATTACTTTATTCAGCTGATATATAACACCTTAGTGGAAAGCTGCAGTCTGCTGAAGTGAGTCTAGGGAGTCTCAGCTTTTAAAATTTCTCTTGCATGTATTTACTTGCAGAGATTACAGTTTTACAAAGTTTTACAAACTGATATCTATTCTTGATGGCTTAAGGAAGAAGAAAGCCCATATGTTTATTTGCCAAATTGAAATGGCAACATCTTCTGTGCACCACTTCAGGGCTTTATATGAGGGAAATTACAGTCCCTGCTTGGAATGAAACTGTTTCTCTGGTTAGGTACTACTAGATTTACTACATTTCTCTCTTTGTTTGTTTTGTTTGTTCTTCTGCTATGCATTTTCTGAGCGATGAGCTGTGAAACTGCACTTGTTCACAAAAAGAAATTCAAGTGATTTGGTCTCAATGCAACAAAAATTCAGAAATTTGCCTTTTCCTATGAAAGAATTTTTGTCCTGAGAGTAACTGGGTTTGGATGGCCAGGTATTTTCAGTAGGGGGCTACAGAGGTGGCTTCCGTGAGAAATTTCCAGGACCTTCCTCCATGTCTGACACAGCCAGTGCTGGCTGGCTCCAAGAAAGAACAAGCCATCGCCGCTTGGAGAGTAGAATGGGTGTTTGGGATTACCTTCCCTCTGCAGAAGAATTTTTCCAGGAATGGAGCAACCTGGTGCATGACAGAGTTTTGTCTTGGCATAAGGTTAGTTGGAAGCCTACTCTGTGTACATATTTTGTGAATAAAGAGGAACACAAGGCTGTATTTGCAAAGTCAGATGTCAAAAACCAGGATCCCCGAGTAGAAATTTTACAAATGACCTATTTTTCATAATCATGAGAAACCTACACCTCTGATTGCCTCTAGTTTATCATTTTGCAAACAATCCATGGGAAAAGCCCTTGACCAGTGTCTTATTTAGACCATGTGTATTTAGATTAATTTTAACAGGAGCTCGGCATGAAGAATTCTTTTGCAAAGTTCTAAGCTTGACAAGGTGGCATTTAGTCAGGAGCATTTCATGAGCTCCAACACTGTTTAAAATCTTGAGAAATTTTGCCTTTGTTTCGTTGGAAGCTGCCTTCGGTAGAGTGGATTGGAGGGTCAGGAGTCAGCAGGGTTAGCACAGACCCAGGAGAATCAAGTTCAATATTCAGCTCCACTACAATCTTCCCTATGACAGCTCATTGTTTCTGCTTCAGTTAATAATTTTTATTACTTCTGAAACAGAGCTGAATAACTTCCGAGTTTTCTTTTCAGACCATGAGTTGTTCTGCTCTGTCTGGGAGTCATTAAATGGAACAGAATGGCCTGAAAATATGGGAGGTTAGAATGAGAAGATTTTATATCCCTGGGAAATAGGGATGACACTACTCCATTACTTAGAGCTGTAAGGTCTACTGAGATATCAGTAACTTGGCCCATAAAGTACAATATCTAAAAAGAAAGTGGTCAGTTAAAAATCTGATATAACAACAACAACAGCAACAAAATTTTTAAAATTAAAATCTCTAGTATTTGCTAGGGAATGTGGCAAGTTTCAATTTTTCCAATTTTTGGAAGTCCTGTATCAATGGCAATTTGACTACTTGATTATGTAAATACACAAACACATAGTGAATAATTGAATAAGAAGTTGGGTCCAAATTTAATTGCAAGAAAACTCATATTTTAATACACATGTGGACTTAATATTAATTTTCCACCATAACCAGGTAACTAAGAAAACAGCTACTGAAGCTGCAAAAGATGCTAAAATTTTTTGATCTTAGTGAATCAATGACAAATCATCTATTGTTTCAATAGGGCCTGAATTTCACTTATAAAGTGAATGGATATGTAGTAGACAAGAAAAAAATATTGGGCATTAATTTATTGTATCAGTCACCAAAAAAATGGACTTAGGGTCCAAGGTTATAGTTTGCGAGGGTTTTTTTTTTTGGAAGGGTATAAAACATTTCAAAGCTTTTAGCACATAAACACTCCCAGGGTTACTAGGTCAGATGAATCTGACAATCCATTTCACCATTTATTTTTCTCTTACCTGAGCTAAGTGAGGCTAGAGTTTAAAAAAAAAAAAGTCTAAAATATACTCGAAAAAGGGAACTTATTTACAAAGGCCTGAGAAAGGACAGCAAAACAGAATTTATTATGATATGATGCAATTCAAAACAAATGGATTCCTTTGGAATAGAGTGGACAATGGGTGATCGGAGATCCCTGTCTAAAATTGTTAATGGAAGAATACTTAACATGAAGATGCTTGTCTCTAATCTGTTGAAGAGAAATATATTCTTTAGTTTTGAGATGAAGGAAAACATATAGTGTTTCCCTGGGACAGCCTGTAAGAACTGCCTCTGCCGTGTTAGTAGCAGTGGAGAAGGTTCACAAGTCAGCTTGCTTCCCTCTCCTCTTCCCTTGGCCACTAAAGTTGTTCAAACTGCTGTTCAAAGAGTTTTCAATCATGCAAAATGGGTGGCACCTCTCTCTCCATGTAATTGAAAAAGACTGGCTTGGCGGAGCTCCCAAAAGGATTAGACCTATTCAAGGATGAACCCCCAGCTTCATAACTGTTATCAGATATTCTTTGTGCTGAAACATTCACATTTTTGAGAAACATCCATCCATCCATCCATCCATCCATCCATCCATCCATCCATCCATCCATCCATCCATCCATCCATCATCTCCTGCTTTAACAGTAAGACTGAGATTTCATGCAGAAAAATTGTGAACTGCAAATGAATCTTAAATATGACATCTTTGCATGGTGAAATGGAGGCCTAAAGGCATGGTGGGACAAAGTCTTTGGTTGTTCACAACATTTTAATGACTTGACATGAATCTATGAATTTGCATGTGAGTTTAATACAAACAGAAGATCTGTTGCAAGTTTTAACTGTTTAGTGCTTGGAAAATTAATTAATTTGTGAATTAATGTGCAGTTTTAACCAATTAGAATATAATGGAAGAACATTAATAATAATAAATTATAACAGTAACCAAATTCTGGGACTACTTTTGACTTTTCAATAATTTGAACATGACTGAAGTTGGCTGTCTTACTTACATCATCAACAACATAACTCTTCCAGGAACCAACACAGAGGAAAATGAAATTAAAATTCTTCATAAACACCTCTTTTGCCTTATGGAGGATGGAATGAAAACCTATTCCATTCTCTTTTTTGGGACTTTTATTATTTCTGAAAAGATGCTGCACTCCATATTCATCTGTACTGATATTCTTCAGAGCCCTCTCTCACAAGTTAATTTTCCACTGAGGAGTGGGAAATTAGTATATTGAACTTATACTCCAGTATTTCTGGTTGGGGCCTAGGAAACAATCAACAATGATCTGAAATGATTAGGAAAACCAAATCAAACAGAGCATGCAACATGGTTTGGTTACACGAATTTGATTCAAACACGAGATACTTACTTGAAGCAGAAGAAAATTGCAAGAAAAAGATTCATAGGTGTAAATCTGTCCAGAAAATAGATTAACAGTTACAGAGAAACACGTGGAGAAGATACACAAATTGCTGAGTCAAAATAACAGCATTACCTTGCTTTTTTCAATATTCTGTTAAAGTTAAGAGACAGCAGTTAAAATATTCCACAGATAGAACACAATCCACACATAATGACAAAGCTCTACAGAATTTAATTTGGAGCATTCTTCCAGACTTTTTTCTAACCAAGTGAATGGAATTTTGAATGTTTTATCATAGTCCATTACATTCCAAAAGTTTTTGGAATCACTTCAGTTGGTGGTATTGATTATCAGTGGTCCTCTTGGTCTCTAGTTATACAGTCCTACAGGACTTGACAGCCCTTCTCAGTGACAAAACCCAGCTCCACTGTGATAATGGGACAGTCTTTATGAAAAACCATGTTTTCACTAATGTTTGGTCCAAAACATTATCCACCTGCTGTCCTTAGACATGACTGAATTTCATTTAGAGTGAATGGATAAAACATATATTATACAAACAGTATATTTCATCTTATTTGACAAAATTGTAATTTTACTTTCAGCTTTCATCACAACATACTTACAATTGAACTTGAATTTACCAACTTATCTCCAGGCTTTTTCAGAGTCCTACCAAGCACAGGTATTATGACCCTACACACTTATTTCTACACCGGGTAACAAGGTATAAGACAAAATAATGCAACAGATATATTTTTCCCTTAAAAGTTATATTAAAAGGTGCTCAAATTCATCTCTTTTTAGGTAAACACTAATACGTGTGTTTTAATTCTGGAAAATTTGGTTTGGAAATTTTGAAAACTTGGGTTTTCATAATTTTGAATTCAATAGAATTTATCACAGGGATGCTTTCCTGGGCTGGAGCTGTCAAGAAATGTGTGAGGAAAGATATAAGCCAAGATATGGGAATATATTGCTCTCAGAATTTCAGTTGAATTTTCATGATAAAATATTACCAAGCAAATAAAATGAGTAGACATCTGTAATATTTCTTGCCTACTCTTCATAAACAGTATTATGCATGCTTTCTTCTTTTTCTATTTAGGTACAAATAATTTAATATTTTTAATAGGAGCAGTAATGTGTGTACACAGAACTTTTAAAAAGAGTTTCAGGAACAGGAATTAAAGAATTATGCCCTTTGATAAAGATAATATCATGAAACATGGCCTTTACCTTTTTTTTTGAAAATATAACTTCATACTGTCATGTCTTGTGGAGCTGGGTGAATTGTTGGCATTAACATCCTTGCAAAATACTTTTCTGTAGAAACTTAACTTACCTTGAAAGTGGAAAAAATGAGAACAGGACTTTCCTGAGATTTTACCAGATCTATCTTACCCTATGATACAAGTTTTGTATTTGAAAATTTTAGTGAACATTAAGAAAATCAATCATGTGAGTATTTTATATGCTTATCCATGTTGTGACTGTAGTTGCAATTTCTGGAGCTCATGCTAATATTTTTTTATGGTCTGTAAGACAGCTTGCCTTTCAACAACTGGGACAATTTTGCAGGTGTCAGGTATCCCTTCATAGGAGTTTTATTGAGTGAAATAAAAGTTTCAACATTTAAGAGAAATGAATGGTTAACATCAACATATTTCAAAATAGTTATTTTATTTCTGCATTGGGCAGATACCAAGCAGGGAGAGAAATAGATGGGTTCTGGTGTCTGGGATCTCCAAGTATATGAGGTCATGCTTTCCATTTTATACGTGACAGAAAACACATGGATGGAGGTCTGGAAATGTGGAGGGATATTCAAGGAACAAAGCAGCATCAATGTGTCCACACTGAGCAATCAGAGCATGACACACTCAGAACTAGTGTCTTTTTTTGAAAATGTTGATTCATTTTCAAATGTGTGTGTTTTCCTTCTCTATACAGAGCATACTGTAAGAGGATTCTATTTCTAGACAAACAGATGCCAGTAACTTAATATATTCCTCTTAGGTTTCACATCTTATACTGTGTTTGTGAAAGTTGTGCCCAGTTCCCCATGGTGTTTTTGCTACTGGTGTAGATACTCTAAAAATAACGTATGTGAGGGTGATATTCATTTTACATTACCTTGTCATTGGTTGAAATCACATTAGTCATGTCTTTGGGTGCTCAAATAAATGTATGTACCTCCTGAGGAGCATCATTATAATTTAATATCAACATCTTTTAATAGAGGCCTCAGTTTTAATGAAAGAAATGAAGGATATCACTTGTGTGTGAGACTGAGGTGGATTTTTGGAAAAGACTAGCTTCTATTATTTTTCTCAGATCAGGATGACAGAACAAAGAATAATATAAAAATAAATTGGTCTAGGAAAAGACAGAAAAGTCTACTGTGAAGAAAAGCACCAATGAGTTACAAATCTTTCCCCCTGAGAGCATTGTCTGCGTTTTCTACCTTTACTGGGAACTATCCATTCATGGAGGAGCAGAGGCTGAGATGCTCTGTGTTTTTGGCAGGGCTCCTACACAACCTGGATAAAATACAGCTTTTTTCCACAGTGCAAGTCCACAGAGGGTAGTGACAGAGCCACTGTCTGACTTTGCCGGGAGAATTAATCCCCCACCAAGGAGACTGGCTGGCACGGGGAGGTGATTTTCATATAGCAAGCACAGGTCCCATGGGTAAATTGCTGTTATGTAAAATAAGCCTTAACAGAAATCTCCCTTGTATCATTCTCTTACGTGGCCCAGTGTGTACAAATAAACTCTATTTAACAAAGGTGTCTCTCTGTAGCCCATCTCTGCTGTGTTGCTATAAGCTTCTAATTTAACTGAGGATTCCTAAGTTAAGAGCATTTTTTTCATTTAAGGAAAAGGTGGCCATTTCCTGTCTTGAAAATGTCTCACACTGAATTTCTTTCCCTTCAGTTAAAATATACTTTTTGACATCTTTAATTCACTGATCTAATAATTTCTGACAGCATCAGTGTGCTTTAGCCATGACATGCTGGAATGCTACTATTTCTAAAAATGTAAGGGAAAATGGCCATAATTTTTTATAGTTGGAAAAAATAGGAATATATCTTTATTTTAAAGGCATTTTAAAAGAGTTGAGAAAATGCTGGTTGTCCTTCAGCAACTTTTATTGTGAGAAAGTCAGGTGTTATTTCACAGAATCATAGAACTGTAGAATTTTTTAGGCTGGAAAAAATCTTTAAGATCCGAGTTTAACTGCTAACCCAGCACTGCCAAGTCCACCATTAAACCTTGTTGCTGAGTGCCACATTTACATGTCTTTTAAATATCTCTAGGGATGGTGACTCAACCACTTCTCTGGGCAACTTATTCAAATTCTTGACCACCCTTTCGGGGAAGAAATTGTTCTTAATATGCAATCTAAACCTCTCCTGGCACAACTTGAGGCTGTTTCCTCTTGTCCTGTTGCTTGTTATGGGGAAGAAGAGGCCAAACCCCACTTTCTACAACTTCTTTTCAGGTAGTTGTAGGGATCAGTAAGGTCTCCCCCAAGCCTCCTTTACTCCAGGCTAAACAGCCCCAGCATTCTCAGTTGCCTCTCATAGAACTCGTGCTCCAAACCCTTCATCTTTCTTGCAGTGAGAGGCCCAGAGCTGGATGTGGCACTTGAGGTGCAGCATCACCAGGGAACAGGGTGAAAGGCACTGCTCTGGTTCTGCTGGCCACACTATTGCTGTTCCAGGCACATGCTGGCTCATGCTCAGCTGTCTGCCAACCAGCAGCCTCAGGTCTTTCCACTGAGCAAATTCCAGCCATCTGCCCCCAGCCTGTAGCACTGCCTGGGGTTGTCGGGAACGAAGTTCAGGACCTGGTACTTCTCCTTATTGTACCTCATACAATTGGCCTTGGCCCATTGATCCAGCCTACAGAGATCAGATCCCAGCTCCCTCTGCAGAGCCTTCCTACCCACCAGCAGATCAGTGCTCCCACCCAACTTGGACTTCCCCAGTTATCTAGGGTTGCAGCTAAAGTGGTTTGGTGAGCTATTCTGCCAGTTCCCTCAGCACTTAGGTGGATCTCAGGTCCTTAGGTGAATCCCATCCAGCTCTGTAGATTTGTTTGTTTCTAGGTGATGTGGCAGGTCACTGACCATTTCCCCTTGGATCATGGGGCTTCATTATGCTCTCTGTCCCTGTCTTCCAGCTCAGAGGGGTGGATACTTCTATGATCTTACCATTAAAGACTGAAGCAAAGAGAGCATTAAGTAGCTCATCCCTTGTCACTATGCCTTCCCCCAAATCCAGTAAAGGCTGGAGATTCTTCCTGGGCCCTCCTTTTGTTGCTGATATATTTATAGAAATATTTCTGTCACTTGCTGAGAACTGATATCTTAATTATACAGACCTGGGCTTTGTGACCGTCTTGAACCTCAAAAAGGTTAGGTTGAAAACACTCATGTCCTTTTTGGAACTTGGGAAATCTGACTGTCTCAAAATTATGACAAATTCTGCTATTAAAAAAATACCATAGTAAAGAGCTTTCGGGCTGCTCTCTTTCTTTTATTTAATACAAAATTAAGCTATCCTTAAAAATGCGTTTCAAAATCTTGCACAAGGACAACTTTTTTTTTCCCCATTGTCAATATCTTGTCTCATTAGGAGCACTCCAGCCAGATATTTTTTGTTGTTTTAGACAGAATATTTTTTTTACTGTTTGGGACTCATTTAATTAATTCATTCATGTTTTTAATGAGCAAAGATATCTAATAAGCAAACATGGTTAATGAAGCCCAGTCTGACAACATTCCTATCAAGGAAACAAAAATCTGTGCATCAGAGAAAGTTTAGAAATTCATTAGGAACTGGTAATCATCATGGTTCCTTGCTCATAAGAGCTCTATGAATTTATGATCTACCAATATGAAATCAGAAATTCAAACTTTCCTTGCTTTGTATCACAGTGCACAAAAGCTTGTATAAATGCTGAGTAAACATCAAATTTACACTTTTGTTTACTTACTGCACCACCCTAGACATCAGAAAAAGTTTTATTGAGCACAGGGTTCCTCTAAAGTACATTACAGAGGATCACCTTCCTCTTTGGAAACCACTGCATTTTGGTGCAGTGATATAATTTTTTCCCATATTATTCATCTCGTCCAACACACTCCCCCATCCTTCTCTCTGTAGAATATCTTTAAAATCAAATCACAGCTCCCAGAAATGTATTTGCAAAGTCTCCTAAAATATTTCTTCCAGAAATGAAAACTGTATCTTACCAAATTTCATAGGCATAGCATTGCTTGTAATTCTACAGGTTTAAATAATTAAATTAGCTCTTAGAAGAAAATTGTAGACTATTTATTGTGGCAATATGAAATTTCGAGTGCAAAAAGATACCACTTACTACAGATTGATCACAAAAATTATTGGAAATTAAACTGCTTTGCTCATGTGCTCTGTGACAATGTTGAAAGGGAAATTGTGACACTAATGCCTGTGATTACATTATGGCACTCTCTGTGCTGTAGTTCATTAGTAGGGCCTGCAGGCTCTCTAAAGGAAAGGACTATAATTTAGCAGCATGCAACACATTTTTATGAATGCAAACGTGGAGTCTGTCCCAGACCCTTTCTCTCTGTAGGAGCCTCTGGACAGGGTTGCTGTCATCCCCTCTCTCCAAGTTTCTGATCCTCCCAATCTTCACTTGGTATTTTGTGAAGGTTAGTCAAGAGTGTGAATTAGAAGTACTATTGGTTATTTTCTAAGCCTTTTAAAATGAAATCTACCTTTTTGTTAATTACTATTGCTAGTTTTTTCCAGATTTCCAAACCCCAGGTATTTCCTTTGCACGGTTACAGGTAATCTAGAATTCATCACTGTGCCTTTCCAGCTGAAAATGCCTTGAACTTTCAAAAACCAGCTCTTTCTCACAGGTTCAGTAGCCCAAAACTACAATAAAACTAGTAAATATATAAAAAAATTCTCCTTTATTTTATCTATTGTCAGTAAACAAAATAATTCCAATAGGTTTAAGATATGATCTTGCTTAATTGTGTTTTGTTACTTTTTATTTTAAGTTATGAAGCTTTGTTGTCACAACCATAGTTGGGTTATTTTTGCTTTGATTGTAATTATTTCTAGTATTTAGAATGACCTTGAATTGGATTAAGTTTTATTGATCAGTAATTTTGGGTTCACCCTTTGAATGTTTTCTTAGAAGAGCAGTGTAACTCTTCAGTCTTTTAAGTAAAACTTTTAAAATCTAATCATCCAATAAAGATTTTAGAAGCAGATCATATACCTCTGCTTTCATTTCCTTTTAAATGTTAATCTCAATTTTTTAAAATAAAATCAGATCTCAAAATCACTGAATTTGTATGAGAGTTTTTCAGAAGCCTGGGATGATGAAGTGAAGCTCTCAAAATCAGCCAGGACACCAGTGTGAGGGCTAAGAACACTGATTGCCCTGTCGCAGTGCATGGGTAAGACTATTCCTCTATCTCAACTTCTTTTTGAGTGCCACAGCAAATTTGTTCTGCATTATGGGGCTACTTTCCCTTTACTTTATCAATTTGTTTTAGTGCTGTCTTGAACACGTGACCTCAATACAGTCTACTCTATTAGAACAAGAATGTGCTTCTATATTCTCTCTGACAAACAGCAAGGTGAAAAGGTTTAACTTCTCAGCAGTACCTGTAGGCTTCTCAATTTGTTTCTTTAAAGCTCTTGGGTAATTTAGCCCAAAGTATGACCCATCGTATGGATGCAGTCTGCCTAACAGTTTTCATAGCCCACAGCCTGTTCCTGTTCCAAGTACCCACAGGCATGAGCAAGGAGTGGGATGGTGATTGAAATCACGGTTTTGCCAGCCTCTGATGTGTTCCCTGCTTACTTCATTCCTTCCCTCCACAGTCCCTTCATCAACACATGACTGGATAGATGTGCTTCTATCGTGTGGCAAAAACAACAGCATCTCCCATTAATTTAGGGGTTTGCTTCTGGTCCTAGAAATGTGCTGGCCAATGTGTTTATATGTTGCTTGTGTGCTGTGGTGTCCAAACTTTTTTTCCAACACTGATTGATTCTTTATTGTCCTTTAGATATTGGTTCCTATTGATGTCAGCTGGTAGAGTGTCTCTTTTACCTCTTAGATATATGACACCTATTTCATGCTCCATTGTTGGCAAAGTGCTTCACATGAGAAATATCTTACTGGATTTGCAAGGTGCATTTAATATGAAAATGTTTGTTTGGCTAACTTAAAAGAGAATAATAAATAAAAGTATTATCTGAGTTATCTCATTTAGATTAATATTTCTGGCCAGTTCAGAGCACATTGCTTGTCTTTGTGTTCTTCCAACTAAGCCCTACTGCCTGCAGAAGCAATTCCCTACCTGTATCGTGCTTTGATTCTGCTGGTCTGTTTACTCAGTGCTTCACCTAGGCACATTCCTAAAGTTTAAATTTTACCGAAATGTTTTTCTTTCAATGTGTTTATTTCAGTAGAAAGCAGGGAAATGCGTATTTTTATTGGATGGCCTACTTTAAAAGATGTTTTAATTTAAAAGAAGCAGTGATCCATTTTTCAACTAGTGCTTATTCTCTTCCTCAGACTTCCCATTTCCTGGAAAGATTCTCATTCCCTTAGCTCCATTTACCTCTTCACTTGCAAGTTTCTGGAACAGAATTGTGTACTGAACCAGGAAACCCCAAAACCTCATTTTTGAAAATGGTTCTATAAACAAGAATGGGTTCAGATATGCACTGAAATGCTTTCCTGAATTTCATTTCACTGAGAATTTGGTTTCAAAAAACTATAACAACTTTCCTTTATATACAAAATTTTGTTGTAATGTACTATAGTTGTCCCAATTCCATCAATAAAAGTCAAATGATCATTTTAAAGCTAAAACAAAATTGATATTCGGTATATCTAGATCTTTTTCTTCTAACAGGTTTTTTTCTCTGGGACATTGCTATAAATCACTCATCAAATATGTTCATATCCAGCACCACAGGCAACTATTTGACATGAACAAGAAGTACTTTAGGAAATAGCAGGCTTTTTTCTTATGGCCTCATTTTACCTACATCAATATTCCAGTATTTCTGGAATACTGATGTGTTTAATTTGCAACTCTCTGGGGAGAACTTTCAGAGCCTCCAGGAAAAATAATAGAAATCAAATAAAAATGTAGAATTATTATTTTTCAGAATAATCATCCTTGTTTATAAAGTTGTGTCGAATTTAGAAGAAGTGACAAATATTCCACAAAAATTGCGTGCAGGAAAATGTATTTTAGAGCTTAGAAGGACATCAAGACATAGTATTGATAACATCAGTGTTTTCAAAGAAAACAGATGGCTGATTTACTCATTGAATATCTGAGAAAGCCTAAGAAAATAATAACTTTTTCCCCAACTCCTTATAACTTTTCCTGTGAGAATGATGGAACTATGTTGAGATTTTTGAGCCTGTAAGGCCTTTGGGGAACAATTCTGATGAAGATTTCTCATAGAAAAATACACAGATGGAAAGGTTTGTTTTGATCACAGTTGGATGAAAACCATCCTAGGGGTTTGCAAATGGCAGTTCACAGAAAATATGAAAATTAATATTCTGATGTAGTATATCCAAGACTAAATTTTTTGTGAGTTATTATTTTTTATAGAGCTTCTTCCTTACTGTTTAAGTGGATTTTTAAAAGTCATTAAATGACAAAAGAACCTTGCTATAGGGACTGATATTACTGTCATCTTGACTTCATACTTATTCATGTCACTGTAGTAAGTGAAAAAGAAAATGTAAGTAGAAATATTCCTTGAATGGAAAGAAATGCTGCATTAATGTTGTGGATATGGAATAACATCAAAGATCTTTTAATGGGGAGTTATCCCCTTAACACTTGAAATCTATAGAAAACTTGCAAGCTGCATTGAAATCTTACTGACTAATTTTTACTAATTGTGAGAAAAGACATATTTTTTTCTCTCTTTCTAAAACATAAAAAATATGCAATACCTGATAAGAACATATCCAAGTCTAAAAACAGAAAAACAGACTGACATACTGTGATGATGGAACTTACGTCTATAGGAGGGAACATTTAGGATCAGATGTTTAAGATGTGATTATCTGTTAAATAAATGTGAGGAGAACAAGAAAAACATTTGTAACAACTGACATCATTTGAGAAACACCCATTATGGCATAGAAAGCTAATGAATCCATGTCTATTATCCTCAGATGTTTATCACAGATCTATAAATAAATAACTTTCAAGTAAAAATTTTTACTTGCCCTTTTGTCTGAGGTCTGTACTGAGGTCTGGACAGGATAGGCTTTATTAGGAGGCTGAACACCAAATTCTGGGCTTCCCACTGCTTCTGGGACTGCCTCAGCTTAGCCAATAAGAAGTGCAACTTTGTCAGCATCACCATCACTGGGTAAAATTCTTTGTCTTTGTAGAATATGTGACAACTCTTCCTTTGACAACCTTTGACCGTAACAGTATTCTGGTTCACAGAAACACAGAATCACAGAAGGAATGATGTTCAAAGGGACCTCTGGAGTTCACCTTGTTCAGCCTCCCTCCTCAAGCAGGGCCATGCAGAATATGTTGCACAGTTCTCTGTCCAGATGGTCTTTGAATATGAAAATCCCTTGGTTTCCCTGCACAACTGCTGCTGAGCCTCAGTCACCTTCACATAAGATGATGGTCAGCCTGCAGCTCCTGTGTTTTAGTTTATGCCCCTTGACTCTGATTCTGCCACTGGATGCTACTAAAAGGAGCCTGGCTCTGTTTTTGCATCCTCCTGTCACCTATCTATCTACATTAATGAGATCCCCCCAGAATGATCTCTTCTCTAGGCTTAACATTTACAGCCTTTTCTCATGGGAGAGATACTGCAGTTCCTTACTCATGCTCATAGCCCTTCATTGGACTCTTTCCAGTGTGTCCATGTCTCTCATACTGAAGAGACCATAACTAAACTCAATACTTCAGCAGTGACCTTTCCAGAGCTGAGTAGAGGGGAAGGATTTCCTCCCTCAACCTTCTGGCAAAACCCCTCCTAAGGCAGCACAGGACATACAATTAGCCCACAACGACTATTGTTGACCCATGGTTGAAGTGGTCTCCTTTTCTACTTTTCCATCCTGTCAGTCTCCAGCAAGTACTGGTGCTGGGCTTGTTTGACTCCAGGTACAAGACTTTGCACTTCCCCTTGTTGAACTTCATGACGTCCCTGTTGGCCCATTTCTCCAGTCAAGATGCCTTTGGCATATCAGCCACTCCCACTGGTTTTGTCTAATCAGCGCACTTGCTGAGGGTACACTCTGCCCCAGCATCCTGATCATATTGAACAGGATTGTACACTCATCACCCCCTGGTGATCACTCACTGCTAGCTACTGGTCTCTACCATGACTTTGTAGAGCAGATTCCACCCCCTGCCCACCTCTAAATCCATCTGACTGACTCATCATCCAGTCCATGGGAGACAGCTTTATTAAGTCTAGGTAGAAAACACCACCTTCTCTCCCCTTCTCTACCAAGCCAGTCTATTTCATGGAAGGACATCATGTTATTCAAGCTTTGCCTCCTGTTTGTGAACCCATGTTTGGCTTTGCCTATGTGCTCTCTTTTGCAGTTCTTTGTGCACTGTTACGACAGGGAATTTTAATTACCCCTTTATTCAAAAAATGCCTATAGCCAGTAGCTCAGGCATTTTCCTAAGAAGACAGTTGTTGTAGCCTGAAGAAAATGAAACAATTAGTAAACGAGTTTGATAGTTGCTATTAGCATTGCTGTATTAGACAGATTTTAAGGTACTAATAAACAATTAGAAAGGAATTATACTACCATATATCTATATAAATATATCATGTTTTATTCAATAAGCTCTTTTTAAATAAAAGTTTTTGCTAATTCTATGCAAGTCAAATTTCCAGGAACTCTGAGGAGGTACTTGGTACTCTTGGTACTCAGAATGAAGAATGTGTACAAAGCTATCTTGAATCACAAGCAGGACATTTAAAGTCTCCTTTCAACTTTTCATTTAATGCTGTGCATTGAGCATCAGCTGAAAACCTCTGTTTCTAAATAAAACTGATGTTTGAAGTACTTGCAGTCAATTTGCCTGCTTAATCTATTCCATCTCCAAGCCAAACCCTTCACTGGAATTTTCAAAGGGAGTTAATGTGATGGTTTACATTAGTTTCAGAAAGGACAGCATGATATTTTTAGGACTGTGAATTAAGCTTATGGGGTGCCAGTCTTTCGGATTTCACTTGGACAGACTGTGCTATCTTCCATAAAACCAAAGTTCTAGAAGCTAAAATTCTTTTGTCAGAGGATCTGCCGTCATTTTCCCAGCATCAAAATCTCATTATGAATGACTGTATGATGCGTAGTATACTATAGTACCAGAATGAACATACTAGTGTTAAGTACTGTGAGATATAATGAATATGCACAAGTTTATCCAGGTCAGTGTCAGACTAGATGCATAGGACACAGTGATCCCCACTTCAGGTAACTCTCACCTATAAACTCTGCTAGGTTAAATCCAGGGTTTACCGTTGTTTTGCATAAAACAATGATAACTTGAGGGTGGGTACAAAATGAAAAGTGGATATTGTGCTATTTTTCAGCTCCAGTGGCATAGCCTATATGCTGTTTGATGAACAAACCAATAATTTCTAATGTTTTGCTGGAGAAAAATGTGAACTCTATATAGGCTGAACAGGATTATCTTGTTAATGACAGCAATTTGCATTATTTTAATGGGATTTATTCCAAGTGGCTTGTAGCAGAGAATGAAAGAAACATCCCAGCTCATTCAACAAGATGTTCCCTGAATGAGTTCATGGGGTTATGTGTAATACTGGCATTGTATAGACACTGCTGTGAATCAAGGCTGAATGCAATGGTAGAAGCTAGAAGAATCATGGAGGAATTGTTTCAGTCCTTTTGAACACAGGCAAACATATTGTTTATGAAAAGAAATCCTCATACAATTTTTTGCTTTAGACAAGGCAAGGAGAAACAAAGGCTACAAAATGTGTTCTCTTGTGTTCTACAGGGTGTGGAGAGGGCTGGTTCTGCCCTCTGCAGAGGGCAGAGTCTGGCTGACAGCCTCCTATTCCTACTGTTGCCTTCTCCACAGAGGCAGAAAATAGGGTTGGGGAATGTAAGTTAAGACACAAAAATTTTACTCTAACTGATTAAATTAATGATAACTTAGACTTGCCTCTGCATACTAAATAAGGTTGCAGTTTTTCAGGGCTTTCTGGTTAGGAGGGTCTAGTGCAAACACATATGGCCAGGAGAAATCTTGGCTCAAGTGTGATGCTTAACTGCCTGGCTGCCCAGGAGCTGCTCGGTTGACCCATGCAGTGAAGGTGAGATGGTGATGCAAAAAATCTCCACTATTAATATAAAAAGGACAATACAGAAAATCTGCAGCTTAATGATAACAGTGTTTACAATGTCATTTCATGCTTGCTGCATACCCACACATAGGCTAAGACTTTGCATAACTTAGGCCGATGTCTTTAAGTTGTGTCAAAAAGCAGATGCTACTTAGGAGCTTTGTGCTGGGGATGAGTAGGCTGCATAGTAAAACAGCTAACCAGATACCCTTAACTACAAAACCTTGCTAATTTGTGAGCTATCATGCTCTTTTACACTTTTCTTATGTTTTATATGTTTTATGTTTAATGCATTTTTAAAGATAAAGATCGAGACCAACATTTAACACGGTATCACATGGTGTAATGTTATTACTAGCTAAAATAAATTGAAATTATGTCATTGAAGAAACTATACTAGAGAACTAAAGCTCTAAAGAAGGCATTCTGCTGTAAGCTCCTCCAGCTATCTCTATAATCTGATCCTAAAACATAGCAAATATTGAGCCATGCCAATTCGAACAGAGATATGATCTGCATTACATTTCCTTTTCAGCATTTGAATAACTGACAAGTATTTGTTTTTAATGGATACATTTCATTGAAAGAAACATCAGTGTGAAATACAAGCCTTTAAAACTAACTCTATGGCTTAAATTACTGTAAGACATGACTGGCAACCATCTGGCTCTGAAATCCCCAGAGGAAGTTCATCTTTCTTATCTCCTATTGTTTGATAACCAAGCAAAGTGTCAAATTACTTCATGCCTGATAGGGACCTACTGAAAAACTACAGGACAATTAAATATTCAAAGATTTTACATAAATATTCTGTACTCCCTGACCATCATACCTGTTTTATTCACTGTAAAGAAAAAAAGCTTCAGGGGACAGTCTTGAGTTACTTTCACAAAAGCTAAGAGAAAATTCTGTGAGAGGGTAGGCTACTGAACAGAGTTAACCTCTGTCAGGTGTTTTGGATAAAGCCCAGAATATCATAGACTATGATGGCACCAGCTATTTTGCACAAAAACCCCACATTTTTTCAAAATCAAAGAAAGAAATAATGCTGACACTTCCTTCTATTATTGCATGATAAGGAAAAAATACAACTTGTAGCGTGCAAGAGGGAAAACTATTGCTTGGATTAGTGAAAATACCCCTTTCTTGGTTAAAACTGAAGTTATGTTGACAAAAGAGCCCATTAGGACTCTTCATTTTATTTTTAATTTATCAAGAGTGGACAGGGCAAAATTATGAAGGAGAATAGGAAACATTGTTGGAATGTGGATAGCTTGTTTGAATTCTGACAATTAATCAGTGCAGCTCTTCAAATAAGCTGAAAAACTCTACCTTCCCATCAGTTCCAACTTTCAAGCTAAAACCTTTCTCCCCCCATATACTATTTAACTCGAGAATAACCTTTTTGAGTGCTTCTCAAACAGTCCATATTGGAGTTAAAAATGCTCCGAATTACTAAAAAGTATGCTCCGTACTTCTGTTTGGCTAAAACAAAAGCCCAGCAGCCATATCAGTCAAATTATACCAACCAAATGAGACTACTGAAAAGGGTGAAATCCATGACACCAAGAAATGATGCTCCTGTACAGTAGATACCACAGTAAAGGACCCTGAGCGGACTAAATCCTAAATCACATGTACTTCATGTTGAAGAGCATGAACCACCTCTTAGAATGAATAAGACTCTGAGTTGGCCTGAAAGTTGAAAATATTACCTGTATCTCAACCTTTAGCTAGACGTCATTTTGCGCTGATCTGCTGACTTTTTGAGGAATAAATTTCTTGTAGCTTTCCTAGTGTACTCAGAATAGCCTAGACAATCCTGTAATTCCACTGGCATAGAAGCTTAACCAGCATGAAGCAAAGACCTGCATCACAAAATACAATTGCATATTAGTAGCAAAATCCTTTGTGTGGAGTCAGCAGAAACAAATACGAAAATTTGAGTTTGCAACAGAATTGTGACAGACTGAGCTAGTCATTACCTCTTAAAAATATTAATGTCAAACTCTCAGTCTTCAGTTTGCTTGTTTCCTGTTTCCTTCAAGAACTATTTCAGGGAACGCAGTTCCCTGCTGTTTGCTTTAGCTAAAAAAGAGATACCAAGAATTATGAGAGAACTCGGAGAAGAAAATGATCAGCCAAATTACCTAAAAGGTGGGGTTTGGGTCTGCTGCTCCTCTTGGATGCCAATTATAAGTGCATGATCTCCCCATTACTGCTGCCTGCACGTGTGCCCACAGTACATCACACCTGCATCAGGAATCCCCTCTAATCATACATTTTACATTTGTGGACAGGTGAGGAAATTATACTTTGGTCAGACAGGACTTCTGATCCTTGAGTTCTGGTCCAGATCATATTTGTTGCTCCATGAAATTGTTTTCCTTGGTTAAACTGCAGGCAGTCATGTAAGACTGACAGTAACACAAAACATGCTCAGTGCCTCCTCTGCCGGCTGGGTTGGTTTCTTCAAGGCTGAACAGGGCACTTACACACTCTGTCCTTGGGCAGGATGAGGCAGCTGCATAAATCAAGTATCATTACGAAGTGTTAGTGATGTCTTATAACACAGAACAGGAGAAGCAATCATGAAACATGGGAGCTAGTTTGGTTTTAGCTGCAGATGCAAGCAGGGACTGCACAAAAAGAAGAATCCACGAAAAAGGTGGATAGAGTCTAGTGCCATTTAGTGTGACAGTGGCATAAAAAAATGTAGGACAGAAGACATCTGTGGTGTCTCTTTGTGCCTATACTACTAAGGATAACTTTCAAAAGATTGCCAGTGAACAGATATTCACATTTTTCAGAGTTGTAAGGATGCCTGTAAAAAAATTATGTTTCATTGTATTTGTGAAAATGGTTCATCACATGGTAATATTTTAAATAAGGAATCCCTTTCAGATCAGGGAATAAGTAAAGGCATTTTCCACTTGGCTATTCATCCTCTTTAGTTGGAGCTGCCATGTAGAAATTAAAATCAAATTAATCTAAAGTGACTGTCTTTTAATATAGAACAATATAAACCACACACATATAAAATTATTCTCCTTATGGCTTAAGAACTCATAATCCACATCAGAATGATGCTAATTCTATATTTCTGCAGCTATCTTACATCTTTCCCTTCAGACGTTAGCCTGAGAAAATATTATTTTCCCAGTATGATTTGAAATTAAATATTAAGTAGTTGATTGATCAGAGAACTTAACGTGTTGTTTTCAGTCTCCTTTTGCTTGAGACGAATGTAATGCAGGAACAGAAAAATGTATATTACTCATCAAAATCTGCTTATAGATGAGTTTAAAGTGCTATCAACTGAAGGATTCTCATGATGTAGACTAAATTCCAGACCAATAGTGCAGAACAGAGGATGTATTAGTGGAGGATGTATTAAATAGCCAGACATAACTGAAAATGAGGAAAGGTAAAAATTTGCATTTGGCTTACAATAGAAATCCAATATAAACATTTATCTTTTCTAACTTGGGGTGATCCAAAGCCAACTTTTGATATTGAGGCCAAACATTTAAAAAGGACTGCTTAGTTCAAGTAAGTGAGATTCTGAATATATCATATTTTTAAACTTGGAAGTAATCCTGACTTCAAATGTTACTATATCAGCACAGACTCCTAATGTGAAGAGGGAAAGCTGATTTTGCTGTGGATTGTTTTTTGGGTTATTTTTGGTACGTGAGAGACATGTAAACTGTGTCTGGGCTGAGTGTGGATATCCTTTGCATTGGAACTCAAGGTCTCTCTCCCTTAATCCTTTGCCTCGAGGTATCTGACATTCTGCTCAGTAGTTTCCTTACAGCCTCTAAATCCAGATCTGTGCCTTTGGCACAAGAGATGAGAACTTTTCTGAGGCTTAACACCCACCCATATCCTTCTAACAGCAGAGCAAGCCTCCTGGTTTCCTTTCAACCAAGCACTGTCTTCTGTAAGACCAGTCTAACTGTTATCATGCCTGCTCAAGAGAGAAGAAGCCTCAAGGTTTAGGCTCTCCTCAGCCTCAGTGGTACTAGTCCCCACACTGACCAAATGCAAAGCTGGAGAAAATTCCTCATTCTTCTTGCCCTTTATCAATTTCATATTCAACCAGGACTGGATGGATTCTCTCCTCCTCAGTCATCTGTGACTGATAGATAATGCCAAGGCCAGGAATCTGAATTTGGATTTCTCCTGCAGCAGTTGTAATACTCTGTTTAGTACTGAAATAAACTTTTGCTGCTCTGCATTAAGCCTGGACAAAACCTGCACCATGGAGTAGGCCTGGGAAGGACTTGGACAACTTGTTTGCAAGTCTTAACTGGAAAAAGGTATAGGACATACCAGTCCTTTTAGTCTGGGCAGCATCATTGTAGTTTGAATAGTGTGATGGCAAAATATTAGCATTGCTGTTTTGGCTTTTTTCTTATCATCATCAGGAACATGAAAATGAAGGTGTTGATAGAGCTATTATTGCCTAAAGACTCAAGCAAAGCTTTGAGGGCTGCACCATTGGGATGGAGTGCTTCAGTTCCACTGACAACCAATGTCAGGTGGGCGTACG
Organism: Regulus satrapa; assembly: GCA_013396955.1. NCBI lineage: Eukaryota > Metazoa > Chordata > Aves > Passeriformes > Regulidae > Regulus > Regulus satrapa. Next base: position 168,622 of record VWZN01003796.1, on the reverse strand, counting down.
CTTTGTGGGTCTGCACTAACTCCTCCATGAGTCTCAAAGGACACCTGGGCAAGTTTTGTGGCCATGGGTTCATCAGCAACTTGAACTTAACTCTACATCCTAGACTAATATTCAGCAAAATTTAAACTCTGCTTAAATTCTGTGTTCAGCAGTTGATTATTAAAGCATCAAGATTTCCAGACTTTGTCTACTGTCTTTTGTACTGAGCAAAAAGCTAAACTACCTGTACATGACTAATGTAAATTTATAGCTTGCAGAGATTGTTGAAATCCCTTGGGAGAAAAAAATCCTCTGTAAATGTGGGTATTTTATCAGTATGCAAGAGAGAAAATATATCTAAGTACAAAGTAAATTCCTTCAGGGTGCTAAGCAAAGGTTAACTATCACTGCCAGTCAAGCTGGGACAGTGACAAATGACCTGAAAGAGAGAGATACTCTAAGGGCAAGAGGAGATGCTCTGAGGTTGCATGAAGTATTGAGAGCAGACCCTTGAGCCCTTTTGTTTTATAGTGTGTTATGTAGGGGATGCCACCAAGAGGGTGATATGCTTGTTCCTCCCTCAGAATCCTCATGGCCAAAGAACATCAAAACCCATTAAAAACCTCATAGGACTAGGGGAGTGTTTGCCAGTAAAGTTGAGAACTAAGATAGTTTTGTAGGCTGTGAATTATATATAAATGGTCCTTTGTGGGTTTTCCATTTAATGTCTCCATTCAAAAATGGATTGACTGTAAGCAAATTAGATAAGGATCCAGCATTTAGTATACTGATGCTTCCTTGTGGAGGGCAAACCTCTCTCATCAACTAAAGGCTTTGCCAGAATTGCTATTATATTTAATGAACCAGAAAATAATATACAGCCAGGTTAATATTCTTCCAAAAAATTCTATTACAGGCCACAGCTAGGGGAAAGGACACTGTATCAGTGACATGTGGTGGGAGGTCAATTACTGTGCAAAATCATTTCACCAGCTTATATTTAGTGCTCTAAAATTCATCTGGCTTGCACTAATTGGAAGGCAGTCTGCATGTGAAATGCCCTCGGAAATGCAGGGTTGTTTGCAGTGGGTTGCTGCATTGCAAATGTTATCTTTTGCATTTTTGCCATTTCTAGACTAACAAACGCTGATGGCTTTGCCCTTTTAGTCATAACAATGTGCTGCAAAACCCCAAAAATGCCCTTGCTAGGAACTAAGTTATTTTAACAGAGAAATTTAATTAAGATTGTCCCCCATTCCTCATTTTTGCAAGCTGGTGCACTTCTGATTTAGTGCTGAGATATTATGGAAAAATACACTTTCCCCAAAAAGGAGAGCTTGACTAGACATGTAAAATATTAAATGCTTTAGGACATTTTGTCCTAATAAGATTAGAAAATAATTCTGCTGATACAAATGATTAAAGTAGGGTATGATAAACATATGGTTCAGATAAGCACCATGATCTAAGATGATTATCTAATCTGACCTTCTCTGTTTCTTTTATTCACCTGGCACTGCACAGCAGTGATAGCAATGAGGGACCAAGTCATGGGATCCTTTCTTTAATTTACACTGTTTTTATAATCTTTTATTACTGTGGAACCACTCAGTCCCAACAAGACTCCAGTATTAAAACTGTAAATTTCTAACTCTCCCTGTGAACAAATGAACCCAGTGAGGGACTTTATGGGTGAGTTGCTGTTAGATCAGCCCTTCTGCTGACCTATACCAGGCCGATCTTTCAGCTAAACAAATTCTTTTTTTTCCTAGATGGGATTAAGCAAGAGCTTCAAATTAAAAAAAATCCTCTAGTCTTTCAAGCTTAATAGTCTTTGCACACATTTCTTTTAAGTGCTTCTCTCCGCTTTTCTAAATCTTGATCAATTTTTCACACTTTCCCAGCCAGAAATTTGTTGCAGTATTCTGGTAGCAGTCACATCCATACTGATTGTGAAAGTGAGATGGTCTTTTCATTCTTTTTCCACATGGCTTTGTTTGAATACTGAAGAATGTGATTTAGTCCCTTCAGCCATTATTGTGCTCTGAGAACTGGTGTCTGGCTGATTAACTGGACAGTAAGTCATCATCAGAGTGATTATTCATTAGTACACAGCTCCTGATCTCTAAGTATGAGCCAATAAACTGAACAGAAATGCATATTGTTTGCTTTGTGCCTGCTCAAAACCACAATCCAAATTCTATCAGTGATCTGTCAGCCTCATTGTTTACAGCTCCCTCATGGTTTACTGCTCCCTCTATTCCTGCACAGTTTCTCCATCATGATTTGTTTTTCTTCCACGCCACTGATAAAAAGTGAGGCCAAGAATAAACCCTTGAAGGGTGTGGTAATGTTTTTCTTTTTGCTGAAATTTCAGAGTGTCACCCAGTCAGTTCAGATTCAATAGCTTTAATCAGTTATTCTTTTGTCCTGTTTCTTAATCAGAAGGTTGTTCAAGTCTAGGTCAAGTGACGTACCAAAGTGCAAGTATGTCACACCTGCAGTATTTCTTTTAGCAATTACATTTGTAACTGAGTAAGAAGTATTGGAGTATGAGAGTATGGTTCAATTAATTTTTTTTAAAATTAGAATTAATCATTCATTAATCCTATCATGAATCCCATAATTGAGACTTATTATTGTTTGGGTGTTTCTATCTGTTCCTTGTCTACCCTGATATTGATACCAGGTTAATCAGTTTGCAACTTAAGAAAACACTCAGAATTATTGACCCAGCATAAGCTCTGTTTGCAAACTGTGGACCAAGATTATTAGTAATTATTTTAGAGACTATCAGGTAGGCTACAATCCAGTGCAGACACCTCTTAGTAAAGAGTTCTAATCTCTAAGGTATTATCCCAAATTCTTTCGTGCTTGGTCTACCTTCATCTTCAGCCTTCCTCAGGAGAGGATTTTGTGCTCTGGATCTTGATAGAACAGGGCAGAAGTGCAGCAGAGTGTTCCTGAGCCCACTGTCACTTATCAGTGAGTTCTTACTTTGCTCAGTTCGTAGGCTTTCCTGGTTGTCCTCTGTGTAGACCCATTAATTTGAGACACTCCCTAATGATACATTGACACTAGTCTGAATCAACAGGTATGAAATAGTTGCCTCATCTTTAGCCATTCCAATGCCTAAATTATGGTCATTTTGATGGTCATTTTGTTTAAGTCAAGGCTAAAGAGTCATTGGCTTTGCTGGCAGTTGTGTCCAGATGATACTCAATCCTCAACTGTATATTGGTGGCATTATTATCGTAGAATCATAGAACATGGTGAGCTGAAAGATGCCCATCAGGATCATTCAGTCTAACTCCTAATATCAGAGGACCTATGGCAAATAATGACTTAACCTATAATGGGTAAATATCCAAATAATTGGGGCTTTTTCTTCCTTTTTAAAAAAAGTAATGCCATTCTATTTCTAAAGAAAAGTTGTAAATTGTTCTATATTTGAATTACTATTAATCTTTCATCTCATGTGTCCCTAAAGTGTTAGATGCCCATATTTTCTAGCAAAATGAAAGTTTAATTTAATAACTATGCTTAAAATTGTACTTAATTTTGGTGTGTTGAGGATCTCAAGATTAAATTCAGTGAGGCCAATTCAATTAGATATACTGCAGATCTCAGTGAAGATGCCAGCTTCTGGAGAACATAGTTATTAATCACTATGAGATGCATCATGTCCTCTGAGTTAGCTAAATACACACATAGAGCTGGACTTAAACTGATCTTCTTGAGGACCTTCCACTCCTTTAGTGATTAAACAATTATAATAATGCTATCAATGAGAAATTAACTAAGAGAAATTTGACTGTCCAAACCTGGAAAGAAACATTGTAAAAACTTTGTGTCTGCAAGTATTCAGCTAGAAAAAAACATAAAGATCTCAAGTCATAATGCTAGCATCCACTAAAATATGACTAGATAATACAGATAGTTGTATAAACATTGGGAGGAAAAAAAGTAATTCCTGCAGTGATTTCCCATCAATGGTTTCTTCTTTGGCAATCCTATGTGGAAGGACTCTCAGAAATAAGTTTAAATGTTCTTCAGTATGTTTGTACAGTAAATACATAATGCACAATGAGCATGGAAGTGAAGACATCTTCACCTTGCAAAGATGAGAGCCCCCACTTAGAGGAGGGGTTGATTTTCAGATCAATTTTTGAGGAAAGGGTAAAATAAGTAACCTTTGGAATGCTGTATAGAAAATTTAGATTATCTAACAAAATACTGAGATAAAAAGAAGCAACTCAGGTCTCTGATCTATTTTTACTTTAGGATACAGATGAAGGGCCGTATCTTCTTCATAAGTTATCTTTCAAAAGCAGCCTTAATCCATGGTCCTAAAATCAGATCCTATCACTTACCTAACCAGGACATGTGCTGGAAACATTGTATTTTGATTTTATTACACCTTGTATTCTGTGAAGAAAAGGTATTTGAATTACAGCTGCTGTCTTATACATTTGACAAAATCAAGTATAGGGGAAATTTCAGCTTAATAAGGTAAAAGCAGCTTTTAAGAATGATTTTGATACACATAAATGCAGATCAGCCAAGCTGACCCATGCCATCCATTTGGATCTGAAGTGAAATTAAAACATCCTATTAAAATTGGCCATCTGCACTGAGGATGCTACGGAAACCTGCTAATTATTATTAGCTCTATCATAGACTGCAGTGTTGGCATCAGTATTTCATAACTAGCCTCACAGAGTAAAATGTATAACCAGTTCTTTTACTTCCTACTTGCCTAGGACACTTATAGGAATTTGAATCTTGCAGTGCCAAGCTATTTTTTTCCCTGATCAATGGAGAGAGGATAGTACATCTGTGTTATTATTTACTTTGGATCTCCTTTCCCATATATGTATCAGTCCTGCAAGTATTTATGCAGGTAAACAATTACCTCACTGAGGCTGACTTCTAAGGTCCTTAATATTTTTATGTCTTCTGTAACCTAAATTCAATTCGTGAAATATTTTCAGAATTTCCCACTATTTCTAAGTCCTTGCTTAGCTGCTGCTTATTATTAGCAAGATAGCAAAAGAAAAAAAAGAAGTAATGGAAACTTTTTCCCTTTGTTCATTGTTCATTTTGGCTTCATTTAGTGCCCCCAAAGCCATAAAGAAGCTCTCACAGGCTGAAATATATACTGGCTGAAGCCCTGAGGGAATGATTCAGGAGTTCTGTTTCTATGATCAGACATTCACTCACATAAGGATCACTGCTTCCCTTTCGCTGCCATTTTTGTTAGTTTTGATCCATGCCCCTTAGTCTACTGGTATTCAAATAACCTTTCTTTCAACTACAGTAATACAAGTTATTTATTCCCAAGTCATCATTTCAGTTCTTTTCAAAATTGGCAGCTACTGTCCTGATAACATTGAACTGCACTACAAATTCTTCTCAGGAGGAAGAGCCCCAGGCAGCAGTACAGGCTGGGGCTGACTGGCTGGAAAGTTGCTCTGCTTTCCAGGCCCTTGGGATCCTTGGGGACCCCAAACTGAACACGAGCCAGCAATAAGCTCCTGCAGCAAAGGCAGCCTGCAGCATCCAGAGCTGCTCTAGGAGAACCGTTCTCAGCAGGATGAAGGGAGTGATCCTTCCTGTCTACCCAGCACTGGAGAGACACATCTGGCATGCTGGGTCCAGCACTGGACTCCTCATTACAAGAGACACAGACATGCTGGAGCTCTTGAACGAAGAGCCACACAGACAATTAAGGGTTTGGAATACCTGACATATAGGGAGACAGAGATGGAACTGCCTAAAGTGGGATCTTATTGTGTGTACAAATGCCTGACTGGGGGAGTAAAGGAGTCAGAGTGAGACTCTTCATTGCATCAGGATAAAGATCAGTAGGGATAAACTGAAAATCAGGAAATACAACTTAAAAATAAGAAGAAACTTTCTTAGTGTAAGGGTTGTCAATGCAAGGAACAATTTGCCCCAACAGGTTGTGGATTCTCCATCCTTCAAAGCACTCAAAACCTGACTGAATGCATCCCAGAACAATTTGCTATAGCTGACCCTTCTTGGAGATGATGTTTGCACAAGATGGTCTCCAGAGGTTCCTTCTAACCTCATATTTTCCATCATTTACTTTATTGGAAAAATACTTTGTGGAGAAGGTATTGGAATGGTTCTTGAATCCAATTCCATGCATGCATATTACTGAGAATAAAATGTGCCATCAGAAATAGCAACGATAGGTTGTTACTGGTTATAGGCTGTATTTGCAAGACTCAGCCTTTCATAAACTCAGCCTTTCATAAATTCACTTCTAACAAGTCCATGCTTTCAATTAAGGGTTGTGGGTTGTTCTTTAACAGAGCTTGGTACAACACAACATTCTATATACACTTCTCTGCTTAGACAGGTTTGATGGAAGGTGAGAATCAATAATTTAAGTTCTTTTAAAAATATGCATAAGTACATCACAGAGAATATAAAAACTTCAGGGGAAAGGTGATATTATTATTTAATGCCTTCTTGATGAGGTTTATTTTGGTAAGCTTTTGACAGCACAAGGTAACATATCATCTTTGCGTTGACACAAACACTATCAAAATATGAAAGGATGCACAGCAGAAAAAGAACTGCATCTAAAATAGATTTTTGAGAGAGCAAACTGGTTTTTTCCTTCCCAATAGTTAGATTTTTTTTGTTTTGTTAGAGTATCGCAAATGTCTTTATCCAAAATTAAAATGAATTTTTTTTGCAGTAGGTCACTCTTTCCAGGTCTGTTTGAAACTCTCGGTTTCTTTCCTGGCACTTGAGATGGCAATGAATGTCTTTTTTTTTCCATTGTTCCACTGTTTTTGCAGTATAGCTGCTTTCATTACTCACTTCACTGTGCACACTGTGCTATGCATTTTTACATTGGAGACCAAGGCCTTTTATGATTTTTCCTCTCTATTTTTCCTTTGTTTTGTTTGCAATGAGCAAACTCTCTCTCTGAGAGCTCCAGAGGGCAGTGTTGTGCTGAAAGCATGGGTTCTCTTGGCTCTGTCTGGTTATTTTTTGGGAACCAGGAGGCTGAATGTTATTTACTGAATGTTATTTACAGACTTGCTTGAATGGCTTAAGTCTTAATTCACAACTGCCTTGTATATACACACTTTATGGCTGGGGTTCTTGCAACAAATTAGCTTAGTTTTTGCACATACTATGATCTTCAAGGCTTTTTCAAATGCTGTTATAGATGAAATCAATTTAAAAATAGAGGTAAAAATATCAGGCATCTTAAATAATGCTATGCCAGATTCACCAAGAAGGTTCAATGGGCTGGAATATTAATTTCCCTCATTGTGTCACACTGCAAGGAAAGGAGGAAAGAAGTCATGCTACAAGGCTGCAAGGCAATGCTCTTCCCCTTCTCCCTCAGGAGTTCTGCAAAAGAGCAGTTTTCAGTTCCAGTTAAGGCCTCTCAAGAGGACACTGTGAGAAAGCCTGCAGGGAAAGCATCAAACTACACACCTCCTTCAAGTATGGTCTCTCACATGTTCCCTCCTACTTCTCCTGCCTCAGTGAGGTGCACACCAGAATTGCTACAGACAGGAAAAGACAGGATCACCAGGTCAAATTGCCACTGCCCTCCAGACTCCTTGAAAATTTTAAATTTTCTCATTTTTTAGGCATTTTTCACATGGACACATTGTCTGCATCTTAACTGACTGTGTGATGCACAGAATGGCTACTAACAAAAAGTTACATTCCAGCAGCCTTTCAAACCATCAGTCTCTCACTTGGATCCACACGTTGACCTGTCCAGGCATTTCTTCTCGCCCCTAAACTCCTATGTCTCTTGTCATCTGTCCACATCAGCACTCTTTTCTGACACCCACACTGCTCCCAGGCACCCTGTCTTCTGACACTCTAACTCCTGTCATCTGTATGTCCTCCTCTTTCAGATTCAAGTCCAATGTCCACCACCTCCTTGCAGTGACCATGGTTTATTCTTTCTTTGGTCCTCAGGGACAAATCTTGCTGCTCAGGGTGCTACTTTGGTTAGAGGCATGAGCAAGGACAACAAAGCTAGAAATATTCTAACTCATCAACGAGTTGTCTAAGGACATTCTATGCCACCACAGCTTTCAAGTATAGAAACACTTGTTTACCCTCTTGGACTGTAGAAATCACCTTGTGAGCTTTGTGTGGCTCACAGCCATAGCTTGAACTGTTTGGATGCAAGCCTGCATTCAGGAGGACACTTTCACGAGCTGGCGTGCCACCTTTTTAAAGCATGCCCTTCAAGCAGTAGCAATTGGACGGGCAGAACCCCCCAGACATGTCCCAGAATTCCAGTCCGCTTGGGTCCTTTCCAAATGATATGTATTGGAAGGTACCCTGGGATGGTCATGGAGAGCTGAAACGAGAACCTGTGACAGGGAACATGGAACATTTTGCACTTTAGGTTGCTCTTGGGCCTCCATACCACCGAACAATGAAGATAGACTGAAGAGTGGGTGCTGCAAATCTTTACACATTTAAGTGGTCCTGGCAGAGTAAATCTAAGTTTTCACCAGGGCATGAACTCCGTCTTCCTACAGTGAGACACTTGGCAGCAAGCATGGGGCCATCCTGCAGAGTGCTCAGGGCATGAATTCATTTTTTGTTGAATTTTTGTTGAATAAGGACAAATATGATTTAGTTCTTCAGTTTTTGTCCTCTGAAACACATTGTCTTAAAGTACTATCAAGAGGAAAAGGAGGAAGGATAAAATAAAGGGTGGGGCAGTACTTGGGCAGATGAAGTGCTGATAGGACAGTTTCCACAGAAATAGTTAAATCCTATACCTCCAGTAGCAAATGTTACGAGTAAATCTGCTTTTATATTCTTTGTGTTGCATGCTGACAGAAGTCTATGATACGACTAAATTCTATGTGGATGTTGAGGATCTACTAGGATGTGTCACTTGCACCTACACAGGTGACATGGGTCTCCCACGGCTATCTACAATAACCCCATTGACATGAAGAGCTATGACAACGGGCCTGGAATTGCTCATGCGTGAAGTAGATTTTCAATATCCTCATGAGACTGAGAAATATATCACTCTTTAAAACTGCTCATACAGCACAAGCAGGCTTTGCTATTAGCTCTGTCGATAAACATATCTTGGGATTTGTGACTTGAAGACAGTGATGCTCCATGCCAAGAAAAGGGAGTGGAAAGAAAATGTTGCCATCTGTTTGTGTAGAAGTTTAAATTCATGCAGCAGATCTCCTGCGCTGTGAAATATGAGTCTTCTCTTTTTCTTACAGTCTTGAGAGTTGAGGCAGTGTTCATGAAGCAAGACCTGAAAATAGACTGAAAGGGTGTTCACCGTCAAGCCTCAGTCTCTGATTCAGATGCCTACATTGAAAGCCTCCAGAAATCAGAGAACCTCTCTCCAAAAACATCAATCAAACCATCATCCTTTTGCTGAAGCTCCAGTGACACTCAAGGGAAGCTGGGTTGCTCCTGTGAACCCCCAAGAGATACACCAAATCTCCACAGGGCTACTCTTTCCACAGGGTCATTATGGATCACCCACGTTTGGCAGGTTTGGGTTCTAACATTGGATTGGTATGAAATAATTTCAAATATAAAGGTTTTAAAATGACATTGCTAAAATTCACCTGAAGGATGACAACATTGCTGCCTGACAGAGGTAAATAAAAAAACCCTCAGGTACTTGTTTTTATTTATAATAGTTTGTGGTAACCCAGATATAGAATTGCCTAGACAACTGTGACTTAATCATGTGCAACTGCCAGCTTGCATTTTTGCAGGCACATCTACCCTGACAAAGGTTTTTAATATTTAAAATCATGCAGATTATCTATTCAGCCCTCAGAAAACTCATTGTGATTAATTCAGTATCTCAGTTTCAGGCACTTCAACTTCTGACACCTTTCTTCAGGCTACAGAGAGTGTTATTAATTGTACTAAAAAATCCTGTGCAAATATTTTTAAAATATTATTTAGTACTCAGTTAATTTTTTTATATTAGTATGTTACCATCTATCAATGTTGTCACAAGTCTCTAGATCTCAGAAGAATTTTTTACTCTGCTTTTAAAACACAATTTTATTCTAAGAGCCTCTGTTTATGCACATTTATCAGTCATGTCTACTCAGAAATGCTTATATCATATCTGAGGTCAGGAATTCAGCTGCATTTAAATTATATGCCAGATGGATGGGCAATGCATACATTTCAGTTCTTTGACAACTTAATGAACATATCTCTTGGCAAGATGAGGTTATCTGAACATCCCAAATCATCTGTCACATTTGTTTCCAAACTTTTGGGCTGTAGTCTAGTCAGAAATGAAAGCTGACCCCCTCAATGTCTCATTGACCTTTAACTAAAAAAAAACCAATTATTTGCTTCCTAGCACAGGATCTTACCATGGCCTTGTCAAGTAATGGGGGTAAATCCTGATTTATAATGAGTTTCAGAGATCTAGAAACTTTAAATAGCTAAATCTCTCACCCTTCAAGTAAATTATTCTGTTAACCATTTAATTTAACTGGAAAACTATGCAGAAAAAAAGTTCATAGCTGACCACTAAACTGGTTACCTCATTTTTGAAAAACTATCTGCAAGTACTGTTGGCTTTAATTTTCAAGAGTGATCAGGAAACAGAACTTTAAAGAATATTTTCACTTTCTCAGGAAGGAAAAATCTGAGACATTTAAGTTGAAATTTCCTGCGGAAGACCAAAGCTTGGCAAAACAAGTCAAATTAAACATTTCTGATAAATTTTACCACCTATACACCAACAACATTAATAGAATCTATACTTAAGAGCGCTGCATTCCCTTGGAAATTGATTCACTAGTATCATAAACTGGAAGCCCAAAATGTCCTTGAGGTGCTTAAAATTAGTGGATGGCTGCAAAGTTGGCTTATATGAATCACCCAAGGTCACCTATGCACTGATTTTAGCAGCAAAGCTGCAATGAGAACCTGGAAGTTACTGACTTTCCTCCTAATGGTCACTTCACCAAACCAGGATACCACCATTATGGGAGACAATGATAATAAAACACAGCAATGCTCTCAAATTGCACTAAAACTGCACTTTCACTGTTCTGAAAAGCTATCATTCAGACTGAAAGATACCAAAATTGCTGGGCCAACATCGTCTAAATACATAAGTGTCACAAAGAATGTAGTTTTTATAAGTAGAGTAATATTGCAAAAAGAGAAAGAAAGAGAATATGAAAAGAGAGCAGAAAATCCTGCTAAAACGTTAAAAAGGAAAGAATAGTAAGTAATGGAAACTATTTAGTCATTATTCAAGATCCTACTGAACTCAGGTATAATACTAGCTGCAAGTCTTTGAGAACACTGAGATGAAAGTTCACAGAATCATAGAATAGTTGGGAATTGGAAGGGAACCTTTAAAGGTCATTTAGTCCAGCCCTTCAGTGGGGGGGAGGGGGGGGGCGCAGTTGTCCAGACTTCCACACAAGGTTTA
>VWZN01003796.1:144935-157138 GCA_013396955.1 Regulus satrapa | reverse complement strand
AGGTTTAGAATCCCTTGGTATCTCTTCCCCTCCTTTTGCCATGGGTTAGCACAACACCATTGATAAAGAGAACCTCTAATAGACAACCTGTTCCTGTCTGGGTGACCCTCACTGCTGGCTCTTGTCATCCTCCTGGCAAGACAGCTGCTCAGTGCTTCTTTGTGTCTCCCTGTCCCTGACTGAGTTCCTTCCCATTTCTTGTTGTCATCCTCTCCATTTTTCCCCAGAGTCCTCCATCTTCTGAAATGTCAATCCACATCTTCCCACGTTACTCCAAGGACATTCATGCAAATCTGTTCTTTTTGCCAGTTTCCTGTCAGCGATTCTCACCTCCCATCACCCTTTCCAATAACTAATTCTGACTCTCAACACCCCCTTTATGGTTTATCAGCCTCTTCTGTCCTCTCTCTGCTCACCTAACCATTCTGACATCATGCAGGTTCCTCCTTATTTTGTAAAGAAAAAGAAAGGGAACGGTGGTCTTTATCCCCCTTATTTTGGTAACCATTCTGCCATTTTATTCTATCTCTCCCTTTTAGGCTCACAGACTGCAATCACTACCTGCAGCCAATGCTCTTGGCTTTCACCAACTGTATTCACTGAACTTTACTTTCAACACCACCTCTAATTACCTCTTTCTAACTAGTGCTGTGAATCAGTAGTCATTTGCAGTTCCTCCCTAAGCTTCAATGTGACTTCATTCTGCTCTTCTTGGCCTATCATCTTTTTCTCTTTATCAAGAGATTCCAATCTGCTCATATTGACAGACTACCACTGACAATTATCACTGACAATTACATTTTCAGGGAACAGCCTTTGTACTTTCTCCCAAGCTGCTCTTCTCTTCTGAGAATCCACCCCCTTGTTATTTTTCAATTATTTTGAAACTTTACTTTTCAATCATCTCTCTTTGCTCTTAAAAAAACCCAAAAAACAAAAAAACCCTGGGGTTGCCTTGCTCATTATATTTACCAGCACTGCCTCAAAACAAACTTAACAGCACTGCCTCATAATTTCTACAAATCCCACTTGCCTATATCCTTCTTGCGTTACCTTTCAGTTATTTACTTTTAGACAGAGGCTGTTTTATCACAGAACCTAACATAAAGAGTTAATTTTCTATAAAAAAGCTATCAAGCATCATGGTTATATAAATACAGCATGTTATATAAATTACAACAGGACTTTAGATTTCAGTGTTGTACAGCAGAGTATGAAGACCTTGATACAAAGAAAACAGAACTACAAAGCTTAAGAATGTGAGCTGGCCCTTAAAAACTCATTTCTCAGACATGCTAGCCATACATGAGTGTAATATATGCATCAATTATATGGCATATATCAATTGTCTTGACAAATAAAGGTTTATATATAGAATTCTGTCTTCACTGTAAGCTAAAGACATTTTATTACTAATTACAGTATGGCCAAGGATTTTCCATCTGAATCTTCCATCTGTGAATACACATTTTTTCAATATTTGTCAAAGAGAAGAGAGGTAGAATATATAAAACAATAATATTTAGTAGTTATAGTCAGTGACTGGAAATTATCTTTACAGTTTGTTTTCTGATTCTGTATTAAGTTTGAACGCTAAGTTTGATAATATTTAGGTTCCAAAGCCAATATTTGAAGGATTACATGCAAACCTTAAGAAAGCATTGGGTTTTTAAAAAAAATTTGTTTTGTTTGTTTGCTTGTTTTGTTTTCTTTTTGTGCTAGCTAGTTTTACACAGTCTCTTCTAAAATGTAATTATTCATCAGCCAGCACTTGACCTTGGATGGCATAACTTAGATGTTGAAACTACCCAAAACATCCATATTTGCCAAACCTGTCTTGCATGAAATGGAATGAGGATATTTACAGAAGGAAAATGCCAAAATAGAAAATTAACCCTTCCAGGGGTTTTGTATAATCAAATATTGCAATAAATATTATCATATCCAATAGTTATTTTACTGATAAAAATTGATCATAACATTCCCACCAGAAGTGTTTTTACCAGTTAGACTGGTGGTATTTCTGGCTGGGAGGGAGCAACTGGCTTTTTTTTTTTTTATGCTGCTTTTCTGTTAGTATGCCAAGAAGAAAACTCAACACCAAGTTTTAATACAAAACATACAAAATTGATTTGCTTTCTCTGATACAAAAGGATACAGCAAATCTCAGCTTTTGTGACAATGCCTTTTGGAGGAAGGTAATTTCTATAGGAGTGCTTCCACAAGCAGTGGTGTCTGTCCTTCCGGTGGTGTACAGAAGAAAGGACAGGACAGAAGGACACCCTGTGAAACTTTGTTTGCTAACTATGCCAAAGAGCAGCAGTGTCTGACAGATGTGGTAAGACTGTGAAGGGCCTTCCAAACCTATCTGCACTCTTACAAGAAGTCCTCACTCCAGGACTGCACTGAAAAGGATTTGCTCAACATATGCATCCCCTTTACACGCATCTCTTTCCACCTTCTACGAATAGAAACTACTCACAGAAAACACTGAAAGAAAAGTTTCAAACATGTGACTGTGACCAAGTGATCCATCGAGCAGATCTCTAGTCTCATGATCCTAATGAATATTACCATGCAAGGTGGCTGGTGGAGGAACCAGTCTATAATGTCCACTGCTTCCAGTCCATCCCTGTTAAAATAGCGGGACGTAAGGACTCGGCTGCAGCATTACACCCACCTTACTGCAGGTACCCTTACTACTACTTAGGACCTTAGAAGGGGGTTTACAAATTAGTCCAAAAGCATTATTTACAACTATTAATAGGAAGTTATTACTAAATGTCCCTCACCTTCCTTGCATCTGATTTTAAACTCACTTATCATACTCAAGTGTGAAACCTCGTGCCTTCCAGGGCTTGAGCTGTCCCTACTTGGTGTCAACGATGCTACATTATTTTGGAGAGTCTGAAAAATATAACTATGTGCGTACAGACTCCCTCTCAAAACCTGTTGAAAGACTGCTTTTGCACATACACTAGGACAGAGATTACATTTACAGCCCTGCTGTGTCATGCTCTCACTGAGAACTAGTCAAGTAAAAAACATAAACATTAATATAAATTACCAAGATCTTGTAGTCTTTATTGAGATGAGTTTCCACAAGAGAGAGGGAAAATCTTCCTCAAGTAGGGATTGCAGGAATCAAGCCAAACTTAAAAGGATTAGGTTTCAAATGGTAAGATACTTTCTCTTTTTGTTTATTTTTGCTTTATGCCCATCTTGCTACAGCTATGACTGAATATGTTAATCAAAATCCTATAGAACTGTACTAATTTGTGTGTGTGTTTACTTTTCATTTACATAACTATCTTATAATAGGAGATTTCTCCTTTGTGCTAGATGTCTTACGATGTAATTTAAAGCCACAGCTACCAAAATATCATATTCCAGCAGTCCCACCACTATCAATTCTATAGCCCAGTCATTACCATAAATTTTTACACAGGACCTAAATATACATTTCCAGTCTCATGATGTCCAAACAGTCCTTTAGTCAAAGAAGTCAAATGTTCCCTGTGATGCATCCTAAAAATCTGCATTTATTGCTTTGGAAAACAAAACAGGAGAAACATCCAAAACTTAAAAGGCCTTCACAGAAAGATCAGGAAACACATGACTGTAGAGTGTCTTAATTGCAAAGATAGGATTTGTGTGTTTGAAACACAGGAAATGCTTATGAAAATGAGCAAGAACAAACAGTGATACATATCTGCATAATCAGTGCAAAGCTACAAATACATTTTACTATTAGATATGTATTTTAAAGGATATACAGACTTGATTAAGCATGACATCTAATGTTCAACTGGCAATGGGTGGGATGGAATAGAGCAACTGAGATGGCATGCATTTTCAAAACATGCAAACAAACAGAAACCCCCAAACAAAGTCAAGAATGAAACAGGTCTCCTCAGTCATCTCTGAGGGGGCCAAGAGGGCATGAAATCCCAAACAGCTTATAATAAGAGTTTATCTTCTGGCCTCTGTTTATTCTGTGACTTCTGTTTGGAGGAGACAAGCAACTATTATTTTTCCATAGCCTATAAATATTGTCTAGGAATTTCTGACCTCTGCTAATGCTTGAATCTCTCCCATGAGTACCCAGAGTATGTGCAACCAAAGTCCTGCTTAAAGTCAACATGGAGTGGGTTGCCGGCCTGTGGTGGGCCGGTTCCACAGAAGATGGTTTCACATCTGTGATACTTCCCTGCTGTGGGACCACAGTAGGATTTTAAATGCCTCCTAAGCAGGGATGAATATGTTTTTGCATCCTTCCACTTTCTGCCTAGAGTAGTCATTGAGTATCTGTGCCAGCCTTTTATATATACTTTATATACTATCTCAAGAACCTGATCCACCTAGACTTTTATAGTGCAAAACTTTCTATTTTTAACAATTTTTTCGATTTGCATATGGATGTGAGCATGCCTGTTCTTGACAGTTACAGAATGAAAATAAACAAACATCTTTAACCAGACGGCTCTTTAACAAAGATAATGTAAATTTCTTGTGAAATAGCACAGACCAGTTTTGAATAATTCTCTAGAGACAGTAATTTTCCTAACATTTGGAGAAGTTTTGTATCAAATGCAGAGTTTGAAGTTGATATCAGGTAAATTCTGATTGTATATCTCTTGTGCTTGTTACGTACAAAGCATTGTACAAAACCTGTGATACAAAGAAGTCTCTCATTGGGCTGCATCGGCCAACTCACTGTCTAAAAACATTGCACTTTAAGTACATAAATCAGTAAGTACAGAAAATGTAAATAATTATTTTGTTACCTAAATTTTATAAAACATGTAGATGACTGTATTTACTTTATTTCAAATGGCTGAAGATAGTTGTTACTTATTTTCTTTCTGGACCACTAAAAAAAATCCGACTTATTTACTGTGACACTTCTTTGATCATCATATAGTTATATAATTACACAGTTCAGCTGAACAAAAGCACCACCACAACTGTTTACTATTTATAATGAACAATTCTTGAAGTTCAACCTTTTTTTCCACACCTGCTAGTTAAAGGTTTTATCCATTTAAATAGATAGCTTCAACACACTGTTTTCTGAATGCAAAAAATGAACTATTTTCAGCCCACTCACACAAAGTCTTGGTGCATAATATCAAACTCTTTGCTTTGTTTTATATGCATTGCAAAATGTCATCTTGTCCTGTTTTGGATGGCCATGGCCAGAGTACACTTATGATCACTGCTGATTTAAATCACCGTTTTTGTCCCAGTCAAAATCACTTCAGTATACAAAAGCCGAGAAGTTCTATGAATTTCAGTTTTGAAGAACAGTATCTCAGACTGAACCTTCTCTGTTCTCTGAAAAGTCAATCAGATTAGTAGTGTGCACTCAGAGCTCTCAATGAATATAAACTAGAAGGAAGTTGCCTATGTGCTATGCAGAATTGTACAGGCAACTCTCAGTTGTATGTGGGTGTGTAACCCAGGTTGCAGATTAACAGTGCTATGCTAAAACAAAGCAGAAAAAAGGGGAAAACACCCACCATTCTTCTTTGAATTTCTGATCTCACTTTTTGAGTTTAACTCCATTCCTTAATAAATGTAATACACAGGAAGTTCTTATCTAATGTGGACATGCTTTGTATTACCTCTGTGTTAACTTTATGTGGGTTAGTCTACTCCATTGCTAGTTTTAATAATTAAGAACTGACTGTGTAACTTTGTAACTATGGAAGAGCCCAGCAGCCCACAGAGCCCGGTTTATTTAACATCTAGAACCAAAAACCAAATTTAAGTTTCTGCTAAAAACCAATTACTTGCCGAAATACCTCCCTAACTCACATCAAAAATCATCAGAGTTCCCTTTAATATATTTTTTAACCCAACAGTGATAAAAAACTGCTGCAATACTGGATTTCTATTAATATAAATAAAATGTTGAAATGCTTGAACGTCAAAGCAAAAGCAGAACAAGTGAACAAACACAATGCACTTAAAAGCAGACAGAGTGGATTCCTCTGCCCCCAAGGCCTAGAGACTGACAAAAAGCCATTTTATAATAAGACTTTGTAGCTGTACCAAAAACCTTGACTTAATTGGCTAACTGTACATTTCATTTATTTAGATGGTAATTAACACTGATTATGCTTCCAAAATACAATATACTCTTGGACAATGCAACGAAAACAGTAGTTTCCGTCTGAAAGATTTTTGAGAGGGGAAAGTTGTTTCCTGCTGCCCCCTCCCCATTCTCATTTTTCTCTTCATATAGCCAGCATCTACTTCATGAGCACAGCCAAAAGGCAGAGACACCCAAGTAGCCAAGTGTAGGCAAGTGCCCTGAGATCCATGAACTACAAAGGCAGCTGGAAGGAACTGGCAGTCCCTCTCAGGAAGGGAACCCAGACACTGACAAACCCTGGGAAGCTGCTGAAGGAGCTTAATTGCTGGGGAGGAGGAATGGTTGAGACACCTCTCAAGGAGCAGGAGAAATGCAATTCTCAGTGTATGAAACAGTGTATGTAATTCTCATTTACTCTTGTAGAAGAATTGATGGAGAGGCTGCTTAAGGGCTGGTGGGACAACAGAGGGCAGGAAAGGAACAGGGGTAGATAGCCTTTTCTTCAGGGAATCTTTTTTTTGGGCTTTTTTCTCATCATAAAATTAAAACTATTGACTTCATGTTACTCATGAGCATTAAAGATCGACGCAGATACAAAATAATGTGATATTCTTTGCTATTCTGAAAAGAAAGGTCTTACCTACCAGCCCTAAATTTTAGCTTTGGCAGTAGCTTAACTCCTGCACTAAAATGAAAGCAAAAGGCTTTTCATGCTGTGACACAACAGTGTACTGAATTGGAATGAACCTTCTTGCTCCTTTGAATTTATACCTTAATACAGTAGTTCTGATATGCTGACTAGAATCGAAATGACACTGATGGCAAAACCACTGCTTTAATTCATGTATACATACAGTTCTTGTAGGAATCTCTCTAAACTACTTGACATCCTGTACCAGTGTACACTGAGTAATAACTTTGCATAAAATGTTACTTTATATGTTGGCTTTAATTTCATTGAACATCCCCTTGTTCTTTTAACCCTGGAGAAAAATAAAACTAGATACTTCTGTCACAAGATTTCTTACTGACACAATTCTAAAAATCCACTTAATAAAAAGTACCTGCCCTTTTTCAGGTAGCAATACAGTATTGTCATATAGTCAAAGGAATTATAGTCATATCAAAAGAAAAACATTTATCAAAATATTTGCTTTCAGACTTGTTCACTGTTTATTATTTAAATTTACATCAGTTGCTGCTTGCAAAACTTCCAGGGAAATAATTTAATTTTTTTTTCTTTTCCCACTGCATAGTAAATACAGCCTTCTTAGTATTTCAGAAGTATAGTACTATAGAAATGCTAGGGCCTGCTTCTGCTCTGAATGAAGTTAATGGGAAAACACCAACTGACTTTATTAAGAGTTAGGTCAGGCCCCAGATTTGCAGCTTTTGAAATTTCATAGTTGAAAATTTTCTGGCTAACCTTCAGAACTGACTACTTCTACAACTATATACTATTTACAATTTTATTTATATGTACTTCTTTATTACAATATGTAATATCAGTGTTCCTTGTAAAGGTTACTATTTTAAAGAAATTAGACTGAAGTTATTGCCAATCAACCTTTTAATAAACTTAAGTGGGATGACTTTCAGAATTTTTCTCAACATACGATTCAGTTTTTATTCACTCCTGCTATCTTTGACAATTTCTTAACTACCTTAATTTCAAAGCCTTTTTCAGTGTAATAAAAATGTCCTTTTGGTAGAAGTTTATTGGTCCCATTTCAAATTACGTTCTGAAACATTCCTATACTGATGAGGACTCATTATTTTAGCAATTTTTCTGTTTCAACACAGTATATCAAGCCATGCCTCTCAAACAATCAACCTCAGTATAAAAGTGTAAGTGAGGTCAAAGAGATTGCTCACCAAATCTTTGCTCAAGTTGTTTGATCACACAGACACAACTGTCTGAATTGTTGCATATGCTGTATAATGTTATCATACAAATTTAAGCATTTCCATTATTGACTGCTGTTTGTGTATGCATACGTTGGTCATAACTTGCTGGTCATAAAACTACAACAAAGGTCAAGATATATCAATACTGAATTAAGACCTCTAGTCTTGTCTCTCCCAAAATTAAGAAAAATCTGTGTTCTTTATGACTGATCAACTCATGATTTTGTGCTTCAGTTATACACATTTTCCAAAATTAAACTGCGAAGTTAATGTCAAATACTGTGTTGTAACTTTAAATATAACTGACATATTAGAACAGGTAGGTGGGTAATTATGATAAACTACACAATAGTGCTACTGTGGATAATATTATTTATCAATCCTGTGGTCCCCATCATTCATGCATTTACAGTTTGGGAATACAGTGACTGCAAAGGATAATAATTCATAATGGCTACATTCTCAGCACTTCATGCTAGCTCACTAGACAAAATAAAAAAGGTTAATTGTATAACTGGAAAAATGTAAAATTTTATTCCAAGAAAATTAACAAGCTACACAGGTAAATTTTGGCAAATGCAACTTTATATTGAAATCCACACATCTGTATCTTAAAGAAGGAAAGACTCACAGACTCTAATGTATTTCTAAAATACTAAGAAATCATAATTATATGCTTTCACAAGTTAAAACTTAAATAATTTAAAACAACCAATACACCAAAATGTGCAGAAAATATAAACAAGACTGTGCCTTCAGTAGAATAAATGCTTCACAAATTGTGCAAGATATCATACTAAGGCTGCGGTCTCCCCATGACAGCTGTCTTAAAATATAAACATACATCAACTGCCTGTGTTTCTCAGAACAAACTGGAAAGGGCGGCACACCTAGAAAAAAAAAAAATCATATAATCCCAGTGATGTGCATATTGATTTTGGGAACCATTGGAGTAAAAAGGAAAAAAGAGGACTAAGTGATCTTTCATGCACTCCCAAATGACTGACCAGAGTTATTGATTTAATTTTCCTTGCTTATTTGCTTCAATGCTAAACAAAATGGAAGATACTAGATAACCCTTTAAGGCAACATGTGTTTATTCTGTATAATTATAACTGGATATTATCATTAACGTTGCCTAACAGACTGATATCTAGCTTTTTAAAAAATATAAATAAGAGTCTATTAAACTTTATACCAAATCAGCAAAAAACACAGAATACAGTTAAATGTTAGTAATTTCACTGTTAAGGAAAATGGTAATTAGAAAGAGTAATATATTTGGAGGAAAAAAAAAAAACTTAAAGTCAAAATCTGAACAAAAATACTGCTTTGGAATGCTCCCCAAAACTTACTCACAAGGCAAACAGATTTGTAAGTGTGATAATCCAATAATGCATGGCACATCTTTAATCAGTTACAGTACTTGAGTCCCCAGTTTTCAGTCTTTGCAAAATAATAATTGTATGAAATGTTTTAAAGATCTTCAGATGTCTAAAATTAGTTTTATCAACACATTAACCTCATATCAACTTAATTTATTAAGATGTCCAATGCTAATCTTTTTTGATGTTCTTATTTTATGTAGTGATATACACAGCATTTAGCACTGATACTTAGCACCTGCTACTTTCATAATCTAGATTTCAACCACATAAAGGAATTCAGGGCAGTAGTTCAGTCCTTTGTTCTTAATTACAAACCTTCAGCAGTGGTCAGCAGGAACATGTTTAGGTTTAAAACAGGATTAGAGGTGAGCTATTGCAGAGACTGCAGAATGTTGCCCAAATCCTTACAGCTGCTGACATCCCATTCTTGATTTTCTCCTCAAGACATGGCTACAGGCCACAATTGCTTAGCAGAGAATGGTAGTGTTTCACAAGGCTAAAGATTTACAGATGCTCCCTCATATAACACAGTAAGGTTCCCTTGGTAACCTGGATTTTCTGCAGTAAAGAAGGGTTGTGCTGAAACAGCGCCTCAGCTCCCTGTTGGAGAAAATGCAGACAAAAGGATTGATTCCAGCTTGGGCAAAACTCATCCAGACAGCGGCCGTTAGAAATCCCCCAGGTACTACGGGCCCTCTTGCAAAAACTCTCCAGTAACAGGCTACCAAATAGGGACCCCACAAGGTCAGAAAGAGGAATGTCATGATGTAGAACATTCTGCTGATTCTCTTCTCCATTTTGAATTCATCTAAAACCAGTAGCCTCCTCCTGCCTGTGGTGTTGGCGTTTTGCCTGATTCCCAGCAAGGTTGGAGGTGTGGGACCCCTTCCGAATCCAGCCAGCCAATTAGCAGCTGCTTGACCACTCGCTCCAGGACCATGAAAAGTCCAGTTCTGGCTCACTGCTGCAACAAACTGGACTGGCTTCATTTTCCTGCGATCGTGGACAAAAAATATCAGCTTGAGGTAGACAAGCTGTGTGGCTAGGAGGATAAGGGCAAGAAGAAGCATAAATCCCAAGGAATCGTTAGCCCTGAAGGAACGGTGCTGGAAAGTGCATTGGTCTTCCTCCCTAATGAATGAGTAGGTGCCCACATCTAAAACTGGGGGGAAAGCCATGGCTACAGAGAGAGTCCACACCATACAGATAACAGCCAAACAAGTCCAGAAGGTCAGTCTTTTCGTATAAAAACGGTGGTGGGCAATAGCTAAGTATCTCGTGACGCTTATGCAGAATAACATGAAAGCAGTATGAAAGCAGGACAAAACCCCCAAAAAGGCAATCACTTTGCAAGTAAGAGTCCCATATGTCCACGTAGAGCCATTTTTTACCGAGGTGAAAACAAAAGGGAAACAAATTGCAGATCTGAGGATATCTGAGCAGCAAAGATCCAACAGGAAGTAGTAAGGAGCTCTATGCAAGGTCTTATCTTTGACTAGCAAAATGGAGATCAGAAGGTTACCCACCACACTGACTCCTATTATGAAACCCAGTGAAGTCAATTTCAGAAAAGCTGTTAAAGGAGAGAGATTTTGTAAAATGTTGTCAGCTGCATGGCTGTAGTTCGCCATAGATAGATGGATGATATGTATATTGCCTCAGTCAAGTCTCATGATCTATATTTAAGAACAAGGAAAAAATAGATCCATACATCTTACTGAAAATGTAATCCACAAACAGAACTGATCTTGTGTCTAGTCATACAGTACATCCTCTTCTTTCTGATTTGTCATGCCATCAAAATATCTGAAAAAAAATCGAGCTATCAGTTCTTAAGTTAACACAAAATGATGCCAGAAAGTGCTAACAAAGATGTTAATTTATGGAGAACCAAATGAAGTTGTAAATTTGAGTACTATTGTTTGTTTTTAAAAAACATGAGGCTTTTTTTTTTTTTTTAACTGACTATATAGTATGATTGACTATTGGCAGATTTGGCTTGTTACAGTTTCACAACTGACCAATGCCCCTCATATTTGGTAGCACATATAATTTCACAGTTAAAGCCTCAGAGATTTTATGAATCAAAAGATTCCCAGTTTGCAAGCCCAAGAGTTAATCACTGACATCTTTTTTCAAAGAATCCCCAAAGACTGCTGATATTTTGACATTACCTACATTTATTTTATGGCTACAGTATTTGTCAATGTTTTTAAGAGGCAACTGCTGTGTTGATATGGATCACACCCAAAGAAACCCTGCAGAATTTATGTTTTTTAACCCAAGTCACCAAAGCACATTAATCACACAGTCTTAGTTTATGCATTTTGTAAGAGAAACACTATTCACAATCCCACTCCCTTTCTGCTATAAACCATAATTCTATCATTTAGGCTTTTAGATAAACAGGTATCTAGACAGTCGAGAGCAATATGCTTTAGGGTGTCGTCCCCCCAGCCTCCCCCCCCCCTTTCCCCCGTGCTTTAATGCAAATCGTTAAAGCCTCGACATAATTCATAATAAGCAACGGTCAGTGTAAATACTGAACAAAAATAGGCAGCACATCCAAGATATAATGCCCATCCTTTCGAGAGGGCTAGTTTTGGTTATCCTTAAATAAATAGAGAAATTGGTTTTTGGTTTTGTTTTTTTTTTGGGGGGGGGAGTTGTTGTGGTGGTTTTTTGGGGTTTTTTTTTTGTATTTTAGCTAATTAGGGCTTCACGATTCCCATTAATCCTCCCAGTGAATCCTACAGGAACACATTTCATGCAATAAAATAAAGAACTGTCGTTGCCTTTTTTTTTTT
>VWZN01003796.1:123261-143533 GCA_013396955.1 Regulus satrapa | reverse complement strand
CGGCGGCGCCGGGAGGCGGCGGGCTCTAGCCTGGGCCGCCGCAGGGGCCTCCCGCCGGCCCCCGCACCCGCCGGCGCTGACCCTCGCTGTGCCACCGCGGCAAAGCCGGGAGGAAGCGGGAAGGGCTGGGGATCCCTCCGCCCTCCCGCCTCTTCGGTTTGTATGGGAGCTTATCCTGGAGAAGTGGGAATATGAGAGCCGTGCCCCAAGAGTAATTCGCTTTGGCTGCGAGGCAGTTGAGGAACGGCTTGTTTTGGGTCGAGAGATTTGGATCCCGAGGAACTTCTTCGCCGGGAGCTTCCATTCAAGCCAGAATAAATCCTTTTGTGGGACAGATTTATAGGGTTGATTCATAATGTGTGTCACATCTGTGAGACCGTTGGTAGACTACAGGCATTTTTTAAGGCTGTTGTCAGGTTTGGGTTCTTTTTGTGACACTCACTAAAAGGCATTGGAATTGGTTGCCAAACCACAAAATTAGCCTCAGTAGCAGCCTGACCAAGCCTAGAGGTCTTCAGCCACTGGAAAACACAGTTATTTAACACAAACATTGCACTGTTTCAACCATGTGACTTAGGTTGTAACTATTCTTAGGCAGAAAACTGACACAAAGCTCGGGTACCACACAGTGTTTTGGTTCTGGTTTTTTTTGTTTGTTTGTTTTTCCTGCAAACGTCATTGTGAGGACATGATGGTGCTCATCTTCGGGGTGGCAGGAGTTAGCTTTGCTTTTAAAAATTGGCGTTCTGAGGGGTTGTTAAAGTTACTACTTCAAGTTGCGCTTCTCATGTCACAATCACCTAAGCTACGCCAGACCCCTCCAGATATCCTTTCTTTGTTGTTAAATATGTGTACCCACAGTGACACAAACAATGACCTCTGAAGTCATTCTTAAAATGTGAAGGGCAAAGAAGTAGCTTTAATGGTCTGCCTAATATAGCAAAGAATTCTCCAAATGCTGTGCATGGAAATGAAACATTTGCAATGCAAGATCAGGAAGATTCGTAGCATGTGATGCTGAATGACTACAGTCATGTTCAGGGCCTTTTCTTCCACTCTGATATGTGTAACAGTGATGATTTTTTTGTTAGGAGTAAACAGTGCAACACAATCATCATTGTCATAAAATAGATCCATTGCCATAGGTTTTAACTTTTTTCAGTCCGGGCTTTCTTTTAGAAATGTTACAGAATTATGTCGTTATTTAACATTTTAAAACTTTCTCTCCTTTTAGATCTGTAAAAAACTGCTTAGAAGTAATCTGTGAAGTTCAGAATTCCTTCACTGTTCAACCAGCAGTTCAGCGTAAATTGATTTGTCATCATAGGCGTAACCTGAGAACAAGTGTTCTAATTTTGTTCAACAAAATGTAGACATCTAGATTGAAGTGCCACATAACAAAGCTAGTTTCGCAGCATAGAAATCATTGAGAAACAGATGCATTAGGAAGCACATTATCTCATTCTGAGTCACAAATCTAAAGTTCATCATATGGCTTGAACTCCATTCAGTTGGTTGTGAGGGTAGAGTCAGACTAGAGAAATAATTTTTGCAAAGTGAGAAAGTGTAGTGACTTATGCTGTGTTAAACTGTTGCACAGGTAGCAGGTCTCGTCCTCTATGCAATGAAATGAAAATCCAAGCTGAGCATCATGGGGCTGAGAATCTGGAAGGTGAAGGCAGATGTACCTCCAAGATGGCTCCAGGAAGCATGAACAGTTGGAATCCAGGGAGGAGAGATATGTAAGGACAGGGGATGAGGTCCGTGCTAACTAGTTCTTCAAAACAGCTGGACTAGAGATACGACAGGTTCAGGAAAAAAACAAAACAAAACAACAAAACCAAACAAACAGTGAGTCAGCCCGGGTTGCGGAGTGGATTAGGAGTTGCCAAGAGGAATTTCTTGGAGTTTTTGGCACAAGGAAGGATCCTGAATCTGGAATAAATGCCCACCATACAGTATAAGGGGAGTGACACCAAGTGCAACACAAAGGAGGCTCCGAAACGCAGAGCACCTGGGGTCCCAAACAAGCATATCATAAGAAGTGATTACTCTTAGGGAAATAAATATATTTCCTCGACTTTTTTCTTTTCCTACTTATGTACTTCTGTGCCCCATGAAGGACTAGTAAAAGAAAAGAGTGAAAGTTGAAGTGCAAGCACAGGAGGGTTCATGTACCTTATTAGAGTTAGCAGCAGACTGATTAAAATTTTAACTAGAATATGAGAGACGCAAGAGAATTTAGCTGGTTTTCTGATAGATGAAAGATGAGAACCATCTCCAGGTTTGGACAACTCAACTATAAAGTTATTGGGAGTTATGGTACAGAGCTCTTTCATTTTCTCCTGTTTGAGTGAGTTAATTATCATGGCCAAGAAAATAACTGGCGAAATGCACAGCTTTGCTGGTGGTGACTGAAGATTCTGTATTCCAAACCTTTGGTGTTTTTTCAAATTAGGTACTATTCAAGAATGACCAAGGAACACGGTTTAGTGAATTAAATGCTCTAAGTCAATTACCAGATCATGATAATATTTTTGGATTACCCTACTTTGATATTCTCAGTCTTTGATATCACTTGCAGGTCTGGGCAGTTCACTCCCATGAAGTGATGCTTGGGTACATGTGGCCAAGGAGCCAGGAACTTAAGTGCAGAGATGGGGCACAGTTAAATACTATTGCAGAGGAATTTGCTGGTGTGTTAGCAGCATTTGGGGTACTTGCCATCTATTTCATTTGAGGATATGTGCCCTGCAATTCTGTACCACCGTTGTGAGCCAGGTGAGGATGCTGGGTTATTCTCATTGTTTTGAACCTCTTCCTCAGAATGGGAGAAAGTCTGACACAAGAGAAATCTCACTCATAGAGTCTGAGGTAGAGATTGTGTTAGAAGAAAAGCTAGAGATGACAGATGAAAAGATGGGGTGAGATATTGTCCTCACTAAGGTCAGTAATGTCTCTCAATTATTTCAGTGGAATGATGATTTCAGCACAGGGCCAGAAATTGTCAATAGCTAAAACCTAAAGTTCTCAAGTCATTTCTGTCTTGAACATTTCAGTAATTAATGATTTTACTAGCTGTCTTGAAATTTATGTATATGCAATGTCAACCCATTCTGCATGAGGTAAATTTAAATTTACTGTAGGATTTTTCAATATTTCTACAACACAGGAAAGATAATCTACAAGGGGTGCCCACCCTTGTGCTCCAGCCAGCACAAGATTTATGTATTGCTTGAGAAAGTGTGATAGATGCTACTAAAGTGCATCCTGTCCAAAGGGCTCAAGGAATTTTTTCAAGGGAACTTTCTTGCCTGTGCAGTAGATTTGTGCAACTTTGGAGTAGTATTTAAGTCCAACTTATACAATACAGAGACCTGTGTAGGACCCCTGCACAACAGAGAATGCCACCTGCAATATATTTGGTTCTTATCCTTAGTAAAGTGTTTTCAGAGTAAAGACATTTGTTGGCAGTGTCTGGCTCCTGGGTTGGCTCTCAGCACAAGCATAAATTTCACTCCACACTGAAAATCTCTTTAGTGGTCTCTGCCTCAGTGATGCAAGTTTTCACCTACCACAAAATTATATTAATGTGCCTATAACAATTCTTATGGATAATATTTATATTTTTAATGTTAAGATTTAGCCAGACTGTCTGATGTTTTATAAATATTTCTCAAAACATTTAACTCTGTCTTAAAAAAAATTTCATAGTTGTCTTTGAAAAATTAATTTTGGTACATAAAAATAGATCTATGTTGCACTTTTACACAGGAATAAATGAAGGTTTGAATACAAATACACTTATCTGCCAAACGTCTGAAAAATGCTTTGTCCTGCCTGCAGAGGAAAAATGCTCTGCGTGATTCTGATGGGAATGAGGCACCTATATGCTCCTAAAAATCCCTTTAGATACTTATCCGTATCCTTAGACTTCTAAATTGCTGTTACCAGTTTGTTCACCAGGACTGCATTCGAAAGACTGGACGCATCTTTTGCATTTAGGTTTTGCAGATAAGCTGCTACTTCCATGTTGCAGTATTAAGTCCAGTTATTGTGCAATTTAGGTAGTGTGGACATGGAATTACTTGACTTCACTTACATAACAGGTAGTTAAAAATGCAAATTAACTTAATGGTGGCCATGATTAATTAACAATGTTAAATTGCACTGCTAAATACTTGTGCCTGCAAAAAGATAAGGTACGTTTTAAAATTGCTGGACTTCAGAAATGGTGGTTTGATATATATGATTAGAGAGAGAAAGAGAAAAGAGAGTGTCAGTGAGTCAAAGAAAGGTTCATGTGCTGTCTCTATTGTTTGTGCACCATATATGTATTTTCCTGTGCTGAAGAATTACCTGTGATATTCTGGCCCCTGGGTGCTGTGTGCCTTTGGGATACTCCCCAACCAGGGAAGGCCTGTTTATCTCCGTTCTATCTCTCTTCAGGAAGAAGACTCTAGATGCTCGTTATGCTCTCAGTCTTCTTGTTTATTAACACATTATAAAAAACCTGGCACTGTCCTGACCCACAGGACAAAATCAGGCTCAGGCTGAGGCAAACCCACCACCAAAAATGGCTGCAAATTGTGCAGTTCCAAGATCTTTATAATCACTTTTACCCAACTAACAATAGAAATGTATTTTATTTTCTTTTCTTTGCCAATTACTATTTCTCATTTCTCCGAGTAACTAAAACTGTGACAAACCTTTAACAATCATGCTTGTGCGCCCAGCACTGCAGAACATGGACAAGAGGAAGAAGGAGAAGAAGCACAAGAGACAACGCCCTGTTTCCTCCATCTTGACTCCATACTTAAACACCCTAAACCCCAAATTTCTCACCTTAGTGACACACTACACTATTTTCTATTACCTGTCTTACTCTTTTATGAATCCTGGTCTATCCTGGGATGTTTGGCAGCTCTTCTGTATGGATGAGGGTCAAAGCTAGTTTCTTCCTGGGGGCCAGGACCCTCCAGAACAGCAAGAGGGATGTTCTCCCTGTCCTGGGTTCCTGCAGTTATCAAAATGCTTGTTTTCACAGCCAAGGATGAGTGATAACAACTGAATTAAAAAAGATAAAACCAGTTACATCCACAGTGATGCTGATCAACGACTGAGCTCCATAGAAAGGAAAATAAGGAACTTCATGGTATCTGAAGAAGTCATTTCAAGATAACACATTTTTTGAGATAATATTTTTGAATGGTTGAGAAAATTTGAGAGTATTTCTCTAATACTTTCATGTTGGATCTCTCCATGCAAATATATAAATAATGTAATATTCAAAATGTAATAATTTTGCAATTTGTTTAGTTCAAGTTTTGAGTCAGATTTTTTTCATAGTGGAGGGTAGGCACTATCTGGTATGTCTGTATAAAAAGTCTTTTAATGTGAATTATTTTGAAATTGCAGTTTTGTTAGTGGGAAGCATTGAAATTCTTATTCCATCAAGAGATTTTAGTTAATATAGGCAGCACTGTAAACATGCCTCAGTAAAAGTGCCTACAGCAGAACCCTGAGCTGCTGACCTAAGGATCAGTATATCTACCTGCATGCCTGGGTAGGAGAAAGAACTTCTTGTCAGAACATCAAGAGAATGTGAACCAAGCTTAGTGAAGTTCCTGCTATATCCAGTCTCTCCACTCTCTTTCTATGCCAGAACACCTGTTGGTGTTTTGGTAATTGAATGTAGAACAGGAGGGAGAATACTTTCTTCTTTCTTTATACAAAATATAAAATGCCATTCCTAAGAAATCTTGTAGATGGGATTTGTTGAAGCATATGCATAGACACAAGGAATAGTCTTACAGAAATAGTGATTCATTTATTTAATGTATTTTCATCTGCTGTTTAATTAATCCAATTAATTGTAGCTCTTGATATAATCTACAATCAAATATGTCTTTCAACCACTGTAAATACATTCCATTCACTATTTGTTTTTCTCTGCATGACATACGGTAATGCGAATATATCACAGTGGTACAATTCAACAACCAAAATATTTGAAAGCAGCTGAACACATTAGGAATTCATGACTAAATCACCATGGGTGAAAAGCATGGTTTTTGCATAAGCCTTATCTAACAAATAATATGAAAACAATCTGGTGAGAAACAGGTAGAAAGTATTCCAGAATTTAGAAGTTGAGTTGGGAGCACTGACCCAGGGCCATGCTAATGATGTTTTGTTTCTGATGTGCTGCTAAGCAACCTTGGCCTCTTCTGTGACTGTTCTCCTATCTTACCATTTGACGCTGTATCAATGACTTTTGGGTAGAAGAGGAAGGCTCCCATACAAGAAAAGATTTCCTGTCAAAGCAAGTCAGCACCTCAGGACCACTAACATGGAAAGAAAGCCCTGTTAATTTGCTGCAGGGGGGGAGAATCTGTTACAGTGATTTTAGAAGTATTGTGTGTCAGCTTTAGAAAGCTTGTAGATTTTTTTTTTTCAAACAAAGTGTTTGGTTTGTGGTTTTTGTGCACCTCACCCCTTTCCAGGTATTATGTTTTATAGTTCTTTTGTCTATGCAATTTTAACATTTGATTTCCAGTAAAATGCTTTCCCACAGCTATACAATACTCCTGGTTTACCTTGCTAAATGGAAATTCAGGTCTTGAAATCAGCTAACCCTGTTGAAGCACAGAGCAGCTCTGCAGTGTCATGGTCATTAACAGTGCCAATCACAGCATTCAGGAACACATTTTTCCTCTCACCATTACAGGCACCAGTGGAACACCGTGGAGCAAAATGAATGGGGTTAGTGACATTACAGAACAGAATGCTTGCCTTGAGAGACAAACTTGAAAATGTTTGAGAGACAGGAAAGATGACTTCTTCCAGCTGAGCTGTGTCCAACATTTTTATGCATCCAATATAAAGCAAAGACAGACTTATGTGAGATGCACATAACTTCACCTGTTATGTAAACCTAGTCTATCCCAAGATCCTTCATTCTTTTCTAGTATGTATGGATACGTGAAGAGTATTCTTTGGCTGGGGGGGACTTCTGGATTAGCAGGTTTTTCTCCCATCTCTTTTAGTGCTATTGGTTCACTAGAGATTATTAGGATGTAGTTGGGGCCTAATGAAAGGAGTGATTATGGTTCATTATTTTTCATATACCTTCTGTCATAAAGCCATATAATGCCTAAGTGAATTTATGCATATTTCTTCCCTTCCTTCTCTTTTAAACCTGAGGGCTGATTTTAGTCAAGTCTGGTACATGAGCAGAGAGGTCTCAGAGGCAGGTGAGGTTCCTATAAATTTTGTGAATGTAGGTGTTGGCTGCTTGTCCTGGAGTTTACCTTTTTCCCTTGGCTGGCCTCCAAGTTCAGACTGGCCACCACTCCCTAGGGTGTGTAACTCCCTGGTCTGTAACCGAGGCTTCAGCACACAGTGATTCATCTGCTGGTCAGAACTGGCCATGGCCTGGAGTTTGAATCCCTTCCTTGTTTGATGTCTTGGTTACCAGGCTTGGCTATGCTCAGCAGTGCAGCTGAACAGGACCCTGGATATGTCACTGCGGTTTCTGCATCCAGGGCAGAATGGCAAGTAGCAAAAGCCATGATGGTTTTGTGACAGGCTGCACATCCTATTGACCAGCTCAGTATCAAACTGATCCACAGTCAAACTGCCGAGCTGCTCTTGCTTCTGCTGCAGTTACAGCACCTTTCCTTCCTGTGCTCATGGAATTATTTGCATGACTGTTATCAGTGTATAGGGATATATGTCAAATCAATCATTTTTGTAGAGCTGAGCTATATAAATACTTCAATTTTCTGCTATCTTTTAGGTAGGTTAGAGGTGGACCATGGAATGGACAGTATGTTGTAGGATTAGAGAGACTATTTAACAATAGAATTTTCTATTTCTAGCAATATACTGAGGGGGGATTTAAAAATAATAGGATAAAATAGGATAACTGTCACTAACATCTTTCAAAGCTGTCTTTTAGGCTGTAT
Source organism: Regulus satrapa (assembly GCA_013396955.1). Lineage (NCBI taxonomy): Eukaryota > Metazoa > Chordata > Aves > Passeriformes > Regulidae > Regulus > Regulus satrapa. The sequence goes on along the minus strand of VWZN01003796.1, from coordinate 135,563 downwards.
TTAGGGACAAAAATTAACAGCATCAATGTAAGAAGTATTTATTTTTTGCTGATATGACCAGTTCATATCCAGGCGTTAGCCTTCCTGCAAATCTATTGTTCAAATTGTAATATTACACAGAGTGTACCCATTTTATATAAATTTTATTTATTTATGCACAGATATTTTATATATGTGTGTATTATTGTTTAATGACTCTGGATTGATTTAAAGGTCTGTAAAAAAATTATAAATGGTTTTTAAAAGTATACTGCTGAATGCTAATTGCTTTGAATGCACGAGATTGAGACAGTGGAGAGTCAAATCTGTGATGTCTGAGGTAGAGGGTCAACACTGGTTTTGCAAGCAGTTATCATGAATATATATTCCAGTACCAACCTTCAGGTCGTATGATCTAGAAAGTGAAAATAGTTTTGGATATTCATGTCAAATCAGCTGTTAACTGCCCACTACAAATAATTTGACATCTAGAACCTTGTGCCATGGTCCCATCTTGTCAATTTGTTGGCTATTAAGCATGAAACATTCTCATTTGTATGTAGAATAAAGAGAAATAATTTTAAGTTTAATGCTTGTGAGGATGCAGAGAACAGTCTCTCAATAAAGGCAGGTCATCTTGTTATGAAACACAACAGTTTGAATTCTGAAAATACTATCACAACAGCACTGTGAGGGCACAGTAGAAGGAACTGTATGAATGCAGCTCTGATGTAACTGTAAAACTGTAAATATTAATTTACAAATGCATTGCCTGTTTTGTGGAGCTATGAAAGAATGAATGTTTTATTTGAATTACCTGCAAAATGAGTCAAACCTAATAGTAGCAAATGGCAGTATCTTTTGCTAATTTGGACTAGTATTTGCATGTGGTTGGGCAATGTTTTGAGTGTGGTATTTAAATAAAAGAGTGAAACACTGAGCAGAACCAAGATGTTGCACTGTACTAGGTAAGTCAGTCTGCTGGCAGGAGAAACGCATGGGACTTGGTCCAGGCTACATAGATTGTTTAGGGCTGGTTTTGCTTTGTTTTCTGATTGATTACATAATGCCAGGTTATGGAGCTGAGACCAGGTAGATCTCAGAAGAGGCAGATATCCTAAGCAGCAAACATGGGAGTCAGTCTCCTTTGCCCACATTCCGCTCTCCCTCTCTCACTGCTCTTGCATTTTTATAACTGGAGAATCCAGGATAAACAGGAGACCATGCTTTCCAGGACTGCACTGTCTAGTAGTCAGAGAACTTTTTGGAGGTGGGACACTGGTCTTGAATTCCAGATCTTCTCTTTTCTGCAATGTCAGTAAGTATTGGATGGAAAAAAGCTGAATTTCCTGCAGCATTTGGGCATTCACTGGACCCAGCACTACTACTGATCTACCTTACCTGAACACAACACTCAGATAAGATTCTTTTAGGGACATTGCTGGGAGCAAGACATTTACGTTATGCTCTGTATCACATCTGGACCACTGGGATTCTGCACTGCACACTCTTGGTCAGTTCTCCATATCAAAGGAAAGCTTGCAACCTCATGTCTAAAGGGAAAGTGTCAAATGTCAATTGAAAACTTAGCAGTGATATCTCCTTCTGTTGCTGCAGTGTCTTGGTTTTAAAAGACAAAAGTGTCTGCTAAGGAAGCCAGGAGCCTCCCTTGGAAATGGAAAATGTAGATCTACCCCTCCCTCCTAAATATTATAATCTTGAAATTAAAAGGCTCTCATGCAAATATATAAGTATAGGAATAACAGTTCTTTACTAGTATGAAAAAACCCCAAGAAAAAGACTACAACTTAATAGGAACAACAAAACAAATTACAGTAATACAAAACCACTGACAGAGTCAGGATACAGCCTGACACCCAGTCAGTCAGGGAGTTGGTAGCAGTCTGATTAAATGGTGGCTGCAGTCCTCCTGGAGTGACAAACATGGATCTGTTGAAGCCGTGATCCTGCAGAAGGGTGCAGTCCTCCTCCAAAGATCCAGTGGTGGTGTAGAAGGGCTTGGTCTTCCTCTGGTAATCCAGTAGAAAAAGGCTGCTGGAGGTGTTCTAAATCTCAGATTTTTTTCAGTTGGAAATGCCTGGCTCCTCCCCAGGGTTAGAACATTTCACAATGGGATGTTGTAATTTTATCAGTCACTCTATGGCCCATTAACAGAAGAAACCTTCCTGGACAAGGGTGGATTGTGGAGGAGATAAAGAACACTGCCGCACCTGGTTCCAACAGATGGTGACAGAATACACCCCCCTGGCCATGTCCTGCATTGCAACCCAAGACATGCAGTGAGGGATTTCTGGGTCCTATTTAGAAGGATTCTGCACTCAAGTCATGTTTTAGATAATTAAACTACCTCTTAAACTCTTACAGTTCCTCACTGCATAATTTTATTAAGTCTCACTCTACTTATTTGTTCTCTATTATTAAAATAAAATTTGGAAATAAGAGATCCAAATAATATTAATCTGTCTTTTGTAATTTGAGATATGTACATGAATAAAAAAGTGCTCTTTTAATGAGTCAACAGACCAGCTCCTCACAGTACAGTACCAGCAGTAACTAAGTAAAACAGACCTGTTGTGTAATTCTGTGCTGCATTGTAAATTTTGTATTGATGTAATGCTTCAAAAGCTAACAGAACATTTAGTTGACATACTGTATCTCTCTATTATGTATATCTTCATAGATATGCATGCATAACTAAACTATGGCAATTTGAAGAATTTATGTAAAACTTATGAATTCTCTTTGAAATTTTGCATCCTCAAGATATATCTGTTTCAACCTGAATGCTCTATATTGAGGAAAAGAAATAAGTTATTTCTTTTTTCCTAGCCTTTTTAGTGCACTGAGTTTTCAAAGGACACTGCCACAAGGCCAACCATGGGACATAATGAAATGCTGGCTAGCTGAAATCAGATGGCAGACCTTCAGACATAAAGAGCTGGCAATTGCTCAGAATGATTTATATCCCCATGTAGGTTAGTTACCAAAACGTGGATCACATCTAGGGAAAACATGGTGATGCTGAAAGAGAAGTAAAAGAAGGGAAGAGAAGCAAAAGTTTAAAAAAGGAATGTAACTTAATGGCCATTCTGGAGTAAGACATAAGAAATCAGAAGAAAAACACTTGTTGCTGGAGTGTAAGAAGTTGCTTTCTGCTGTCACAGCCAGACAGAGACAGTTGAAAACATAAAATTAGTGGAATTACAAGGCTAGATTCAAATTAATTTTCGACCAGTTTAGGCAAGCCTAAACAATAAATGGAGCTGGAATAACCTTCAGTGGATACGGTGAGAAGTTAAGAAAGCAAAAGTAGAGGCTTTAACTATGAAACTTCCAGACTTCTGAAAGACTTGGCAGTTTTGAAATACAAATTATGAACATACTTAAAAGTATTTTAAGGTGAGATACGTTTTCAACCCTCAAACTCTTTAACCTTTACTTAAAAATTTGTAAATTGCTAGTATGGATACTCAAATACGGCTTCCAGTGAACAGATACACTTTCAAACCAGAAAGCAAAATGCTTCTTCTTAATGTAAAAAGCCTACATGTTAATTCATGCCTGGGGGCTTCTGAAATTGAAAAATACAAGATGAGTAAGAGGATGAATAATTGCTTTTACTAAGAATATGTTGAGACTTTAATACTGAACTTCCAAGTGCTAAAATGAAAAAAGAGATACAAGCCTAGTAGACTTTGACTCAGCATTATGGTTTAAGGCTTAGGTATGCTGTGATGTGAAAAAAAGTGCATTATATAGCAGTTTTGAGAAAGGATTTCTTAAACCTCTCTACCAAGGAATGATGAAAGATTTGTTCTGGTCTGTTCAGTGTGAGCATCCTAGAAGGAACTTTTGGAACCAGTGTAGTTTATAGGTTCCTATTACTTTGGTGGTAAGTTTAAAGAAACAAATGCTCTTATAATACTCTTTACAAATGTTCCAGTTTCATAAAAACTACATCTTTCTCTGCCTTTGTAATGAGTCAGAAATAGTTACTGAAAGCAGGTGACAGGAACCAACAGTTTCAAAAATGAAAAACATATTTTTTCACTCATGAGATTTATTTAGTCAGAATTTATTTCTTGTGAGACCAGGTTGCAGCTTTTGAAGCACATGACAAAAGGAAGGTGGGGTTGAAACAGTAAATAATGAAAAAAACAAAAAAACCCAGTGCTGTAGGAGGACATAGAATTCTTACTGACTAAATTGTTTAGCTACTACTGCATGAAAGAGTATATTTATGATATGTCTGTCAGTGCCTCTGCCCTGTTTCTATTACATTAATTTCCCAAAGCCTGTATTCTACACTGAAATAGGAAACTTTCATTGTCCTGAGTTACAACAGTTGACATTATGATATATTAAGACAGCAGACTGGCAATTATTATGCACAGCCAATTTCAGATTATTTTGGTAGTGTACATAAAGTGATCACATGCTTTAAACTCACTACTGGAAGGTCAGTATCCCTTTGGAAGTAGAAGGGACTTTTATTCTTAATTCCTATTAAATCTATTGGGAGTTAAGCAGAGAAACCTCTGGCAAAACTCATGAAATTTCAGATTTCTAGTCCTTTACATTTCTATCTATAGCTATAATAATTTTCTTGCTGGCCCTTCTGAAGTTGAGAGCATGTAATCCTTTTTACTGGGATTTCAGTGTTACTTTTGGACAGGAAAAGAAAATCTATGAAGTTATTTTATAAATACATAGAACCTCATGTAGACGAGGTGAAAGGAGTTCCTAAGGAACAGTTTGCCACAAACACAAACAGATTGCTTTTATTGCTGAAATAGTAAGAACAAGAAGGCAGAAAGGTAAGCATATGTACATCAGTCATGTATGGCACACATTAAAAGTGTGGAAAGAGGCACTTTATATTAGTNCAAGTTCTGAAGTGTATTTGCGGAATAAGAGTGGGGGGGAATAATTTTTTTCTAATATTTATGAAGATGTAGGTCAAATAATTTACTGGTAGCAGACTGAGAGAAAAAAAAAGACAGAATCTATTTTAAGAACCAATTTAGATTTTCACATAAATGGAAATCAAGAATAATTCTGCTGCATTACACAGAAGTATAAGGGCTGGTGCAAGGTCAGAATGAAGCCTCTTGTGTTTTCTGTTCAAAATGAATTTAAATCAGGATGACTGCACTGATTTCAGCAACTTTAGGCTGTTTTTAAACCAGATGAAAATTTGGCATTCAGATATCACAATAAATAATTCAGCTAATATTTTTCTAAGGAAGGAGAAGTAGATGGAGACTAACGTGGCTGCAGTTCCCAACGAGCACCATCTGGTGCAAGGTGCACTATTGCTCAAATGCGGGGACCCCTCCATCCTATGAATGTTTCTACTGCATCCAAACCTGTATTTTTTCTTTGACCTTGTCCTAAACTCCCACTGATGCCAATGGGAACTCCATGTGCAACAAGGTCTTTTAATCTGGTTGTTACACCTTAATATTTTCAAAATGTTGACTTGGGCAGGAATTGACATAATTCACATTTGGGGCTTTACAGTGAAGCAGTTGAATTCCAGTTGGAGTACAGTACTAGCCCCATAAACCCATCTCTAAAAATCCTGCTCCAAAAAGAGGATTAGTGTACATGTGTTGCATTTTCTCCCTTTTTTCCATAACCTTTTAATGCCTCAGGGATTGAGTTTCACTAGACACAGTGGGAGAACCCTGGTACATCTGGTTTCCCTGTGGTCTTACATGATGACTGAACAGCCTCACAGCTTTTGCAGTCAGGTTCCCTATGGGCTCACACTGTGATTAGATTTGTTCACCACAAATATATCCTTGTTTGCAATGAAGATACGAATGAATTGAGCTTCTGTTTATGCATTCCATTTACAACTAGGATTTCATAGAATCACACAGTAAATTAGGTTGGAAAGGACCTCTGGAGGTCACTTTGTACATTTCTTGGCTCAGACTCTTCCCAAAGATGATTTCTGTTTTGTTTTTTTTTTTGTTGTTGTTTTTTTTGTTTTTGTTTTTTTGTTTTGTTTTGTTTTGTTTTGTTTTTTGATGGACAATTTAGAACATGCTTTCATCTGACAGTGTCCTCTGCTTTTCTACTTCTCCTAGCTGTGCTCACCCCAGCCCACATGGATGCTGTATTTTAAAATATTATATACTGGCTTTTAAAAAATTAAGCGTACCAACAATATTAAATTTTGAAATGTGAACTCTGGCCCAGAAGGTTGAAGATGTATCAGCTACACAGCTACTCCTGAATTTTTAAACAAATAGCTTATCACCTATTTGGCTTTTTTCACAGTAGGAGTTGAATCGACAGAGCGAGAGGGTAGTAGTGGCCTGGGCATGCATTTGGCACCCAGGGAGACACAGCTGTCTGTCACTTCCTAGGCAGGATTTGAGGTTAGCCAGCATCCTGTGCCTCAGGACAGCCTGCTGCCATAGCCCTGGCATGGGGGATGGCTATGGCAAAGCTATATGGGATTCAGACGGCAGTATGGTCACCCCTTAAAGAAGAGCTTGATTTAAATTTAAGACAATAAAATTTTTTGAGTTCACTACACACACACTAGAGCCATAATTATTACTAACTAATATGCACTTGTTCTCTGAAAAGCATTTATTGCCTATTTTTATTATAAAACATATTTTTGTGATTTATCGTTTCTTTTCTGCAAATACAATAGGATGAAAAACATGGTGGTGTGACATTTATTGCTAAATAGTGGTTTCTTATTGGCTACTGCTCTATATATACAATCAGCATACTTTTTTTTTTTTTTTAAATAATTACTTTTAATGAAAAAGTACTTTTTTTTTCTTTCAGTAGATATAGACCACTTTATAGATTACATATTGTCCACAAGTTTTGGACAGACTTTTGGAATTTGATTACAAATGGTGTTTCTGAAAAGATCAAAAAGTTTTAAAAGCTTAACTGTTCCTTGCTTTTCATGCAGATGCTGAAATAAATATGTGCTGTGGAGGAAAAATGAATCAATATGGCTTCTGCTGATCTTCCAGATCATTTGAATAGATAAAAAATGAAATTTAAAACTACTACCATGGGACTTACGAACAATCATGTTAGGTTAAAGACTGAGAAATAAGTGCAGGTATTGAACATGTAATTTCCATAACCATATAAATTCAGAAATACGTTGGCAGAAAATGTCCTTGAAAAGTTCTAGTATTAAAGATGTTCTCATTTCACAGGTAAATCATGAAATGGAAAGTGAACAGATTTTGATAAAGTGACCATTTTCTTCACTTTAATTCTGCTGAGATTAAAATTGGTCACATTTTAGGATGGTTGCTTTTCTGTGAGAAAGTAGGGAATGACATGAAGTTATAAAATTTATTATTAGCACTATTACAGTGTGCAAAATCAGCTGCAAAAACACAGTGGAAAAATAGACTAAGACTCTTCTAAGTTTTACAGAGCTGTGTTGTTCTGTGGTGTTTTAGTTCTGTTCAGGAAAATAAGGTAATTTTCATGCTTTTATACTTGCCAAGTGGAGAGTATGAAGATGTATGTAAAAATTTAGTGCCTTGAATGAATGGCAGCTGAGAAGGCTGCCAGTACTGTTGGTTCCAGCTGAAATTTCCAAGACAATGACTAGTGAGGAGGAACACAGCCAATACAGGAAGGCTGAAGCAGACAACGAACTTTAACCCAACCCAGCAGCAACATCTAGTTTTTCACATCAGCGTGCTTGAGGACAGTTTTCTCTTCCCTGCCTCTAATGTTTGCAGCTCCTAGGTCTGATGGCAGGCACTCTGCTCTTGGGCCTTCAGGTATGCTGTGTAATGCACCTACTGCAAATGTGCAGATGACCCACCAGAGGAACGGGATGCCTTCCAGAGGGACCTCGACAGGCTCGAGTGGTGGTCCCATGTGAAGCTCATCTCATGAAGTTCAAGGCCAAGTGCAAGGTCCTACATCTGGTTCCCAGACACAGCTACAGGCTGAGTGGAGAGCTGATTGAGAGCAGCTCTGCAGAGAAAGGCTCGGGGGCAAGGGTTGATGAAAAACTCAACATGAGCCAGGAGCGTGCACTCGCAGCCCATAAAACCAACCATGTCCTGGGCTGCATCAAAAGGAGTGGGCAGCAGGTTGAAAGAAGTGATTTTCATGGTCTACTCTGTTATGAGACCCCACCTGGAGTGCTGGGTGCAGTCCTGGTGCTCCCAACAGAAGGGCATGGAACTCGTGGATCCTGTACGCAGCAGAATGGTAAGGCCTAGCTGGGGTGCAGCACTTGAAGGTATGTCAAAAGAAGTGAAGGCCTTCTGTCTGTTCACAAAGAGACTGGACTGTACATGGACTGTTAAGTGCTCTAGGATGGCTGCTTTTTAGTTACACTGTTGTTAAAGTTCATGGAAATCATGGCATGGAAAGAGCTACTCTTTCTTGTCCCGCAGGTTTTTTTTATCAGAAGGCAGGCTGTGTTTGTTAAAAGGTGGACATTGTCAGGCTGTTTCTACTTTCTGCTCTGAAAACAGCTACTAATAGTATTAGCATAGCGCACAAAATGATTTGTTCATATTCAAAATTATTTGAACTGATTTGTGCAGTAGCTGAAATCCTGAAAGAGCCAGAACCCTGTTTTCACAGAATACTGGAATAAAACTATCTCTTTTAAAGTTAAAAAAATAAGAGAGTATATTTCAAATAACTAGAGCAATAGACCATAATATTAAAAAGCCCCAAAACAAAACATAACCCCCCCCCAAAAAAAAAAAACCAAAAAACCACACCCAGAAAATGGTCTTTTAGATCCTTGTGTCTCCTGCTAGAAAACTGACATAAAATGCTTTTCTAATATAGAGGCAACTACGTAAGTGATGTTGAAAATTCATGGTCAAAAGGAAAAATAAATATTTTAAGTTTTCCTTGTACCAGGCAAAAGGGATTTTTTGCAACTACAAACTGACTGTGTCAAAGTAAGGGGACAAGCTCCCTGAAGTGCTTTAAAGTAATAGTTACTGAAAAGGGATAAACAAGCAGGACCAAGAGTACAATCACTGCACAGTTAATTGAAATAATATCTTATGATACATTAGTTCATAAAGTTATCTAACATAAGCAAAAGTAGATAAGGAAATAACAGTCAACAGAACGCATTTCAACAGTTTCAGCATTTTTGTCATCTCAATTTTCATTTTCATAAGAATTACTTCATCAAGCTGACGACAAATCATATGTCAAAGTTTATAAAGACAGAGGGGAAAAAAGGAGTATCTGATTTTACACTCAAGTAATTGACAAATGCAAGTCTAACAATGAAACTACTATCAGAACCCAGGAAAAAAAAAAAGCCATTATGCTGTGCCTTTCAATTAAGTACATACAGCTTTGGGAAAATAATACAATTTCTCATACCCCAATTGCCTGAAGATAATTAACTCTGTTAAAATTTTGTTCTGCAGTGAAACTGTTGTCCAAATCTGTGAAACTATTGCCAGGGATCTTTTCCAAGGTGTAGATAAAGGAGTCTGTGAAAATCTGCTTGTGTTGAAATGTACTCTAGTGAAAGAGCAATACTTACTATATTACTGAAAAAATGGCAACATTTTTAAACTTTGGGAACTATAAAGTAAACTGAGTGGCAATTTTGTAGGGGATTTTATTAGTTTTTTTTTTTTGTTGTTGTTGTTGTTTGTTTCGTTTACCTAAGCTGGAACATCAAAGATCACACTTTGATCTGTGCTTTTTAGTTGAATGATCATGCAGAAGACCTTCTACTCCTGATAGACAGCTTTCAAAGGTGATACCTCTGTCTGAAGCTCCTCTTAGGCCGGTAAATTTCATTTGTATACAGTAATTGTGCCTTGTGCCCCTCTCTGACAAAAATGGCATGCAGAAATCAGGATCTGGAGAACATGATCTGCCCATCCAACTACATAAGACCTGCCCAAAGCCATTGCTTTGTGCTCTACTGAACAGAGACACAGAGGAAGTGGAAGAACAGTATCAAAACACATAACTGAAAGATAAAACCCAAGATTTTTAGCAAAGAGTGGCAGTGTCCACAGCACAAGATCAGAAGGAAATCCTGTGAACTGTGGAGAGCTCATCCTCCTATGCTCCTTGGCTCAAGCTAGAACACCCTAACAGTCAGAGAAACTTGTGGCAGACATTCTTAGCTGAGCCATTTCACCTTTGGTACTTAAAAGAACAGGTCCTAGACACACTCTACTGTCTTTCAGCCATATACCACGCAATCTGACTGAGCATGGATAGAATAAGACTATTTGCATCTCCCGTTTTGCACCAGGATTTTTTTACTTTGGTTTTGGTCCTAATCTTCTGTGGAATTCATATGCATCAGTTAGAGAAGCCTAAATATTTAAATAGCAACACAGGTTTATCACGAGGAATACACTCAAGAACAATGGACTGTAGGGTTACTTCAATGGACTAATTGACTAAACCCAGGATTTTAACAAGTTCTTTCTATACTGTAAAAGAAACATGTGCACAATAGTCTTCTTATAATTCTAATAAACTTCTAATGAAAAAATACACAGAATTCCTCATCAAAATAGTTAAGTCTTCTGTTTTGGAGAAAAAAAAATTACAAACACCAAATGAACTAAGCCTTAAACCTTGTGTGCCTAGAAAAAAACTGAGTATAAAAAATAAACAGGAGTCAAAGCCCATATCCCTAGCCTGATTTACATAGCCTTACATATACTTATCTGTGAAATACATGTTCAATAGAAAAGGTGATCTCATTCTTAGGTGTATCTACTCGGTAATAACACAGGCTACAGGAGCGGAATATTCTAAAATATAAATACTCCAGAAATATTCTAAAAGAAAAAAAAAAAGCCTTCAATGTCTCCTTAGTTCTCTTAAGTCTCATCCATGTGACAGCAGAAGTGTGCTGTTAGGTGTTAACTGTCATTACAGAGAACGTGAGTGCAGCACACAAGCTCTTAGCACAGTCTGCTCACTAGCTATCTAGTTAGGACTAATTTCAAAACTCTTGTCATCTTGACTGGAAGATTAATAGCTACTTCCTCCTGATTATACACTGAAACCAAAATTACAGAACTTGTTGATGGCCTCCCTCAAATGCTAAATTTATAAACTTTTACTGTGAGCCACTCTACAGTTTTACTTCCCCATTCAAAAAGTTTTTACCCTTCTCTAAGGCAGTATTTCACCTCAAACAATACAAAATTATCTTTTTGCAATGAAGACAAATCATACAAATTCCTTTTACTGGGTACAGTCTTCACTCTGTTGTACTGAACAGTAAGAGGGGTTTGCAGAAATATCTACTACGTATTTTTTGAAAGTTACCCAGAACCAAAGCCCAGTCTTACACCCAACCCCAAGCTGTGTTCAGAAATTCACTTCATCTGAGCATCTTCTTGCAGTCACTGCTGCCCATTCCTTCTCCTTGCATATAAGCCAAGGCAGGCGCAGAATCCGACGACACTGACAGCGAGGCCTAGGAGGAAGGCAATGGTGTCTCCTGCATCCAGGGCTTCAACTACTGGCAGCACCAGCAGCAGTGACATGAGGACCAGGAAAAGTTTTGAGGTGTTCTCGGTTGAAGGCATGCTGATAAAGCCTTCACCCCAAAGGGAAGTTAAATGAAGAAAGTGATGGACAGCAGGCACTTCACTGCGATCTACAAGGAAAACAAAAGGAACTTACAGGATTTTCCTTCCTTCTCCCCTGGATTTGTCTGGCCAAAAGCCAGCTGACTGAGATGCATTACGGGTACTGTGTGGGGCTCATGAAATTTAGGTTTTATCTTCCCAATTACAAAAGCAAACTACTTATTATCATGAGACAGCCACAATGGATTTGCTATCTAGTTATGTAACTCTGTGGAAACTAATCTTTTGAAGACTTACCGTCAGGTATAGTCAGAACATGCTCTCCTGCCTGCAGCTGCCAGAGCCTGTTTACCCGGTGCCTTGCTACACGGGCTTGTTTCACCAGGTGTTTAGGGCCGGATGGCTGCTGCATATCGCTCACCCATACTTCCTAACACCGGGCATCCTCTGGATCCCTGAGCACGGACACACTATGGTACACTGGAGAGGGCGTGAATTTAACCTCCCGGGCAGTGCCACAGCGCACACCCTCACTGCGGGACAAATTTCTGTCGCCGTTCCTACAACTTGGAAAGGGGTCCCCAAGGAGCACGCCGGGACCAGCCCGGACCGCCCTCTCCACAGTAATTCTTCCCGCGGGGATGGCTCGTTCCCGGGGTGCACACGACGAGAACCCGCGCCGGGACCCCCGAATAAGCGGCTGCTCCGCCCCGCCCCGCTCCGCTCCGGCGG
>VWZN01003796.1:22842-123173 GCA_013396955.1 Regulus satrapa | reverse complement strand
GTCGGAGACCCGGAGTGCCCGTGGTCCCATGACCCTCGGCCCGCGAGAATGCAGCTCCGTTGAAGTGAAAGCAGAGAAACACACCGATTTGGCTTGGTCGTCTGATTTTTTAATTTTTTTTTCTACAAATAAAGGAGTAGAAATGAGTTAGCATCATTTCAGATTTAGGCTTTTGTGATAACACTACTCATACGTGCTATCATAACCAATTCCTGCTCTGAGGAAAGCAGTTAAAGCAGTTTTATATGGTGGAGAGCAGCCTGTGGCCTTGTAAAACAAACAAACAAAAAACCAAAAAACTAAGGGATGTGTTAATAGGTAATTAAGTGAGAGCACTCCCCAAGATCTTAGCTCATCCTAATTTTTATCTTATTTATGATTTGCATTAGGCTGTTTGTAGAAATTGCATATTAGGCTGTTCTATTGCACTAGGTAGTTCCTGAGCAGAGCTCAGTCTTTATATTTCAGTGGCAAAGGTGTGTGCCCAAGTTTAGATAAAGGACCAGTATTGTAAATTCATAGTAAATCTCTTTGGAATGCTCAGAGAAATAACCCAAATAAACTGTACTAATTTAATGTCAAAATCAGTCTAGAATTTGTAATTCGTTACGAGAAGCAATATCTCATGACTAAGAACCCATGTCCTTGCAATGTTCCCCATGACTTCTGTGAAAAAAGCAACTTTTATAAACATTTCTCTTTAGCAAAGCAGTTTCTGATGAGTTTCTTTAAGGAGAAGTGTACACCCAGATAGGGCATTCAACATACATGCAACTTTTCCTCTGTTGCATAAGATTTCACTGCAATTTCTTTTGAGCAACCATTCTTCATGGCTTTAGGAACTCCACATGTCTGAGGTGGGATGTTACTATTGTGCTGCTCATAACTCTTTTATTAATGCCCTTTTGTTCCCTATCAGCCAGGATCCATCAGCTATCAATTGTCATAGGCGATATATTTCCAGGAATAGAAACATCTTTTTGCTCCTTTATTCCAAGTACCCCGAAAGCATAATCTTTATCAGCAGCAGTGATAATGCAAATAATAATGAGTATCTGTATAACCAATAAACATCCTTTTTATTAATTAAATGCCTATTTCACAGTTTTTCAGATCTTAAGTACTTGGTTCTTTATGTTCAGTTCTGAAGGCATTTTCTCAATAAGCTGATGCCAGATAAACTTGCAGGAGAAAGCATCTTGAAATTTCTGAGACTGATATGGCATGGAAAAGAGTAATGCCGTGATGCCTAGCCTATTCCTTAATCAGCCAGAGATAAATCATAACCCCTAAAGAACCTGAAGAATGCAATTTGAAGTGCAGGATGTGTCATCTCAATCACTGCTGTCACCTCAGAAGAGTAGGCCTTGGAGTCCTGGCTCTTTCAGTTCCTTGCTTAGTCTATTTACTGCATTGTGCACTTTTGACGAGTAAATGTTACACTGTTCTGCAATGTCAAAAAATGTTGAATTCATCCCTCTAAATTTTGGTGCTGTATGTATTGTTGCCATCACATAGCAACTAATATTTTCAGTAGTTGTCGTTTAGTCCCACAAAACAGACACAGTGGGATTGAGCAATGGATTTCAAATCTGTTATAACTAGGAAGTACCAAAAAGCTGTGGCATTTTTGGACCTAAGTACTTTGAAGGTGAGAAGTATAAAATCCAAGAGAAAGACTGAGGTTAACACACTCCTCTTAATATCTCAAGAACTGTACACATTTGCAGGCAGTTGAAATGACACAAAGTACAGTATGCTTGTAGACAATATTGATTGTAAGATATGAAATTTATTAGTAATATCATAGAAGTGCCATTGAGATCTAGAAAGCAGTGCTATTTGGGGATATTTCTTTGGCTTATTAGTTCTTTCAATGCCATTGCATTTTGTGGCTTTGGCTTCAGAAACAGTGTTTCTTTGGAAAAAAGCCAACAAAATCCAAACAGTCAAGGAGGCTCTATTGGTTTTTATGCTGTCAGAATAGCAGGGAAATGTGTATTCAGCTTCAAGCTCTGCCATCAACTTCTGCATCACCTCAGGCAAATCTTCCTTTTGACCTATCACCGCTTTGATTGCTTAGCTCAAGCTATTATGTAACTAATATTCAGAGGAAAGTCAGAGAATTCCCAGAGCTGACAAGCTAAAGCTTTGTAAATTTTGAGCACAAGGCTAAGGAGGTAGGTATATGTGAGACTGGAAATTGAAAATAAAGTGTACTTTCTGGAGCGGAAAAAGTTATCATCAGCTACACCCTGAAGGGGGTACTTTGTGTGGTTTTTGGGTTGTTTTTTTTCTTCCTTCTTCTTGGTTCATCTAGTTTTTTGAGAGCCATTTGTTCATTGCATGACCACACTGATCTGATGCCATACTTTCACCCTAGCCAGCAACCTAACCCCCAAGCAGCTGCTTGCTCCCTGCCCCACCAGCAGGCTTGGGAGAGAGAATCAGAGTAAGAGTAAGAGAACTCATGTGTTGAGATAAAGACAATTTAATAGGGCAAGCAAAAACTGCACTCCCAGGCAAAGCAAAAGAAGGGAGCAGGACCCCTTCACACAAAGGTACATTGGGTTTGCATGGCCAAGCTTTGGTAGCAGAGGGGCTACAGGGGTGACTTGTATGAGAAGCTGCTTAGAACCTTTGTCCATGTCAGACAGAGCCAATCCCTGGCAGCTCCCAAGTAGTGCCACTGGTCATGGCTTGGCCTTCAGAAATGGTGGTATCATGGAGGTATCATAACCTCTACCACAGATTAAGGAAAAGAAAAAAAAGGAAAGCTATTGCACAGTTGTAATTGTGGCCAGAGAAGAGCGGGGTGAAAATATGTGAGAGGAACACCTCTGCAGACACCAAGGGCAGTGCAGGAGGGGGAGGAGGTGCTCCAGGCCCCTGAGCTGAGGTTCCTCTCTTGCACTGGTCTTGGTGCCCCACCATCAAGTGTGCTGCTTCTCCTGTCCTTACCATGCATCCTGATGGAGTGGAGCCTAAGTCTTGGATCTGGAGAGATGGAGGAAGCCCATGAAATGTGAAAATAATATCTGTCTGTGAAAGGATGTGGCATAATAGATGTGGTTTAAGGATATAGTTTAAGTTGTATGTGTGGGCAAGAAAGGATTTCAGTAATGAGAAATAAATACAATGGAACAGTTGGAAGATAAATTACGTGGCATCTGAGTATGATGCAAATGCTATGGAATAAAAGGTGGAAATTGTATTGGGTCTGGCAGAGCTGGAGTTAATTTCCCCAAGCAGACCTCACAGTGCTGTGCTCTGCATTGGTAGCTGGAAATGTGCTGATAAGACACCAGTGTTTTGGCTACAGATGAGCAGAACTGTTTCTCTAACATTTCCTCCCTCTTGCTCTCGTCAAGGCGCTGGGAAGTGGACAAGAATCTGGGAGGAAAAACAGCTAGGCCAGCTGACCCAAATTAACCAATATGGTACAAATTATGTACCATAAGCTAAGGGAGAGAGGAGGAAATATTTTCCAATGTGTGCCTTTCAGAGCAGCCATTATGCATGCTGAATCCCTGTTTCCTGAGAAGTAGCTGAATGTTGGTTGCTGATGGGAAATATAGATTATTTTTTCCCCTTTGCTTATGCGGCACAAACTTTTGCCTTTTTTTTTTTTTTTTAAATTTAAAATAAACTGCCTTATTTCAACCTACAAGTTTTTTCCATCTTATTTCCTCTCCCCTTTCCCCCTGGGAAGGGGAGCAACAGAGTGGCTTGGGGGGCATCTGGCATCCAGCCAAGCTCAACTCACTGCATTTGGGAAGACAAATGCCATCACTGCAATATGTGACCTCCTTCCTCCTTCCTCCTTATTCCACCATACTGAGCATGGTGTCATATGACCTGGAATATCCCCTCTGTCGGCTAGGGTCTCCTACTCTGGCTGTAGACCAACACCTCCCAACTTCCCATGGACCCTGAGTCCCCTTCCCAGTGTGGCAGTACCAAAAGCAGAGGAGGCCTTGGTTCTGTGTTAGCCCTGCTCAGAAACAAGAAAAAAATCCCAAAATTATCAGGATCATGTACAGCACAAATCCAAAACATAGCCCCATACCAGCCAGTGTGAAGAAAATTAGCTCTACCCTGAAACAACCAGGTCTGAGAATCTTTCTGAATAATTTTGGACATCAATTGCACTGCTGTAATGAGAAAGGCTAACTCTGATTATAGATAAGATGCTGACTATGGGGCAGTGATTATCACTTCTGCATGCACTTGTTCACCCTTGAGCTACTTTTCTCTGATGATACTTAATGTGACATTTTAGCTGACTATCACTGTGTCCTCATCTTTTCACTTCAGTCATATATCCAGTTTTTCTCCTACAATAAATATGACTTTCTTAATTTGGACTTTACCATGTCTTTCTCCTTCTTTGAATAAATAGGCTCTACTGCAACTACCTCATTTACTTCTGCAGAAAAAACTCCCCAAAGTTAAAGTACAGAATTAATTACTTCTATCATTAACCTGTTCCATTATTTCTTCTTGGTCTGCTGTCACACAAATGTTGATTTCATTATTTCTCTTACTTCCTCTCTTATTATGCCTTCCCCTCATATCCTGCATTTCTATGTCATCCTTCCTTTTTTCCTTTCTGCTTCTCAAAGTCCCTAAGTTTTCTCTCAAATAAAGGTAGGTAGTCACAAATCATCCCTGTCATAAAAACACCCATTGGATTCCCTTCCTGTACCTATCACTTCATCTGTTTTATTCCTGTCACCTCTCACTTTTCCAAACATGCTGTTTATAACTTCCCTAATCCTACGTCTCCTTCAGTATGGACCAATCCTTCCTTCATTAGCTGGATATCATATTGATATCTCGACTTAACAATTCAGACCTAAAATAAAGGCCTGTGTTTCATCATTGGCTCTGATTGATGGACTGCTTTAGAAACTCTCATTCCTCTTCCCAAATCCATCAAACACTTAAAAACCCCTCAGTGCACTTACAAAAAGATCGTCCTTCCCCATTTCTTCTTCACTAGCTTTTAAAATCTTTAGTCTGGTTCCTCTTTCTTCTGCTGCTGGGGGTGTGCTAGGCTTCCATCTGTGTTTTCTTCAGTTTTTGACTGTCTAGATATTGTCCCCTGGATGCTCCTATTGACAAATAGAGTTTTGAATACCATCCATGACTCATATTTTCACCTTTCCTCTCTTTTTATTCCCGCTTGATTGTGTTGAAGTCTTACTGCTTGTAGCACAGGCCTGCTAACAGTTCTCTCTGAGTGTATGACTTAGTCATGTCCTGTGTCTCCTTGTGACCCCTGCTGCTTTGTTTATTCAGAGTGCTGCTGCAAAGGGGCGTCTCTCTGCCTTCTCCTTTTTACTGTGTTCCTTCTCTTCTTAATCCTCTGGCGTTGCCTTTCCTTTTTTGCTGAACCAAAGACAATTTCCTTCTCAGTCCTAGACGACCTTTGCATTATAAGCTTCCTTCATACTGGCTTAACCTATTACCATTGTCAGGAGGTTAACTTCTCCTTTTCTTTTGTCACCCTGGCAGACACCTTCTGATCCCTCCAAAGAAGAAAAAATTTCTTCTTTCTGAGAGCACAGAAAGGCTTACAGAAAGAATAGAACAATTTTTTTGATGGAAAATTCGTTCCTTTGGGGTCACGTACTTCCTGCTGTCCTTTATACAGACATGAAAATAAAGGATTAAATAGCCCAGTGATTCCTTTTCCCTCAGTCCTTTAGCCTGGCAGGGGTTCTCCTCTGCCTGCTGGAATCTCTTTGAGCTCTCTTGCCAGCACTTGAGAGATGTCTCTGTGCAGCGCTGGCTGCAGCAGAGACACATGGAGGCAGCTGCCAGACCTGCAATAAAAAAAGCTCTGGAGTTGGTGCTGGCAGGAGCAGCCAGACTGCAGGAGTGAGTGCAGAGGATGCCAGCCAGAGTTAAACACCCATTGATTGACTTCCCCACTGAACTCCACTGGGGAATGTGAGATCTACTCATCAATAATGGCAAATCTGGGGATTCCCTGTGCGTATTATGAGCACTGTCATGCGTTTTAGGGATTATAAGAAGCAGGTTTCTTGAGCTTTTATAGAAACATAATAAAAATAGAGGTAGAAATCAACTGGAATGATGCATCCAAACTACCTCCAGCCTTGAGAAAGTAAAGTCTGAATCTAGTCTTCTTGCTTTCAGTGTGAATTCCCTATTTAAGTATTGTCTTATTGTCTTATATTGGAGTTTTCCCATTGCCTTCAGTAGGCTAATGAATACACCTGTATCTAAAAAACAAGGAATTGTTCTTCCCCATATTATCAAAATTTCATAAATGTTCTGATATATATGCAGCAGTCCAATAGTAGTGGTAAGCCTATGGGAAATCCTATAAATAATTTCACAAAAAATCATTTATCCTAGAAGCTACATGTAGTTGTTTGGTAAATGCTGAAGTTTTGCTGTTGCAAGCTAAGAAGTTGTGTTTTCTTTGTGGAAAGCATTTCCTATATCTTTATCATAGAAGGCCCTATAAATACTTTGTAGAATGCAAATTAAGTCTGGATTATTTCAATGCCACTCTAAAGGGAAGTGGCATCATTCATGAGTGGCACACTGAACAAGCAACTATCTGCTTTCAGTAGCTTGCCATTCATTTCAGTACTTGGTTATTTGGCTCCTTTTTTATAAGTAAAACAGTTTGAGTTTCACTGTTGAACTAAATACACAGCTGTTCTTACAAAACCACCATGATTCAGAAAAAATATAACTGCTTAAAGCCTTTGTGTTTCACTTTGTGTGTTACACAAACTTTTAAGGGAAAATTTATTTAGCTGCTATTGCCAGTCTGAAAATTCATGCCATAAGAAATATCACTGGGGACTTGTAAATTGAGAAATACAGTTCTAAATACCTGTAATTAAAACTGACATATCTCACCTTAATTACTTCAGCAACCATGGTGATAAAAACTTAAAACACATGAAATGTGGAAACTATATACACATGAATGTTTGTAATAATATACATATAAATAATACAATAATAATATTAATCAGATTATTATTAGAGCACTCAATCCAAACTCACCAGCCAAAGTAATTGAATTTTAATTTTTTTTTAAAATAGATTTGTGGTGTTGTTTAAACATTAGCTTTCATGCATAGATTTTATGGTCTGTTATTAAGAATAGTGGGGACATCCCCAGTTTACATCTGGGATAATCAAGACATGGAAAGATGAAATAAATTTCTGGAATTCTTGTGGAAGTTCAACAGCAAAGCCAGGAAGAGATCCTGTACCTTCTTATTCTTCCCACTTTTGTTCCCATTGTAGCTGGTGGCAACTTCCACAGATTTATGTGGAAACAGAAAAGGAAAATCTTGTTGTGAAAATGTACCATATCTTTCAGGATATATGAAATTTCCTTCCAAAACCACAGAGCCCATGAATGTCGGAAGAAATGTTTTGCAATGAAAGAATTCAATCTTTTCTGTGTTGATGGTCTTGTGTTCCAGCGGAGATACAATGGTCACAAAGATGTGATGGAAGCTGTACAGATGTATGTAATATAGGTATATATTTCTGTCACTATTTCAGGATTTATTTGTAGTGTAATAATTGCAAAACATTTGATTTTACTAAGGCTCAAATTCAAATGGAATCAAGGCTACCTCACTTAGAGGACTATTTGCTGTTTTGTGTAACTTCAGAGCAGAACTAGGGAAAATTACACATTTTATACATTAAGGGTGTGAGAATTTTCTTCAGAAGTGTCTAAAAAGAATCTGCAATAGTTTAATCCGTGGCTGTAAATTTATCAGTATCACCAGGACAAGGCTCAAATTTTGTCACTTCTTTGATAAAATTTGCAGTATGAAATGAAATAATGAAATGAAATTATAATATATATGATAATGAAAATATAAATGTATGAAATACACACAGAAAATTGTTATATATATATAAACATGTGTATGTATGTATATATATATATATATAAAAGTTTATGTATGTTTGTGCATAAAAAACCCATAATCTGTTGACATATTTGGGATGTTTAACTTCCCTCTTAATCTGAGCAGTGTGAGAGTCTGCACATTTTGGCTGATATCCCATGAAGTACTTCATCAGTCGCATGCCACCCAGTGTACGTGGAACACAGAGAGTCAAAGAAATGAGTCAGCTGTTTAAATTTACTCACATGCTTGATTGCTCACAGTGTCAGGAGAAGTACATTTAGGACTTTGCCAGATCAAGTCCTAAATGTGTATCCCAGCAAATAGAGAAGGCACTAAATTTCTTCAACCAGTATCCCACTTTTTTTGATAAGACTTCTATATGTTAAGGTTGGATTTTCAGTTTACAGAAGCTGAGCTTTATGCCTCAGTGTTATGTGTCATTGCATACATGCAAACAGAAGCCTTTCAGACTGACTTCGTTATTACATGCAAACATGTAGAAAGGCATCTACAATAAAGACCATTTAAAAATAGGTTATATTATGTAATGCTTCCTGAGGATGTAGAGAGTAAACTCCAAAAAAATGGGATGGCAGGAGATTAATGAATTTGAAATCAATTTTGTCTGATCATCTGCATACTAATGCTTTTGACTAAATTATGAATCCACTGCCTATTTGCTCTTATTGCAGAATATCATAATAATATTTAATAGGTGATTTAATTAATTATATTCATAGTCTCTGGGGTCTTCTTTTGTGAGTATCTGTCATCTTCTGGAAGCGTCAAGCTCTGAGGGATTAAAAATGTATTCAGGCTCTTATGATTGGCCATCCAAATTGAGATAAGTCACACTTTCCCTTCTTAGCTTATAGTAATGTAGCCCCTTATTTATCTATGACTGTAGAAAACTAGAAACCCTAGATTGATTAGGATGTGTATTTTGGAACACAACAGCTGTATGAAGATTGGTTTAGACGTGGTTTTCCTTACAAATATTTTCCTTTTGTTTCATGCATATTTGATTATTTTCAATACATTATAAAAGATTCGTGGAAATTCTGGGGAGGCCATAAAGAAGGTTGTATGAGTCAAAGAGGGAGATGATATGGGCATGGACTGGTATTTTAACAGGAGTTACAGAGTGAAAAGGTTTTGATTTAAAAAGAAAGCTATGTCAAGGCAAATTGACATTTAAGTGCTGGTGGAATGTATTGATGGGTAGAAGATTATGCTGGATCTGCAGATAGTGGTAGAATTCTTCAT
Source organism: Regulus satrapa (assembly GCA_013396955.1). NCBI lineage: Eukaryota > Metazoa > Chordata > Aves > Passeriformes > Regulidae > Regulus > Regulus satrapa. The sequence continues at coordinate 113,979 of VWZN01003796.1, read as the reverse complement.
ACTGTGGGGAAGAAAACAAGATTAGTTTTGGTGAGTGCTCAGATATGAAGTCATATGGGCATAATCTAAATTAATTGTTGTAAAGCAATAATTTCTGATCAGTCCTGTAACTTTCATTGCCACTAGAACAGGTATCTTGCACTTCAATGCTGAGGCTGTTTGGGGAAGTCTCACAGAACAAGAATTATATTAGTGGATCCAAGACAGAGGCTAAGAGTTAACTTTTTGTTTATTTGTTTGTTTGCTTTTTTCAGGAGAAAGCTGTGTTTGTTTGCTTTTTTCAGGAGAAAGCTGATGGCATTAATTTAACTTTAGCAGAGTAATTGTCAGCTGAGTATGGCTGAAAGAAGAATACTGGTCCAGGCAGGATTTGAATTAGTACACACATTAAAGGCTGTATAACACCCCACCAGCCAGTGAAAAAAACCTCATTCTTAGTTTCGCTGCTCTGACTGTTTTCTGCAGTGAAAGGTCAACGACTGTAACTGAAAGTTTTCCAAATTTTAGTCTTTCACATTGCACAGGAGCACTTTTTTCTCTGTTCCTGGACTAAAAACCTCAAGAGCAAGTCATTGTGACAGTAATACATTGGTAGAAAGTTATAGTGTGCAAAAATGTCTCTTTGGAAGATGGGGAAAGTTACCTGAACTATTTAATAATCCTATGGTGTTTGGCTTTATTCATAATGTCTCTGTGGAGTGTCAATTTTCATGCTGTCTACATGAAGGATGAATGATAAGACCTTGATGTCAGTTTGTGGTAGGAACAGTGTTACTACTTGTTAGCATTATAAACCATAGTGGGTGACTAACAGAGAGATTAATTCTTTGTCTGCATTTGGAGTTAATGTGTTGAAGAAGTTCAGTACAAATTCTTTCCCCCCATTTAACTGATACTTCTTGTTTTCAGTGTTTCAGTTGTGACATCAGATGATGAGTAACTGAATATGAATTAAAGTATTGGTGGCTTTATCAATCTAGCAGTTGAAATTTATTGAAGAAAAAGCAGTAGACAATTCACATTATCACGTCTTGAAAGCACTGTAGTCATAACCCTGGCAATTATAGGTCAAATTCATCCAGAGGACTTATTTCCTGAGTGTATCTCCATGTGATACCACTGTCATCAATTTCTTAACCAGTTTGTAATCTTGCTACCAGGCATGTGCAGAACCATCTGTGAGTTGACACTGCTACATGGTTAACAGGCTGCCCGTTAATTGTTCAAGATATAAAACTGGCAGCTCCAAAAAAGGGTTCCTCAGTGTGGCTGTGGGGTTGTCCACTGTGGAAGTGCAGCCCCAGGCTCTGGCTGAGCTCAAGGTGGGGGTCAGCTGGATGTAGCTTTCACCACAGCCTAGGAACCAGGTGTGTAAACACCAGTGTGCATACACAATAGTGTGCTGTGGGAAGCAGCCCAAAAGGCTCAGCTTCAAATCTCTACTTGGGCCTGGTTCAAGGTAGGAACTCAGACTTGCATTTTTAACATAAGGCAGGACTGTCCTGGCTCTCAAGCTTCTCTACCTCTTAGGAAGGAAAAATGTTCTTAAATACAGAAAGAAGTACAATTGAGTGTTTCAGGCAAAAATGAGTGGGTTAACCCAGAGAGGTTAGCTGCTTTGCAGTTAGCAGTAATATGTCATGCCATTATAAACAGATTAAGATACCACCAAACAAATAATATGCTGACCCTGTTTATTTAATCTTTGAGTTGCTCTTGGATGAACAAGAGGTCTCATAACATAACTACTTTTGAGGGTGGAAGGTCCAGATACCCATTTATGCCATGATCAATTTGATGTGATTAGTCCCTCCCTGTCTGTGGCCTTTTTTGGCATATTTCAAAGTACTTCCTTTTCCCCAGTCTCCTAAACACTTTTGTCCATCTTTTCTATTTGTTGAGAAAAGAATCTTGCATAAGCCTTGGGTCAGTCTCCTGAAAAACAGGTGCTTTTGACTAGTTTCTTACCCCATAGATGAACAGTGTTGTTTTCAGGATGTGGTGGCAGATCCTACAATACCGATGGGTTTTTTAAACCCAAATTTGTCCTTTTCTCATCCTGCAGTTCTTCAGTAACTCTGACATTGTTTTCTTACCGTGCAGGTGTTTTGGTTTTGTTTAGCGAAGTGTCAGGAGCTGTCAACACATGATTCATTGATATAATTTTGTGATTATATTATCTCTGAAAGGAATTATAAAAAACCATGAAGACAGATATGAGTGCGTAGTGAATGGAAATGCTGAAGCACCCAAAAGAACTACAGAAAACTGGCATGTATTGATGATGCCAATATCACCAGGTCTTCAGGATCTCAATGCATCTATGTCCAGCTTCTCAGGATACCCAGCTCCAAAACCAAGAGACACTAAGTGCTTAGATTTGATGGATAAGGAATTTGAATTGCTTTCCCTTCCTAAGGAGTACTGGAGAGCACATCTAAAACCAGCATGTCATCACTAACCCAGAAAGACCCTAGAAGACATGATGAGGACTCCCTATTCTTCTGTATCACCCAAGACAGAAAGACCAACAACCTCAGTATTAGTTTATTGTTTTAACATGTTTTATTCTGTATTGGGAATTAACATGGACTATATATGTGGCTGTCCTACAGGTAGTCCCATATATAGTTTTAAAATGCCTAAAATGTCCTTCAAACTATGAGCTCATTGTTAGCCACTGCTGTCAGATACAGCATGTCTGGCAAAATCAGATTTGTTAGCAAAAAAATTCTCACTGAACTGACTGAACTGCAGTTGTTTGGGGAAATGTAATAGGGATACCTAATTTTTGCCAATCAGTGTAAAAGCTTGAAAAGTCTGAACTCGATAGATATCATGACATTAACTTTGGCTCTTCATTTTGATAATTTCCTGGTAGCAGGTTTTTCTCAAGTGCTCCCTCTGGATATGTTCGTGGAATATTTAGTGGTGTATTTATTGTCACTGTACATCCAGGCTGATGAGTCTTTTAAGTAACTTGTGCAAATTCTCAAACTTTTTAGTAATTATATATTTATATTATTTATCTATATTTATTAATACCACTGTGTCATATCAATTATGGGCTTTCTTGTAATTGTACTTTCATCTTACCACTATAGACATCTAGAAAAGGAAGATAAGTGTTTCTTGCAAGAAACTGTTGTGGATCTTTTCTGTTGAAGCAGGCACGGTGGTAAAGTCTTAGATTACTATGAAATACCCTATCATTCTGTAATATTCACTTAATTCATTCCAAAACACAGAATGAAAATTATATGTTGCTTTTTTTTAGGAGTTTAAACTGGTTTTTCATTTTCCCTCAGATGAAAATGCCCTTTATGCATGGCACATAATTAAAAATACATTTTATTTTCTACTGAACACTATTAGGTGCCCATCTCCAACCCAACATCTTCCCAAGATACTTAACACTTGTGCAACAAGATTTTATATTTCTAAGTTAATTAGCTAGACTTTTAGAATTGCAAATCACTCAGAGAAGATATTTAAAAATATATTGGATAAATTTGATAAAATATGAGTTCTATTCCTTGATATTATTAACTGTAGGTAGTGCTGATGCCAAATTCTGTGGCCTGATTTTATTGCAGCTGGTAGTCTAAAGTTTATGCACAGTCTATGCACTTGAGCAAAAAGTAACCAGAGTGATCAATGGTTGCTCACTCCTCTCTCAGTATGGTTATAATAGAGAGGAGTGCTTGGGTGCTTTCTGTGTTTCAAAGCACTTTTTCAGTACTGTTCCCAAGCCTGGCAAATGCAGCATTGCTACATTATGTGTTATAACCGTCCATCATGTCTACCTGAAACCACACCTGAGTTCAGTGATTAATGTGCAGACTCTCACATTCTTTCTCACATTCCTGGTCAGGCATGAAAAAATGAAACTGCTATGACCACTGAAGGGAATGAATGGTCAGTCATGCATCTTAAGATCCCTATACTGTATAAATCTCTGTTAGAATAGGGAAAAAGCTTACCAACCTTGTCCCAGCTGTCCTGCCCAAGAAGGAAGCATCTGGTCAGTGATGTGTTTGTCACAGCTGGTCAAGCAAATGGCTGTATTAAACACAAGCTGTGAAGTATCATACTGCTAAAAGCTTGCCATGTTTCCTGTACCATGTCAGCTCTCTGGCTGCACTTCGGTGTGAACTTGGGCTGTGAACAAAAAAAAAAAAAAAGCTTTGAATAGCACACCAAGAACTAGCAATAGATATCACTTTGTTTTAAAAATTCTTTTTGCTAGGAGTTTGGCATCTTAATGATTGACCCTGAGCACCCTGCACGTGGTTTTAGCTTAACTGTGGGAGAGACAAAGAATCTTTTCCTAGAAATGTGGGAACGAGGATCCACAGCTTGGCAAAGAATAGCAAGACCTGTGTACCCAGATGAACCCAGGGGTCCTGCACCTGTGTCCCAAGTTCTAACTTCTAATTCTCCCACAGCCGCACTGCATAGCCTTCGCTCACGTTGCTGAGGAAGACCTGTCAGAAATTATGCAGAAAGGCCACAAAGATAAAAAGTGAAATTGTTGAGGCAGGGCTGTTAGAACTGAAGCATTCAAGAGGAAAATGCAACAAAAAAAAGGTGTAAAATCTTAAAGGAAGAAACCAAGAAGTTTGGTCAAACAAGAACTAGCAAATCAGAGTCATTGAGTAGAGTCATTGTGTAGAGTCATCATTGTTATCAGTCCCAATGGAGCTGGTGAAGGACTGCAGCTCTGCAACACCTGGGAGCCCTTCCAGTCAGCTGCAGAGAATGAGCCCTCCTCACCTGCAAAGTCTTTGGGTTGGTAAGAATAATAGCATAATATAAGTATAGCACATAGCATAATATATATAATATATAATGCATAATAGCTAGTAATTATATATAACTGCTTGCAAAGATAGTGCCAAACTGAAGGTGTCCAGATAAACTGTCCCTCAAAACAGACTGTGACAGCCAGGAGCATGAAAACTGGAGGTTAAGTAAATGATTGTGTAAAAATCATGACATACTGCTGTTAATTTTCTAGGCATCAGGCTATGGAGAAGCAGGAAGACCTAGTGTGTGGTTTAGCCTGGAGGAGAACTGAAGAGGAGCAGACACCAGCAGTTTGCCACCATGGCCAGTAGTGGAGGGAGCAAGGAGTCATACCAAAACTCCCCTCATGTTAGAAGAGTATGTTTAGCAGGGTGGGCCCCTGGCATGCTGAAACTGTGCACTTGAAAGATCCAGCTCTGCTCTCAGAATTTCGCTACATCACTTTCCTCTAAGAGCATACTTCTTGTGAATATTAATAATGAATAATAAGATACTATTTCTTGGTTTCACAGCAAAAAAAAAAAAACAAATAAAGGTCCTTCTTAAAATGATGGTAACTGCGGGAGGTCTCTAAAGCATACCGAAAAAAGTAGGTAGTTAAACATTTTGCAAAGAGAGGGAAATTCATATTCATAGAGAATGTACCTCATGTCTTTTTTACTCATCATACTGATCACCCATCAAGGCTGAAAGAATTTTGCTGTATTTGCTACAGATATTTTTTCTGAGGCTTTCCACACTTTCATATTAAATCTTTTCTTAATCTTTCTTTCTTCCTGACCCCTACATTCATTCCCGTGCTCATTTGCTTCCTTTTTGTAGAGTTTAGTAACTTACATCTAGAGGCTCTCCTTTAGGAGGTGTGCACAGTTGTCCTTAAATTGGTTCTTCTTGGTGTTTATCAAAATTAAGCAGTACCTGAGAGGAAAAAATGTAATTCTCATGTCCTACTATGTTTCTGAACTCAAAAGCTACTTATAATTGATGCTGTTAGGTATTTAAGATGCATGCATTGGTATCACTTGTTATGGACTATTACATAAACTTCAGCAAGTTATTTTTGTCAATTTACAGGCACAAATCTGTTTTTATCTTTGTTGATCTGAAGTCTTGTTATTCTTGCCACTTTTTTCAAGTCTCCTGTCATTTCAGATGATTGAAGTAGTTAAGACACCTTTTTACTTTGTGTGGTGAATGCAAAGGTATTTACATTACTCTTAATTTCTTCTTCAAGCTCTTAGATTTTAAAAGAAGTTAATTCCATACGTTTACTCTTTTTAATTCAGATATTCAACTTCATTCATTTATCCTGTCCTTCATTTTCAGATTTCCCAGATTTGCTGTTCTTATCCATCACCAACACATTGGATACATAACATTTATTGAAATTTCAGAAATTCTTGTGGCAGAAATAGTTCTGCCAAGGTTTTGACACAGAAAAGAACTCTTGAAAGTGGTAGTTTGGAGTTTGTTCATCACAAATTCAAATAAGAAAATAGGAAAATTTTAGCTGTGATTTCTTTCCCTATGATTTTAAGCTATGTAACCCATATTTCCATAATTCACAGTCTTAGAAAATGACTGTTTTCCTTGCCTGCAAGATTTAACATCTTCATGGACTTTGACCATTTGACCATACTTTTCCATTTTCTTTCTGCATACTGGTAGATTTCTGCTTCCTTTGTATTCACTATTGAGTGCATAATTAGAAAAAGACCTTGACTACAGTACCATAATAATATCACTGTATTATTAATATGAAAATAGTTTACTTGATTTTTGTGAATAATGGAGTTATTATTTGACTTTTAAAGTAGTAAAGCTTACCTAAAATTCAGGTACAGAGCTACACAGACCTAGTTATTAGTTTTCCAAATAATGTGAAGGTGCCCCAAGACTCTGAAGCTTGTAGCTAATTGCTTCTTGTAAACAATAGGATTTTTTGGGGGGTGTATATCCAAGAAGTGCATTTCAGACTAATAATGAGTAAATTTATTATGACTTTCCTAAACTCAGAGTTGAACTAGATTATATAATTTTGTGTCAGGAAGGAAAGTCTCTTTTTAAACTAAATTAAATATGAGAAATTTATTTTTAAGCAAAAATGATGCATTAAAGACAAGGAGGAGACCAATTATGGCATGTGATAAATCCTTATGCTTACTAAGAATCAAACCAAAGGTTTATTTTGATTATTAGGACAACAGGACTAGTTGTTTGTCTGATCAAAGTAAATGATAAGCTAGCTGTGTTGTGTTACTTTAAAACCAGGGCATGTCTTTGTTTCGGTGGGAACTCATCAATATCAGTTTATTAACACATTAATTTACTAGTTATTCTCTCAGTTATAAGAACTGGTTTTCATGTACTTAGAGTTAATTGGAAGATACTGTGGGCAAAAGAATGAATTCTTAGTAAATAGCAGTCCTTTAAAACACTATAAGACTATATCAAGAGAGTACAGGGACAGGACAGATATACAGATTTACCAGCAGAGGGAAACAAACTGTAGTATCCTTCCCAGCATCACCCAGGGGTTTTCTAACCCATAATGGAATTCACAGCCCCTCAATTCACACTGCTTCTGATCTGAAACTTGAATTCAGATTCAAGTAGGTAGTTAAATACATGTACTTGTAGTCTGTAAAATGGTTAAACTTCTCTAGATGAGCTTTATGACCTATAAAGTATTTTATAAAGGCAGTTGGAATATCAGGTGCATTGGGATGCATTCCACCGATATCAAAATAAAAATCTTCACAGCAGCTCCAGTCATTAAATTATCTTGCTTTTCAGATTGGTGAATAGATTCCTAAAAAGTGAAAGGATATTGGCATGACAGTCATGAAACTTAAATCATATTCATTGTCACTGATTCTTTTTCCATCCCAAGAGTCTGTGCTTCAGTTTCTCCTCCCATTTCTTACTGAGGCAGTAGATGATCTCTTTGGGACAGGAACTGCTCTTGACTACATGAGAGTAGAGCACCCTAAAGGACTGGGACAGTCAGGTGAACAAACTAGTCATGTCCAAAAAAGATGCAATATTAATTTGATGATGGTCACTGCTATTGAGTATACACATGCTAGCAGGCATCCAGGATAGTTTTCTTTTCACGTCTTCCTTGGTAAAAACATGCAGACAGTTTTGACAACTTACTTAGCTGCAAGCTTGTCCTAACTCACATGCAAAAAGTTCTTTGGCTGTTTTGGCTTGGAATATAATTATTCTGTATTTGTATGTGTGTATAGATATTGTAATGATATTTGTGTATTTAAATAAATAGGTATGCACTTAAAGATGAATTGTACTTATCAAATGGTACTCAATAAGCTGTTTGATGGATTTATTTTCTTCCTTGGTATGAAAATGTTATATACCAAGAAAATGACAATTTATGCATTTGTATCTCATTCTGTTATAAAAGAAGGAATGACCAAATAACATTAAATATAACTTATTCTGCATATTTAGCAGAAATGTGATCCTGTTCAGTTTAGAGACAAGGACTTGCAGTTTAGATTTCCTAGCATCTGTGCTTCTATGAAACATTTCAGAGATCTAGTGCTCTGCCTTTCTTTTCTCTAAGCCTCATTGTACCAAAATGGTATCCTGTCCAATTGCAGTCCACAGCGGTCCCCATCGCAGTAGCAGATGTCAATGTTTAATACTGACTGTAGCTTTAATTGATGACAATGCTCAATGTAGAAGTACATTTTAGGGCACTGAAGATGGACCAAGGATTCATATTCTTCAGGGGACTGATTAATTTTAAACTTATTTCTTTCCTTGTGTCTATATTTAGTATAAGAACAAATCATTTTCATATAATTTTCTGTTCTGGTTACAATATTAAGGATGTCAAGGGAATGGATAAATGGATAAATGTTCTGCTATTTTCTCTTTATTATTATAATTTTTCTCACAAGATTGAGAAAAAAGGGAGACTATAATGAGAATAAAAATGCACAGTATTGAAGCATTAAAATTTGGTGATAATTCATTCCTGAGACAGACTACAGCAAGTACAAAATGCAGTGTAAGATATATTAATTTTTCTGACAAAATCTGTAGAAAGAGTAGGAAATGGTATAAAGGTAATTTACTCTTATTCTAATCGTCCTAAGGTGCAGTCTCGTGTCCTCTTAGAAATGTCCTTTGTGACAACCTAGCTGTGGGTATTTTATTTGAAAGTATTCATCAGTTCAGACTTATTTCTAAGGTATGGAAGCAATACTGGAGTTTGTGCATAAGTAATTAATTCTACTTTGAGAATATGACTATCAGGGTTTTATTAAATCAAAATATTTAGAAGAAAGAGATTTTCAAAGGAAAAGAAATTTCTAGATGTTGACATTGATATAGACTTTTTTTTTATGATTTTATCTAGCAAAACTAAAAATAATCAGGTTTTAACTTTTTCCTTTGTGTGTTCCATTCTGAAATACTGTATTATCTACATCAGTGAGAGTAGTTATTGTTCAATTTAGAACTCTGCTCTTCAGTTTAATCCTGCTGTAGCTACCAAGATATGGAATTATAGAGGACTTTTTTTTTTTTTTTCTGGTAATTCTGGCATGAGATTTGTGGGCTTGAAGTATGTAGCTTGAGATTATATGTCCAAACAAAATTTAGCAATAGAAAATGCTTAAATAAAATACTATTATAGCAGAGAGCATTATTTCTTTCTCTAAATTGCTTCAGTTGAATTTAATATACTTCTACTGAGAAATTGTACCATGACCTTTACTGTTTGGTGATTAACCAATAAATAGCTTGCAATAAATTTTAGCTGTAGACAATATTTTCCCTGCATGAGAAATCTCAATCACTCTGCCAGAAAGGTTTAGTCACTGGAGATACTGTAATTATCCATGTGGTGGATGAACAGTGGCTACATGCTCAGCCATAGTTTGCGTGATGTTGGTGATTCAAAGGGTTTTTTTTTTTTTGTTATTGTTAACAAGCAAAGACTTACACAGATGCTGGACTAAGGATGAAGGGGTAGTTGGGCTTTCTGTGGGGCAGGGTATCAAGGAGCTGGAACAAAGGTATCTTTAGGGTGCATCACATAGCCAAAGCCTACCTCAGAGCTGCATAGAAATGGAGATTATATTATCTCCCAAATGGTTGTCATGAGACTAACTTGAAAGAAATCTAAATCTAGTAATCTGTCACCCTGAAGGATCCATGTAGTAAGGTATTTAAAAAAGCTATGATTAGAGTAGCTTCATTTGCAATTTAAATTTCCTACAGACTATTTTTTGAAAGCACACACAAGGGTCCTAGGTTGTGAATTGTTGATCAGTGGGGGGTTATATTTGAATTGTACTAAGGTAGTGGTTTTCAAACTAGCTTTTGCCTGGCTTTCCCCTGCATTTAGTTTGCAAGGGAAAGTTCAAAGGTGTGTACACAACCACCACCACATGCCACGCTTCAGTTTCTGCTGATGCAGTCCTGGCACTGCTCTGGGATGGCATGGTGGCCTTCAGCACTCTTGGCTGATTTGTGCCAGCAGTGCTCATTGTGAAGTGGGTCTGGAGACAGCAGATGGACTAGAATTTGTTTATGTATTACACCTATGTTAAACAAATGAAACACAAGTCATGTGAAAGGGCTGGCACTAAGCTAGATCTTTCTCAGTTAGTTTCCTAGGAAGAGTCCTGTCCTTAGCCTGCAGTCTCCTACATACTGCTGATGCCCTTTTCTGATCTTAAAAAACATTGAGACTCAGACATGGTTAAGGGATAAGGGGTTTTTAGTTTGGTATTTTAATAAGGATCCTTACTGGTGCACCACTTTGTCAAGGTGGGATGCACCACAATGCACACATATGATAAATCATGTATATAATTTACAGACCTTAAAAATTAGCATATCTAATAAAGATGCTCTAATGGGAGGCCCTGTTGAATGACATGATAGTCTTTCACTCGAGGAATTTCTTCCTGGATGGGCTAGATTTTTAGTTTATGGGATATTCTAGAGAAGACCTTGGTTTCCCAAGATAATTTAGTGTTTTCCAGCCTTTTACTGTGGCACCTTTAGGCTTTTTGGTCTCTTGGCCTACTAAAATACTAGGGTCATGCTAAGTTATTAGGCTTAAGGAATTACAAGTATGCATTTAAAGAATACTGAGGATATATAAAAGTTATATAAAAATGTATGTAAAAGAAAACACCAAAAATCATGTTGTCATCACTGCAGAGGAAGTCAAGTGGTTTGATTCAGGAGTTTGGATTCCAAGTTGTTTAAAAAAAACAGTGCAGGACTCTGGGCTCAAGAACTTAAAAAATTTGGGGGTCGGGGGGTGGTTTGAATCCCATAATGGCCTTGTGAGTTCTTTGGTGGTTGGAGGTTGTTTTGGCATAGTGATCATTAAATGATAATTTTTGATTCTTGTATAAGTTAGGAGGGCAGACTTGGGCTTGTTTAGGAGACTAGTTGTGAGAGTACCTTGGGAGGCAGTCCTAAAGGGCAAAGGAATCCAGGAAGGCTGGGCATTCTTCCAGAAAAAGATCTTCAAGACACAAGAGCAGACTGTCCCCATGTGCTGAAAGATGAGCTGGCTTGGAAGAAGTCACCATCCTTGAAGGTATTTAAAAGACATGCAGATGTGGCACTTAAGGGTAGGATTAGAGGAGGACTTGGCAGTGCTGCGTTAAGAGTTGGCCTCAATGATCTTAGAGGTCTTTTCCAACCTTAAAAATTGTATGATTCTATAATACGGCAGGCAGTATTTACAAGGTAAGAGTGGAATTTAGAATCACAAATAATTAAATTTCCTTCTATTCACTGCTTTGTTAGAATGACTTGAAGGTTTATGTTAGTGCAAGGCCCAAAGTGATTAATCAGATTTTTCTTTTCTTGTTAGATCTTGGTTCCTCTCTGCTGGATATGTAGTAAACAAATGTAGTTTTTTCTCTGTTCTACCGCAGGTTCTTCTGCTGCCATTCTGAGCTACGATAAACCCATCCTGGGTTCTTTAACTGATGAGAAGTACCCTGAGGCCTCACTGCTCTAGCTGGCAGTATAACAGACAGTGTGTTTTTCCTTGGTATGGATAATTCCAGAAAAGAGAATTGTTTTTTTCCATGATCTCACAAAAGTATCACAGATTCAGTTTTATCCTATGGGAATTATGAGCCTGCATGGTACGAGCAGCATCAAGTAGGAAACATGACTGAAGGATTTCAACCACTATTATTTGAACAAATGGGGATTTTTAATGTAACAAAAAATATATGTGGGTGCTATCAGCCAAAGCAGGTTATTTCCCATTTAACCCCACCATGTTGAGATCTTTGGGTGGTCCAATGCTGCTCAGTCACTGCAAAAACACACCTCATTCTTGCCATGCAGGCTGCCTCTGGGTCTATTCTGATTCTGGCAACACCATCAAGTTTTCAGGTATGCTGGAACAGACCCTGTATCCCCAGTGCTGTTCTTGCTGCTGTACCGTAAAGTGATAATTATGCCTAGGTAGTATCCAAAATATATACCTACAAGCCCTTATAATAGCTTTAGATAATTAATTAGTAACGTTTGTTCACTGTTTTTAATGTAGTCCACATATTATTATTCTTTACAACCAATACATTCTTTCATGTACAACCCCAAAGAGTCAGGCTTGTTCAGTAAAAGTGAGCACAGGTGGTACAGCAAAGTGTGAAGTGTATTAGCAATCACACCAAGGATAACTCAGGACAAAAAACTGGCTCAGGAGCCAGAAAAAAACACCGTAACAACCAAGTGAGGAGAGGACATGCAGCAGGGCAGGGTATTTATCCCCCAATTATGGCAACATGATGTCTATTTTGTTGACTATAAACCTATGCTGAACTAAAATTAATTTCTTTTCCAAGAGAGAATATGTTTGTGTTAAGAATAAATGATCATTGCTTTTTAACAGCACACCAATTCTGATCAGATGCCAGCATGAAGACAAAGGAGATTGAATTTATTTAACTTCTCTTGGGTGAGCGGGTCATATAGTGCAACAGCCTAGACTTAAGGTTTCAAATGACAGTGTCTTCTACAGAGTGAGCAACAATGCCAAAACTTCCACTCAGCGCCTGGTGGAGAGGAAGGAACTAATAGTTGAGAGAAAATGTTTTCATTAGGGCTTGAAATTTGTGGCCTTAATTTCTTTCTAGAGATTAGATACTCTTAAAACAATATTTTTAATCTTAAAGCTTCTCTAAAAGTCTACTAACAAGAAAGTACTATAATGAAAATCCACATAATTCTGATTATGTTGTCAATAATAATGAAAATGTTTCTGTTGGTCTTCGTGAAAGTGGGTTAAGTATCATAGTGTTTCTGCAGAGAAATTGCCAGCTAAGTGCATTTATTTTTCTGGAGACCTGTCAAAACCTAACCTGGCAATATGTTCGTTCTACATGAGATGAAACAGTTACACTGCCAGTAAGAATATGTCAAGAGGGTAAATTTTCGCCTCTCTGGAAGTGGGCAGCTTGATGATTGCAGCTGGATTGTAACACCAAGGGACATAGTTGTCGACTCCACTACCTCAGATCAGAAAGGAAACACAAAGGTATGTCAGCCTGAATAATTTTTCCCCCTCTGAAAGACAAATTGTATGTCAAAAGTATCACTATACACCAAATAGCTCTGTGGTGGTAAGATGCTTTTATCTCTGTTCTAATTTGATTCTGGTAAAACAAATGCACAAAATGAATAATTTGGATTTACATTTCCTGTATACTTCCTTGTTAGAAAATTTGCAGGTGGGTCTCTCTTGCATCAGCCACTGCAGAGACATCTCCCAAAGCTAATCATAGAGTCAGAGAACATGAAGGGTTTGGAATGATTATCTAGTCCCAACTCCCACTGCCATGGGCAAGGACATCTTCCACTGGGCCAGGTTGTTCAAGACCTTATGCAGCCTGCCTTTCTGCCATGGCTGTCTGCAAGGGCAGCATTGCTTCTTTTACATGTCCATTAGCAGGTCTGTCCCTGGAGGGGTTCTCTGAGCATTTTCATGGCTGCTATTCTTATTTATAAGCTACCTTAAGTAAGGTTTTTTTCCTAAGAAGAAAGACTTCTTGGAGGATATTAGAAATGACATTTTTTTTTATGCTGTTTTTCAAAGAATATTGTGCAAATGATATAATAATGTAATATTTTTTACTTCTGTAGAAGTCTCAATTTGCTATTCTCAACAATAAAACAAACCATTTTTAATGTATGTCTTTAGACAAGTGACTAAGCACAAATCTAGGCTGATTCTTCTTTGTCTTTTGTTCACTTTGCCCTTGTAAATATCTTAATTTCACTAAAGAAAATGAATTTTTCTTTTCCTGTCTGGTGAAGAAACCGTCTTCCTTGGATCCCTGCCTGTGCTCATCAGATCATACCAGGAAGGGCTGGAGGGTGCAGTATATGCAGTACAAGCTGGTGACAAAGTGTCAGAGCCTAAGTCCCTGTGTGAAGGAAGGGGCTGTGTAAAACTTCCCCTGGGCTTTCCAGGCAGTAGTGGTCTTTACATCAGTGCCTTGCTGAGCAGGGATGTAAACATATGCAGAGAGCAGAGCTGTGCAGGCACATTTTTCTTCAGTCACAATAAATACTGCATGTTGGAGATATGGCTAAGTGAGAGCAATCTGAATATGATCATGAGGACATGAGGGTGTAAGCAGGCTCCATAAAACTCCCTGCTCTTGTTCTCCAGATACCATCTCTGGGAACATTTACTATGGTTGGGGTTGCATACTATCTTATGGTGGGGGTCAAAAATGGGGTGCAGAAGTGTTAGGAAAGTTTCTTGCTTAAAAAAAAAAAAAAAAGCGAAGACAAGATTGTTTCCCTCCTGACCTGATGTGGTTTAAGATACCATTGTGCCCTTTAACTTCTTGAATGATGCAGTAAGATGGATAAATATTTTATTTCCTTCTGAAATGTCTTTCATGAGAGAGAAAATTTTCTCATAGTTCGCATAGGAGAGTGAATCTTTGAGAAATTCAGGCACGGCTGTCTGTACCTGTATGCAAGACTGGCTTTGCTAAGGACTTCTGTACAAAATACTTTGGGCTCACTTACTATTCTTAGAATTGCTGCATGTCAAGGAGACTGAAGCTTGGCTCAGATATGGTACTGGAAGAAGCAGCAAGACACAGTAAGAGCCTGCCACTGGGCATACTTGGCATACTTGGCATAGGCATACTTGGAGGTGTCCACATGTTGAACGTCCGGCCAAAAAAAGGAAAAGCCAGCACGTCTGCACTTGTTACTCAGGTGGCACACACACTTTATCTGCAGATCATAAGAATGACAATCCGTTTCCAGAAATATGTTTTGGTGGTGGAAGTTGAGGCTGATCATGGCCAGGAGCCACCTCATTCTTTAACAGGAGTCTTTATACCCACTGAAAGGATCCCAGATCCTTAATTCCAATTTTCTCAAAGGAACAGCTTGGCTTCCTCCCACGGTCCTTGTAATAGCTTAAGACTGAGTATAAGAAATAGATTTCTTTTCAACAATCACAACATTACAGTGATCTTCTTTCAGTCTCGTTCATTGCATCTGTTAAATTCAGAACACATAGAGACAATAATAGGGCTATTTTTTCAGAGTAATTTACAGCTGCTGAAGGTGTGTGCCTCAGCTGTGCAATTCTGACATAGATACTACTATTGGTGTGCTCTGTTAGAAGCTTAAAAAAATTTTAAAATTTGTTTCCTTATACTACCTTGAGTCTTTGGGAACTGTGTCCATTTCAAACCAGACAGAGATAGCTCTTGAACTTGCTGGAATTTTCTCCATTTCCTTTGTTGTTCTTCATTCTCTGAAGTTAGTATACATATGCTGTTGAGTGTTCATGTTTACCCTGTGTTTTAGTATTTGAGAACTTCTCCATTGTACTTCTTATGCTTCATGTTCTCAGGTAAATCAAATAGCAACTACCTTGTTCTTGCTTCTTGCTCAAGTTAAGCCTTGCTTATTAAGCTATTAGTCGTGAATACTAGCAAGCTGTGGCTTCTCTGCATAATATAATCAGCACACTTAAATAAGTTACTGTACAAGTTATATCAGGTTTTCTGAATTTTCTAGTGGCTAGTCATTATCTGGCAATAAAACCAGAAAAAAAAAATCACAACCCTCCTCGTCTATTTCTTATATTTCTTTTTTTCTCCCCAGGATCATCACCTGTTGATAACCCAAAATTTAATTGATGGGAAGAAATGCTCAGTGTTCAGATGACACTGACATTTTGTTTCAAGGCTGTAGGTATCTTTGTCCAGGCTCCTTAGTATAGGATCTCCATTTGAAACTATATTCTTCACAGTTCAGCTCAGTGTTGTTTTGCCCAGAAGCGAATTTGGAACTTGGTGACCTCCTCTTTTGTATCTTCTTCCTTCACATTTTCTCTCTAAAGCATTTACATCTTTTTACTTTTGGTAAGCCTAAATATCTGTAGCCCTAAGGAAGTCATCCTTCAACTGGTGACATTTCTTTTGTTGCCTAGAAAGCATTTGCTGATTTTGGCCCTTGTGTTTACCTTCTCACACTAAAGGAATTGATTTCAAAGGTTTAATTGTCTGCTTATCATCCATTATAATTTAATGTGGTTTTGTTATTTTTTTTTAAAATGCAGAATTCAAGGCATTATTTTTACTATTTTCGTATTAACTAAGGTAAAACAGGAAAAGAATCATGCAGTTAAGTATGAAAACAGTGTCTGCAATTTCCTCCCAAGTATACTCCTATACTTTGTGTTGCATTTTGAATGTTCCTGTGGAACTTAATCTACTCTTGAGCAAGTGTTGATTGATTACTACTAGAACAGGGCTTTTGGCAAGAAGTAAGGTTAACATTGGCAAGTTGCTTGATAATTACTAGAGTGTGAAAACCAACACAAATGCATGCCTTATGCAAAGAGCTGTCTCAAACCACATGTATGTGTTCCTCTTAGAAATTATTATAGAACTCAGTTACACTATTTATTGGGGAAAAGGAAATTAGAATTCGTAATATTTAATGCTGAAATATATAGAAGTGTTGAAATTAATTTCAAAATAATGTAACCACTATGTGTAGGATGTCTTAATCTACTACATTGGTTGCTAAGATGCCTACTATTCCTTTCATTTTTTTTTAATGGTTCTAATATGATATGCTTTGGAAGAGCTTCCTTTTAGACTTTTTTTGTCTTTGGTGATTTAGTTATAATTCTGGTCCAGAAATTTCAGTGAAACAAATAATTTACAATTTGGTGAGGGTTTTTAATTAAGAAAGATTAAATGCATTTACAAGTAAAGTGGGAGAATTATCATCTTGAAATAAAAGGAATAATTTCTTGATAAAATATGAAGGAAAATGCAATGAAAATAAGATTAAACTATTTTTAGTGCAGGACAGTGTCTACTGTTATATTGGTATCTGCAAAACACAGGTTAGAACACTGGTATCCAGAAGTTCTAATCTTGGATTGCTATTTTACTGAGAATTATATCTGGAGAAGAAAATTCACTGTTTGATATTGATTCTTTCTCCAAATAATTGTAGCTGCATCTCACTTGATAACACTTCAAGTTTTGTCCAGCAAGGCATAACTTCCTGTGTAAGGACTGTGCCATCCTCTGTTTTCCTCTGTCTTCCTCTGACCTGTGCCTTCCTTTTCCTCTTCACCTTGCCAAAATGATGCATCAGTTTGACTCTGTCGTCTGTTACTCAAAGGTGAGGAAATGAGCTTCTCTAGAAGTTACTCAGCATCTTCTAGACCTTTTTCTTGAGATAAGGGAAAACATCTTTTTATATATGTCTTTTTCTGTCTACTGGTCATTGGGTAAGTAGCTCGTACTGTGATGTCCAAATCTTTTAATACCTAAAATTATAGCAAATGGATCTTACCCATCATGTTTTAAATCAGAAGTATTAGCCTTGGTAGAGATGTACTGCTATAGATGGAGAATTACATGTTCCTCCTAAAAAGACTTTTGGGGATCCAGGCTCAGAATCTGACAGATAGCCTGTGATTAATAAACATTAACAGAAGTCCCTTTAAAATAGCCAATTCCTCATGGAAACTGCTTTTTTTATAAGCTTTAGCTGCAGTTTGTAGATATTCAGACTCTCACCATGAAAAAATGTTAAGAAATTTTTTCCACAAAAAAGCTCAACATACTTGTTTGAGACACAGACGTTGTTTTTCAGGGTATGGAGGAAAAAAATTATGAAAGCTTCCTCCCCCCTCCCGGTATTTGACTCATGGTGGCTTGCTCAGATATTCTTGTCTGAATATGTTAATGCCTGGAGATTTTCAGTAACTCTAGGCCAGCATATGGATTTTAGAACACTTAGAAAATTTGATAATAAACAATAAGGTCATCTTGACGTTTAATATGATAGTGCTGTGAACCAGTGAAAACATCTATATTCATTCATGCAAAGTATACATAGGTGTTGTATTTTGAAAACCAGCCATGCCAGGCTTTTTCCTCCCTTGCCCTATTTTATGCTCTTGTGCTCTGTGGAAGGCTTCCTCAAAGACCTGCCAGCTCTGATCTGCTCTCTTGTCCCAGAGGTCAGTCTCCCAGGGGATCCCATTGACTAACTCCTCGAAGAGCTGGATATTTGCTCTCCTAAAGTTCAGGGGCCCAACTGTACCGTACACCTGATCCATATCCCTCAGGACTACAAAATCCATCCATGCATAATCACTGCCACCCAGGCTGCCTCCAACCTTCATGTCCCCACTCAGCTCGCATATGTTGGTGACAATCAGATCCCTCTGCTAGGGCTGTCTCTTACCTGGCTCAAGAAATTACCCTCCATGCATTCCAAGAGTCTCCTGGTTTGCCTACTCCTTGTTGTGAAACTTTCCCAGCAGGTGTTGGGGTGTTTGAAATCCCTCAGCAGGATAAGAGCCTGTGGACATGATGCCTCCCGTAGCTGGACCAAGAAAGCTCTGTCAGTTGGCTTCCCTTGACCAGGGTGCTGCAGTAGACATGGAACATGAGGTTCCCTTTGTTTCCTCAGCCTCTGGTTCTCACCCACAGGCTTTTGACCTGCTTGGGGCTGTTCTTCAGGTCAAGTCTTCACACTCATTTAACCTCTTTCACAGCAAGACAGGTGGCAGCCTCTCCACCTCTCCTCCTCTTTCTTTTCTGAGCAGCCCATAGCCATTTCTAGTCACACTCCAATCATGGGAATTGTCCCACCACGTGTTAGCAATGGCAACAAGGTCATAACTTTCTAGGAGCCCGTGTCTTCCAACTCCTCCTGCTGCCCAGGCTCTGTGCATTGGTGCTAAGGCACCTCAGCTGAACTGTTGGATATGTTGCCTACCTAGAGGAACACTCCTTAAATCATTTGAGATATTTGCCTAGTGTTTTCCTATTGGCTTCTGTTACCTCAGAAGTCCCTGTGTATATCAAAGAATGATGGAACTATTATAGTAAATATTGATGATGCTTTAATTCTCAGACCATGCATAAGATAAATTACATTTACTTCTAAGAGAGGATGATTTGACTTGCATGCAATATAAAGGCATTGCTGATATAAGTTTGTATATGTTGTGTAAATGTGGTTTATGAAAGCAATGTTCAAGTCCAGACTGGTAACATAAACCAGGCTTCTAGACTTGTGTTTATAATTAAATCTGTGAGCCACTTCATAGTCAGATGACAGAGTGCTGAAATGTGGAAAGCTGCAAAAAAAATTAAAAAATTATTCTTATATAAGTGGAAATTGCAAAATGGTTAACATAATCTTGATATTCTTTATATTTGTTTAAATTAAAGACAGAAAAACATGTTTACTTAGAGAGGTGATTGACTTTTGTGCTTACCATCTTGAAATCTAAAATGCTCTTGATTGAGAATATTTTGTCACCAGTTTTATGAAGTCCGATGGAAACATACTTTGCTTGTTACATAACAATAAGCCAAGTGTGATTAGAATCTACACACAAAATTGACAAAGGCCCAATTCTCTTTCAGTTCTCTGAGTTTCCAGTCAGAAATTCAATTTCAGCTTACAGAGAGACTGACTTAATAGATTTGTTCTTATGCAGTTGAGGGCAAGACTGGAGTAGAAGGGCATACTGGGAAATTCATTCTCCTGCCCTCATATAAAAGGAGTTGATTCTGACATAATGTGATTGTCACGTAATAAATGACTGTCACATATGTTGCAAAACCCACTATTGTGCCCTCCTCTCTATAAGGCTAAAACTGAGTCCAATGTTTCTATTTAAAGCATTGAAACACAGAGTCTAATTAGTGATGGACGTATGTATTATTCCTACACCAGGGTAATAACTCTTTCAGAAAACTTGCACTTGTGTAACACATGTTTATTTAGCCTTTTGTAGCTGTATTATCTAACTACTGCTTTTATGGTTCAGGCCATGGATTATTAATTGAAACAGTAAAATAAGCAATCATCTTTGGTTGCCATAGCAAAGATACCCAAAATATAGTTGCTGAGGAAACCATACTGAGAATATACACAATATATAACCTAATAATAATGATATACAGCTTTAAGGGTAGAAGAACATAAAATATACTTGTTCTCTTGTTGGGAGATTAAATATTGAATCTAATACATGTTTATTGATTTATTTTTGAAAGTCTTCCTGTTGCATGTAAAGACAGCTTACTTAACTATCAAATGTGTTATATGTCTGTTAATCTTTAGACTTTGTCATAATTAAAAAAAAAAATCCTTCTCCATTAAGAGAAGAATAGACTTTGGAAAAGGATTTGAAGTGGATGAAAATTGAGCAAACATCATGATGATGAATGCTGCTTTTTTAATACAAATAGACCACAATGACAAGAATAATGACAATTATAATTTTTCCTTGCAGCCTTGTGGTACTTTATTTCTAACATTTGGAATAGGCTAGAATGACCTTCCGTGTCCAGTATGGGCACTGTAATATTTCCTCACAAAGGGATTTATTATAACAATATGCATTTTAATATGCTTCCAGTGCAGAAGACTTCAGAACAGCCCCTGTTCAAAATATCCCCTTCTGAATATGTAACCTGTTCAAGGGCTTTGCTCCTCCATTGTTAGTAAGATTTTCCCAGTGTCCACCATGAATATTTATTGCTGCAGCATAAGCCATTTCCAAGGTAGTTGCAACTTTGACTAAATAATCACAGTTTTCCATTTTTATTGACTCTTTATGTTTTATGCTTAGATTTCTACCACTTTTTTGAAATTATGTGTCCTGGATCCCATATTCAAGCTGAAACTTCATCCATGTTAGACAGAGCAAGGAGACTATTTCTCATCTTCACATATTCCTAATTATAAGTCTTTGCATGGCTGGATGTTTTTATCTTGTGGCTAGGATGTTATTCATTATTCACTGATGTTCAGTTTGTGATCCATTTTAATCCTTAAAATCTGTTTTTGAAGATCTGCTATCAAATTCAAATGCTGTGCATCTGACATTTGTGTAGTCAATTGTTGCTAAGAATAGGAACCTGCATTTATTTATTTTGAATAGTTTCCTGTTTTTCAGTAGATAATTTCTTGTTAAAGATATTTGACCTCTAATGATATTAGCTTAGATATGTGCAGCCCCTTTTAGTTTTCTCTTTCAGAGATACATTTGTAATAATGGAATAGAAGCAGCATAGGAAGCCATTCTGTTTAATCTTCAGACTCTTGATGAAAATTTTGATTAATACTAAAACCTTCTGTGTTTGACACTTAACTGCTGTCAGTTGCTTTCTAGCCTCCAGTTGTCCAACCAGTTTTGTATCAGGCAGTAGAAGATCGAGCAAGAGCCATTTGGGTCTCTTCTGCAAAATTGGATCCCAAGTTACGTGGCTACACCAGATCAGGCCAGAACTTGAGCATGGACAGTGAAACCCTGGAAGATGGCTACTGTCACAGTCTGTTTGGGTCTCTCAAATTTACCTGTGAGGTGTTCTGTGAAATAAACTATTATTTGAGCTCGTTAGAAAAGAAAAACACAACCTACAGGAGCTCAGTCCCCTTTGTCCACACTAAAGTGAGTTCACTAATTAAACACTTTATTCTTGAAGTTTCTAACTTACTAGTTCTTTAATTTATTACTTGCAGCTCCCAACTTGTAACTTGTGCACCTGTCAGCGCACTCTAGCCAATGGTGAGAGTGCTCATTCTTGCTCTTCCATCTCAATGTAGCATCCCTTGTATAACACCAGGAGGCATGAAAGCCCACCCCAGCTCTCCAGCTGCTGTTAGATCTGCTTCAAAAACTCCTTGTGTAAGCAGAAGTATTTACACCTTTAAGCTGGAAAGTTTGGTCTGTCCAATTTCTTTGAGTTAGCAGACTCTAAAGAAAAGTGCACATTGTGCAAATCGATGTGCAAGGGTCGTGGCTGCAGGAGACAGCAAGCTGCAGGTTGTTGCCCTCAACAAGGGCCAACCACTTGGCCCTGAAATTGTTTTGAGAATGCTAGGATAATTTTTCATAACATCCTGATGTTTACAGAGGTTAGCCAATCTATGCTTAGTACAGGATTCTACCTTATCAATATACTCTGGATGTTTTGGACAGATGGAAATTGCTGTCCCAATTGCTTGTCTGGCTTGCTTGCCTGCATGCTTGCTGCTTCTCTGCTCTTGCATATAGATCTTAATAAACAATCATCTTTAGCCTTCTGATTCATGGAACCCATGTAGCTCTACTGCCCCAATCAAGGGCCGAATTCTCCTACAGCAGGTGACAGTGGCTGTGTGATGACTGTGGTCCTTTCTGGCAGCCATGTCGTGCCTATGTGTTGCCATCACTTTGACCCAATGGCATTGGTCTCAGTGCCCTTGCAGGGCATGTACAACAGGCCTTGGCATGAGCTGTGTGCTGGCCAAAATCTGAGCAGGGGTTGAATGTAAGACTATGGGACTATTGGAGAAAGGCAGAGGTTTGTCAAGTCACTGATAGCCAGTTGGTGCTCCTAAGCCTTAGCAGATTATTTATGGTATCCTTAGTGCTGTTCTGGATGACAAACAAGGGACACAAAATCCTTGGATATCTTTTAGTTACTCCTGAAGTGACACAGTTCTTGGTCTCCAGATGGTGCCAGAGTGGCATTCAGGATTATGTTGTGGCAGGCACATGCTTTAAAGCAAGTTACTTCACACAAAGAACTGGTCACTCACAAAATTGTGAATCATTAGCTGAAAAAAATTCAATAAGAATTTTTTAAGAGGCTGAGCTTATGATTTTGTACAGGTTTATTGCCTTAATGCTCCCTAAGCACAGCCTGAGTAGTCTGATATGGTTCTGAATTGTGTAAATAAGTGGTACATTAAAGATTCCCCCAGTACTGTGCACAAAGAAATATGATTAACCCAAGTGGTTCCTTGAAAGCTTTTCGTTTATTGTATCTGTGATCCACGGATAATAAGTCTCTGGGGGACTTTTCAATCAAGCTTTTCAGTTCATGAAGGAATAAGGATGCTCAGATATGCCAAAACTAGGCAAAAATTGGCAACTTGAAGCATATTTGAAAGGCTTGAAGCAATGTCTCCATGCTGGATTCCCATGGCCAGGTTTTGGTAGTGGGAGGGCTACAGGGGTGGCTTCTGTGAGAAGCTGCCAGAAGCTTCACTTAGTGCCAGCCAGCCCAAGACAGACCCCCTGCTGGCCAAGGCCAAGCCAATCTGAAGTGGTGCCACACCTCTGTGATAACATATTTAGGAAGAAAAGAACCCCCAATTATTGCACAGATGTAACTGAGGCCAGAGAAGAGTGAAGTGAATACATGAGAAGAACGGCTCTGAAGATACCAAGGTCAGTGGAGAAGAAGGGGGAGGAGCTGCTCCAAGCACCAGAGCTGATTCCCCTGCAGCTCCTATAGGACCATGGGGGATGCAGAGATCCCTGCGAGGAGGCTGTGACTCTATGGGAAGCCTGTGCAGGGCCAGGCTCCTGGCAGGCACCTGCAGACCATGGAGAGAGGAGCCCACGCTGCAGCAGGCTTCCCGGTAGTATTTGTCACCCCATGGGGAATCCATATTGGAGCCACCCATCCTTGAAGAACTGCACCCCATGGAAGAGTGACCCACACTGCAGCAGTTTCTGGAGGACTGCTGCCTGTGGGATGGGCTCATGTTGGAGAAGTCCATGGAGGACTATCTGTCATGGGTGGGACTCCACACCAGAGCAGGACTCCTCCCTGAGTGGTGGCAGAAACAGCAGGTGATGAACTGACCATAGCTCCCATTCCTTGTCTGCCTGCACAGCTGTGGGCAGGAGGGAGAGCTGGGGAGGAGGGAGGGGTGGGGGAAAGGTGTTTAAAGAATATATTTTCATTCTTATTTTTCTGCTCTGATTTTGTTAGCAATGAATTCAATTAATGTCCTTGATTCTGTTTTACCCACAACAGCATTTGGTGGGTGATCTCTCTTGCGGACTTTATCTCAACCCATGAATCTTCTGTTACGTTTTGTCTCCACCATCCGGCTGTGAAGGGGAGTGATAGAGCAGCTCTGGTAGGTGCCTGGCATCTGGCCAGGGTCAAACCACAATCTCATAGACTTTTATCAAACTCAACAGATTTAAATGGGGGGCAGCCAGTAAATGCTGTGATTCTGGACTGGGGAAAGGCATGAGTGGAGGGAATAATACAGTGGTCAGCCAAAATCTTAACTGTAGAAACAATTTTGGGGCACTGAGGTAAAGTAAATGATTTCTTATATATTCAAACTTTGCAATAGCTACACAGTATTGTGTCAAAGTTTCTGCCTTTCTGCAGACTCACAGTAGAACATTCAAATTGTTCTGCTAGAGTAAGAAGTAATTATACAGTAATTTCACAAGCAAACTTTAAAATGTTAACAGTTCCAATTACTGAGTGATAGGTAGCATATTGATAGTCTTATTTAATGTAATTAAAAATGGCAAAAGGAAAATTTCAAAATGAATTGACAGTTTTATGTGATGATGTGATATGGAAGTAGGAATCAGTTTTGGAAACTAAGTAAGATCTGTCAGCAATGGAAATTGATACTGAAACAGGCTTATCTCACATCAGTCCTCTCTGTTTCTTTAATCCAGTTAACATGATCTCACAAACCCTAGTGCTTTCACATAATCATGTCTTGTTTCATGTTTGCACTTTTGCAAATATAATTCTTGCATTAAAATAAAGTTATTAAATACACCAATAATAAATGCATTCAGTGCATATCCTGTTCTTATTACTTTTTAAAGATAAATCTTCTGTAAGTAAACAATGGAATTATAAATAATTTTATAATATGAAATAATAAATAATAAATAATAATTACATAAATAAAATTTAAAATAATAATATAATTAATTTTATTTATAAATAATATAAAAAGACAATTAAAAATGTCCACTCTAGTGGATGATTGGTTTTGAAAAATGTTTTTGCCAAATTATGTAGGGAGGGCTGATGGTTTCCTGGAATGTATCAGGAAGAGAATGGCCAGCAGGTCAAGGGAGGTGATCCTGCCCTGCTACTAGCCCCTAGTGAGGCCTCATCTGGAGCCCTGTTCAGTTCTGTTCTCCTCAATATAAAAAGAACAAGGAGCTACTGGACAGGGTCCCCAAGAGGCCACAAAGACCCCATTTGGGGTCTGGAGCATCTCTCTTATAAGGAAGCACTGCAGGAGCTGGGCCTGTGTAGTCTAGAGAACGCTGAGGCTTACGGTATCTCAAAGGCAAGCATCAAGAGGATGGTTCTCAACTCTTTTTGGTTGTGCACAGTGGCAAGATGAGGAGTAATGGCCATAAACTAAAACATGTGAAGTTCCACCTTGGCATGATGGAGAATTTTATATTGAGATGACAGAGCACTGAACAGGCTGCCCAGGGAGGTAATTGAGTCTCCCTTCCTGGAGACATTTGAAACCCACCTGTGTAACCTGATCTAGGTCACCCTGCCTTGTCTGAGAGATTGGACTAGAGGATCCCCAGAAGTCCCTTCCAGTGCTAACTATTCTGTCATTCTGTGATTTTCAAAAATTGCAGTTAGAGACCTAGCTGCATTTTATCAACTTGGGGATGAATAGATAATGAATATTGTTTATTAATTGTTATTATTAATGAGTATTGTTATTCATGTCTGTATCCTTGTTTATTCCACTGAAACAAGATTACTTCAGCATGTGGACTGCGCTCACTAGTCTTAGTTTGCATGAAGTTTGCAAATAAATTACTTATTTGAAGCATGTTTGTTTGTGGTGAATCATTATGAATCTCAATGTGTTGATTAGGCATTACTTACACATCATTAAGGTATTTCTCTGTTTTAACAAGAAATATAATAACTATTGTGCCTTTAAATGACAATTCAGCAGTGAATCCTTTCCTAGTGATACATACCAGCTATCAGGGAATTGGACTGCTATCTTCTGTCCAGCCAATGATGTGAATGACAAGTGTTATTCTTCCTTAGTATTAAAACTGGCACAGCCACAGCAGATACATGATACTTTTGTCTAGTTAAGTGAGGCATCTAGTTAACAGGTGGTCTGCAATAACTAAAATATATGTGTGGGACAAGTTGCATTGAAATGCATTCTGCATAATTTTTTCCAGTATTTTTGCATTTCATGAGCACATTCTACTCTATTAAATTTTGTATTAAATGAACATTGTGTCCTATAAGAATTTCAGCAAGAAGAAAATATTCTCGCTTATCACATTACATAAATGCAAAGCTTTGAACATAATTGTCAAATTATTTTTCATGATAAGTTTCTTCATGTGAGGCTGCACTTACTAGTTGGAATTCATAGTTTAAAAGTTGTGCCTCCATTACTTGACAAGATGCAGCTGGCCTAATTAAAACTAAGACTTATTAAGAGTTGAGTGGGAAGATCAAAATGAAGGAAATATTATGAATAATATATAGTCATTTATGTGCAGCAGAAGCTTAAATAGGTAGGCAAATGTTAAATTAATTTTCTCAAATTTATAGAGAGCAGAAGAGCACATCTTCCATTCTCGCATTTGAATCTTCAAAGAACCCAGCCTGTCATACACCATTCATATTGTAGCCTCTTTACCTTTTTATTTCACCTGTAGTCCTGTTGTACTCCAATTCCTTAGGTGTATCTAATTAACTCATTCCAATTAAAGGAATCTGTACACTTTAAAGAATTCATGGTCTCACACATCCAAACCACTGAAATGCTACTGGAGGCTCTACATCTGTCTCAAGGACTCTAAGAGATCAGATAAGAGATAAGACTTTGGCAAAAGTAGAGTGTATTATTGGCCAAAATATGCAGGTTCTGACTTTTTTAATTAAATGAGAATCCATACTACAAGACGCTCTGCATTCCATTTTTACTACATATAAGCTGAAGAGATTT
Source organism: Regulus satrapa (assembly GCA_013396955.1). Lineage (NCBI taxonomy): Eukaryota > Metazoa > Chordata > Aves > Passeriformes > Regulidae > Regulus > Regulus satrapa. Next base: position 86,844 of record VWZN01003796.1, on the reverse strand, counting down.
GGAGTGGGGAGGACACAGAGAAAAAATGTTTTAAATTGATTTGGAATTTGCATGTTCCTATGCCTTGAAGCCATTTCTTAGTAGAGCTTCTCCTGAGGATCAAAATTATTATAAACAGTGCAAATGAAGACTGCATGAAGACCACATATGACTGTTTAGAAGGATGAAGATGAAAATCATATTTAAAATGCTTTCCTGTGTGATAACCAACACCATGCAGTGCCTAAAAAATTCTTGTTACATTAAGATACATTTTGCAAACGAAATTAATTTTTATGCATATTTCATATTTTCTTCATCTCAGTCAGTGGAGCCGTCATGTTTCTTTCAGTTATTTTAATGTTCTTGTGCCCGACTATAACGCCGATGTTTGTTGCTGGCCATCCCAGCACGTCTTGTCTTTGGACACAGCCATGTGTAAGACAAGTGGCACAGGCTGAAGCACCACAAAAGCAGTCCTTAGAGGCGTTGTGCATCAAGGACACTCCTCCTCTGCTCATATGCAGGCAGGAAGAGAAAACAGGAAGAAAATGTCTAGCATGTCTTAAAAAATACTGGTTCGCTGCTTTTCTTGCAGTGGCCAGGTTTTCTAACTGCAAAGTATGTGGGTGAAGATGGAGTGCTCTTGGATGAAATTCATTCTTTATATTAATTTCATTTCACCTCTCTGACGTTGTTTACTAGCCCAGACCTGCTTTAGGAATCTCAGGGGAGTTGCTCTCCTTTTCGCCAGTGAAATGAATGGAACAGGCTACCTCCCAACAGAGTGAATGTCTAATATGTGATAAAATTGGCCTTTCAGCTTCAACTCCCATTTCTAAATTCAAGGTAGGAAACATATAAATCACTTAATGGGCATTAAGTAAACTCTAAAAATTGTCTCTGGTATTTTCTAATTTCTTTAAGGTCCTACTAGCTTCCAAAGTGGAAAACTTTAATTCTGAGGGGGAAGAAAAAAGTTAAACAATTAGAGAAAGTCCAAATTAGAGTATACATATAGCTGTGTTGGTATGTTTGAAACATTGGTAAGTTGTGTCCCTTTGTGTCCAGATCCCACTTTATAAATTCTGTGGCAGTTTGCAGGACTTACGGCCAATCCCTATTTTGCACTTCTGTGACACATCCGTCAAGTGACCGTACAAAAGACTGTCCTGTGTTTTGCATGCATACAGCAGTATGAATGGCACCCATTTCTGCATTAAGAGTGGCTGGATTTCTGACTTCTAACTAATTTCCAAAGAGGGCTCTTTTCCCCTCTTCTGTTGACTAGGGTTCTCAGGATACGACTGTGCAACACAAATCATGGTTTGTGAAGCAGTCTGCGCCAGCCTGGAGAGCAGAACAATGCAGCTCTGCTACCCTGGTTCTTCTCCAGAGCTGATACATCCAGTTGCTAATGACCATTAAGTATAAAGCATTGAGCTCCTGCACAGCCCAAATGGGTCTATGATTCTGTGACTGGCCTGAGGGAGCTGGGACAAAGTGAGGATCTTAGTTGTCCAATTATCTACATCTCTCCCACTAATATTTGCAGACAGTATTTAATAGAAATGGAATGTCAATAAAAATACAACATGTTCATATATGTTATCTTGCTTTCAAATTTCAGAAGGAAGACATTTTCTCAGATAAGGCATGATGAGTTGGCTAAGGGGGACACAGAGTTTCTTGGCTCAAATGTGGAGGAGGAAGCACTGAGATCCCAGTTACATATTTTAATATATTCCCAAGGCAGTCTTCTTGGTAAGGTTATTATTTATCCACGCAGCATAAAAGGCAGTTGCATTAATTCTAAAATAACTTTCGAATTTGTCCTTTCAACATGGTTTTGATGCATAGTTCCATTCTTTCTTAAGAAAATTATTTCACCAAGTTGACATAATACATACAAAACAGCTGTAGAAAATAATTTTTAGAAATACTTTTAATCCTTTGCATAGGGAGAAGTTTCTATGCCAGAAATCAAATGGTGAATATCATTGCCTCTTTCATCTTTAATAACCAAAGTGTGGTGCCTAGAGACTGAAGGTTGCTGCATGTAATGTTTCATAATGTAATATGCAGTCCCAGCATATAATGCTTCAGCCTGATCTCAGGGGCAGATGGCAGGAGTCACAGGTACAAATATACAATTTCACACTGTTTAGATCAAGATGAAATGCTGTAGATGGCACCTGTTGTCTCTGAAGTCTTTGCAGATCTTTCTTCTGCATTAAAGTCTAAAAGACTTTTTTTCTTTTTTTTTTTTTTTTTTTTGTGATTGTCCTGTCTCTCTCTGCAAGTCATTTCCCCTACCACAAATATATTTTGAAGTGACTGGACAATTTCCTCAAAATTTTACTGAAATGAAGTCTTGAAGACCATAAGCTCTTAAAAATATCACAGAAAGTAGAGGTAGAGTAGAGGAATGATACCAGAATAAAAGCCCACACTGGCATACATCCATTTAAATGCCTGCACAGGCTGATACATGATCGGAACAGTTATTTGTTTAGTTTGGGCTCTGACTGGTGAGGGACCCTGTGCACAGGTCTGCCTGGCTGCGGTGCAGAATAGCTGGGGAAGAAGTGCTCATCTAGGATAGAAAAGGGAGCTGGGGGCTGGAGGACACAGACAAAAGTGGGGCTTAGGAACCCAAGTGGCTGTGAGTATGCTGCCTAGGAAGCAGAGACAACTGTAGGGCAGGCAGTACAGAGCCAGCAGCCTGCATGGTGTAGGTAAAACTGTTTTGTGGTAGGTGGGGCCAGGCATATACATCAAACCAGGGGAGCCTGTGGAATGTGCATAAAAATGGATCTACTACAATAATTTTTAACAACTGCAAGTAGCCAGCATGATTTGGAGACTTGTAGCTGCCCTGTTGAGCATTCAAGTCTATGCTGTGATCAAGTTCCTAAATGCAATCAGTGTAACTACCGCTCACTACAAAATGTGCTGGGCTGACCTGATCTGACTTCAGAAGCTCACCTGGCCACTCTCTCACCCCACCGCCTCAAAAGGGCAGGCGAAACAAAATAAAATAAAAGCCCATGGGTTGAGAGGATAAGGAGATCACACCAATTATTGTCACAGACAAAATGGACTCCACTTGGGGCAGATTAATTTAATTTGTTGTCAAATAATGTAGTTGTTCCCCAACTTGGTGAAGACCCATCAAACATGGGTCTCAGACTTGGTTGTTTGCAGGGCTGTTTCTCACTCTGCTTCATCCAGAATTTTGCCCTTTCTTGGGTCTGTTTCCCTTAGGCCCTACCACCATTCTTGGCCGTGTCCTGCCTGGAGCAACCCTGACTTCTCCTCACAGATGCTGCCCTGCAGCTCTCATGGCCAGCATCTGAACACAGACACCAGGGGCAACGAGGAGTGTGAGTACTTAAATGCACTCAAAGGTTAGGGCTTCACAACAGTTTCAAAACACCATTGAGTCAACAACAACAGTCCAAGGAGCAGCAACACCACACAGAAATGAAGCAAATACTTGTAACGATAATTATCAGAAAGAATTCAGGATATCCACAGCTGCTAGACCACAGAGTGGTTGGGAATAAGCTTTCTCCTTATGCAGTGTCCTGTGTTGTCCTAAAATTTTGGACAACTACCTGAGCCTTGAGGATGGAGTGCCCTCTCTAGACCATGGTGCTTGTCTTTCAGAAACACACTGCTCCAGCATGGAATCAAAGCCCAGCTCTTCATCCTGTTCACTTCAGTGTCACTCTTTACAAAATGGAGGTGATAATATATCTCCTAATTTCCTTAATTATGCAAGGTTTCAGGCCCTATATGGGCATGGGGATAAGCTTGTCATTCTTATATTAATATAATTAATTGTAGGAGTTGCCCTACCATGTGATCTCACTCTCCTTCCAGACTGTGATTTAGATGTCAGTCTCAAACCGACTCCTAAGTGAGAGTCTACATCCAGTTGCTTAAACATGCTTTTTTAAAATGGCCATTTAGGATATTTTTAATTTCCAAGAAATCTGCAGGAGGCTTTACCTAGGACAGTCCTCAAGCCCTCCTTGTATTGGCAATGGGAATGCCATTATATTGCCAATGGGAACCAAAACACATCTCTAATGAGCTCATGTTCTACAATCAGGGAAATGAATCTGACCTGGGGTATCTGATGTCTTCCTTGCTACAAAAAGAAAGAAAAAGTGACTACCTGACAGTATGGCGAGTGTTTCATGTGCATTGCAAATTAGAAAATGATTTGACAATAAAAGTTATGAAGTGTTTGAATCTTGAAGCAACAGTGGTGTTCAAGTCTCAAAGGAAACAAGATCCTTGGCATATCCTGCTCATTGTATGTGCTTAGCACATCCCAGTAGTAAAGCGAGAAGGTGTGGTAGATTTAAGAGATAAGAAAAGTTAAACTGAGGAAAGGAGTGCAAGCCTTGCTGCATGTGGTGAAGATGTCCTTGTCTTTGTTTATTGATGAAGAACTGGATGCTAAGGGAGGGAGGAAGGAGACAAGACAATGATGGAGGTGCAGGGCCCGTCCTCAGGCATTTACTCTACTTTGTTTAATAACCTCACAAATAAACTTGCTCTTTCTTCTTGTTATATAGTAAATTTCCAACTTGCTCATCCCTGAACTTTCTTATGCTTTCTCTGCAAAGCCTGAGTAAGGCTTCAATTACTTTTCATTTCTGGATTAAAGTCTTTGAAACCAAAAATTCAATATGAATATCAAAAAGCTCTGCAGTGTCTGAGGTGTATTGTTTTGGCACCGTTTTGGCAGAAAAGGCCAGCACATATCGTACATGCCTTTTCAAAAATGGACATGTTAAAATCTTCACATAACTGAAGAAATTTTTTGTTTCTTAAACTGACTATTAGCAGTAAACATTATTAATTTAATTCAAGAGACAAAATAAAAGGAAGACTCCACAGAACTTTTTAAAAATCCCTTGATTGTTGTTGGGTTTTTTTGAGTTATTTTATTATTAGAAATTTGTGTTGTTCAAAATTCTGTTATTGAAAATAATTGCATTTCTTGTAAGAGAGTAGTTGCTATTTGCATTAGACTTGTCACTACTTATATACCTAAGTCCTTTACTATCCAAATTAAGTTGGTGGTGGCAGATAAAAAAGCACTAAGTCAAGGGATTTCAAATATTGTTCACATCACATAAACAAAAAAAATGTAGCTGAAAGCAAAACCTAAAAAAAATTATGAAGTTTTAAAATGCACAAAACAAGCTCATCTTGCTGCTGTGTGTCTAGCCCATAAATGATACATTTCACTATAAATTCCATTAAAAATGTGGGATGTAAGCATGTAGAAAGGCTGGATGTTTTGTGAAGGTTTATTGTAGTTCCCAGTCTAACCAACTAACAAATGAAATCTCTCTGCCATATGCTAATGTTCTGAATGTGGACAGAAGCTGCCTGAAATACCTTGCAGATGCAGTCCTGTGTTTTGCTAATGTTTCTTCTGCATCAGGAAAGCAGCCTCAGGCTATTGAATTAATGTCAGATACTGGATCAGCATTTTCTGAATTACTTAGCTGAAGCCTGCTGCTTTCTGTGCCTAGGAACATCTATGGAAGGAATTTAATGCCAGTGTTTGCCATTCTTCACATGAAACTTAGATTGGTACATACTTAGATCGTGAAATTCATAACTGTGCTTAACCACATTTCCACTCTGGGCAGAGGCTTCTGGATCACAACAACTAGTTCAGGAGTTAGTGGCCACTCAACGTCTTCAGAATCCTGAGTGAGGATTTCAGAGTCTGCTGCTGTTAAGGCAGTACAAAAATACCATTCCAACCCCCCCCCCCCCTCCCCTTTTCTTTGCAAAAACATTTGCCTGCTAAAATAAAAGCCAATAAAATATGATGTTTGGATGGCAAATACCACCATTTACTTTTCTCCTTTAGAAATGGAGAGTTTTTGCTCTAAGAGATGAAAGCAGCCCAGTAAAGCACCAGTGAACAAAAAATGAGAATGCTTTGTGCGCCATGACAACTGTTTCCCAAAGCAGATGAGACAAAAACCTGTTATTATACATCTAGATTTGTGGATATAGGTATAAAGTGAATAAGACTCACTTATCTTTATAAAATATATCTCTCTAAAGCATTGAGGAACAAATTTGTCAGCTCATTTTACTTCTAAGTTATAGCATATGAACCATTACATTATTAGGATAGCAGACATTATTAGGACAGCATTTGTCGCACCAAACTGCTTAGTTCTGCTCGGTTTATGTGTGCTGGAGAGATTTGTACTCCATGCACTTAGAAATGTCCGCAATTGTTTAATTTTATCGTGATGATGCACAAGACTTTTAAAAGCTTACTTACACAAAACAGTCTGATAAACTGTTCTGCATTATTCCTTTGTAACTTTGTCAAATGTCTTGCCAGACAACTGGCTGTCTATTTCTTATTTCTTTTTAGTGACTCATAACTTTGCAAACAATGTCTTATTGTAAGCATTTTTTTTGTCTGAGGCCTTTGATCACAAGACACAAAGTTCATTCAAAATTATGTTCCTATTGCTTAATTCTCTGGATCACTGCTTTGTAAACTTTCAGGATAGTCCTGTTTCAGTTGCTGTTGTGCAACTCCTTTGGAAGAGTGAACAGCCAACAGTAAGTCTGGAATTCTTTATTTTTATCTCATAATTGAGATAAATTACTCTTCTGATTATGGGCTTCTTGTTCAGTGGTGGCAGAACCATTGCAATTTATTTTAAAAAAACATGACTGAAAAGGAAATAGAAAATGTGATGTTCCCAGACTTACACATCTGCGGCACAGAAGGAACATTTTTTGACATACCAATTTAAGAGAAACTAAAGAAATGCCTAGCAACCCAATGGTTAAATCTTCTAAAATGTCTTTGTTAATTTTTAGTACAGTTCTTCAGACCAAAATCTAAGTTTTCCTTACAATATTGGTGTATGATATCAGATGTTCTTTGACTCACTGTCATAGAAACTATACAGGCAAAATGTGTGGTTGTTCTACACTGGATGTACTGCTATGGATGGTATTTTGAGGTTAAGGATGCTCTAAAATTTTGCTGCGTGGAGGTCACATTATGGGACAGAAGGTATGAGTTGCACTGTCATTCCAATTTTGTCCTTTTCCCTAATTCATTGTAGGAAGAACTTGTGAGTAATACTGTAGTGCCATTAGACCTAACATATCATCTTCTGATAAATTGCTTCAGGAAGGGTTCAGTCATAGTGCTTATGTTACCACCCACTTTCAGCAGCCATAAGTGAATTCTCCTTTAGGTGTCTTGTGGAGCTGGAAGAGTTATCATCTGAAGCCAAATTGTATCCTCAGGATCTGAAGCTTTGCTCAGAGGGAAGCATTGTATGTAGAAGATTGATGGTGTGTGCTTTTTAAGATGGTGGAGGAATTGAACACTTCATGTGTATGTTTGGGTGAGTTTTTGCTGAAGTTGATCTAGAAGAGCCTTGAAAACCTTTGCTGCTGGTTTGCTTTCTTCTGAATTAGGTAATTCAAATGGGAGGATCAAAAAGTTCAACACTTGTCACTCTGGATCATGCCAGTTTTTTTATCCCACTGTCAGCTGCACAACTTTTTCTGGGAATAAGGATCAGGACCACTCATTCCTACACTGTCTTAAATGAGTGCCCTGATCACAAAATCATAGTGTTGACACTTTTCTTATTTGACCAAATTTTGATCCCAAGACTATTGATGTCTTCTTTTTATGCTGATTTTGCTTTGGAAGAAAGGGAAAACAACAATTTTAGCTTATTGTTGTTTTTGTCTTCTGGGGAAGTTTGAAATCTGTCACCTGGAAGAGAGCCTAAAATGCATTTTCCACATTATAGAGTGATGTTTTGCAATTCTTAAGAATGTGGAGAGCAGCTCCAATGTCATTACCTCTCTTTCAGGCCTGGTTTCAAGTGTAAGTGTGATTAAGCAGTTACTACTAGAAGAAGGCTCAGGCTCTGTAGCGGGGTGACAGAATAAAATCAGCTGCTTCCTGATGATTTGTTTTGGCAGACACTGTTTGGCAGTACCTGGGCAGGGTCTTACTTTCTATGTGGTGTTTGAGGTGTCAAGACTCCTACAGTTTCCATTCCGCTTTGCTCAGTACAGGACTCCTAAGATTTGAAAGTACATAGAAGTCATGGAATGTGTTAGAAATGAAAGCTTTTAATTACATTGAACATTCCCTAGCCTATTGCCATCAGTGGTAGAGAAGTGACAGCAATATGCATGGGAATGCCAAATGTAATTAAAAATGTTGTTTTCAAGTAGAATCTGCGATTTTTCTGACACCTGCAATGCCACAGTCCTTAAACGGATCTCATCTGATTTGAAGGCTGACAACCTACCTGAGCCTCAGGGGGAGAACACCAACTAGGATAAAATGAGAACTGTGCCAAATCTTTGCTGTTTGAAATTCACATTACAGTGTAGTCTGACGTCTGAAGATGTTCCATTCACACATTCTCCAACTGGCAGTAAGGTAGGACAGTGTGTTTTTCCATGGCATACAGATAGTGCTGGTTTGCCACAGCATAAGCAAGTAAAAAACCTGAAGCAGTCTGCTCTCCAAGTGAAAATGCAAAACAAAAACCATCATGCAAATTAGCCTCAGTAATTCTCTATTGACTGAGGTGTCAAGACACCAGGGCGGGATTCATCACATCTGATTTTAGAGAACACTAAGGTAGACAATTGTTTTTTGATGTAGTCAGCCTTGACTCCCATAATAGTCAGTAGAGAAATAGATGCACTTGCAAGTTTTCTGCTCTATTTTATAAGCATAATTTGGGATGGGTGGAATCACAGTGCAGAAGAACATATTTTCCCTCTATAAATGGTAAAATTCACAAGCTCAACACAGTTGCAGATATCTGCATTGTAAACTTTTATGAAGATGAATCAGATGAATCTGACCCCATGTCTATGTAAGTGGTGATTTCAATCAGACTGGTGGTGGATCAGCTGAAACCTGTATTTATTATTATATATTATTGTATTTATCTACAATAAAGTCATTGCATATGCTGGAATGCCACCCAATCCAAAGTTACTCTGAGTGTGAAATTTAACCCTTTGCTTTAAATTCTTTTATGTCCTGTATAATTATGTGCACTTCATCAAAACAGTCTTTCAAAAGAGCTTGGGATGATTGTTTTCCTTTCCTTTGAGGAATGGTAAGTCTTGCTTAAGATATTGCCATGCTGACATTGAATGGACTTAGCAGGAGTGAAAGTGGAAATGAGGACCCCCAATGACATAATAGTAATGTCTATGCTTGTGAGGGAAACAGGTTAGGATGAAATTAGTGCAGCCACCCTGCAGTCACCCTTGCAGCTTGAGCCCTGGCAATGAGACTTCATCCTTCTTGATGGCTTCTATGCTGGTGTAAGCAGGTTAATTGCATGTTTTCAAAGTTTCAGTCCTGCAAAATGTTCCTCTAAGACTCTCAAAACATGAAACCTTATGCAGACATAATATCCCTTCCCACAGCAGAGCTCTATTTATGCTGGTGCTCTAAGCCCTTCAATGGCAATAATTGGGCACCTGTTAAATACTTTTCAAAATAAGGCAAAATTTTAAGTATTTTTCAGCAATTTTGGTGATTTAAAAGAAAATGTTAGCAACTGAAATATCAGTGCAGGAATTTTATTTGATTTTAATTATCAGTCAACTATTTATACAGTAAACAGAAATAGTTTAAATCTATTTTCAGGGGGTAAAATTAACTCTTTGTTATTTTAATTGCATAACTTTTACACAACCTGATTTGCTAACAAGCTTGTCACCAACACACATTAATGCCCAAGCTCTAATGTCAAGAATACACACCATGTTGGTACAGGTTGTGCTGTCCAGAAGCTGATATACTCACTCTCTGGAGTAGGCATCTGTCTAGCCAGTGTAGGCAGCATGTCCTGCTGTCATTCCAGAGGGAAAAAATGCTAAATGACAGCTTAACAAGAATTGAGTGAGGAATAACAGAAAACAGTGGATGAGAGAAAATCATAAAACATAGTTCATCTAAAAACCTTCTTCTTATGTAACGAGAACCCAAATTTAAATTGCTATATTTCTTCCTGTCTGCTTGCCAAACAAAATTAAACTCTTGCCTCGGCAAATAAGTTTGTTTTATAGAGAAAACTGTGCTATTATTAAATTCCTTCTTAGTATAAAGTGCCAGACAAAGCTTATCACAAAACCAATAAACTTACTTTTTTTGAAGCATTTAATTGTTCTCTCCAACTAGCTAAAGAGGTCAGCAGGTAGGTAGGGCACCTACAAGATGAGAGAAAGAACTAGATAAAAGCATGGAAATTTAGAAAACCAGTGCCAGAGTGGGCTGACTATTCAAAGATAACAAGGAGGGAGCACTGGATCCCAGCTTTGGCTGCAAAGCATTTGGAGAACACTGTTGAAACCAGACCAGGTTCAAAGATGGAAATGAAAGAACTGTGGCTAATCATTGTGCAGAATCAATCCAAGTAGCTTAATAATGAAGGGAAAATGGGACAGCTATTAAAAATAAAGTAGCTATACTGGGGTTTGGCTGTTTGGTTTTTTTAAAAATAAAATCCTACCACATGGCCAAGTTTCAAGTAGTGTGACTACAGTGGTCTTTCTAGCTATTCTCTGAATTTTGTTTGTTCTTAATCTCGCTTGTATTGTTTCTTTTAATAATAAGATTTATTGTTATAATTTTCTTCTTGACATAGTGATTGTATGAAGTGTTTTGCTTAAGGCTGGAGGCCACATCTTAATAGTACCCTTTTTCAGAAAAGTTTCTCATAGTGTGTAAGAACCTGACTCCTTCCTCTGCCACAAGTCTGAGACAGGAATTGGTGTCTGAGTTTCTCTCTCTGTCACTGTGGCACTCATTCCTTGGGGTCCATCTGTAGTGTGCCAGCAGTCTGTCTCAAAATCCTTTTCTACTAATGTGCTCTTGATCAGCATCATTCTCAGCTGCATTCAGTGCTTCATTAAGTGACTCTTTTTGGTGACATTTGTCCCCTCTTTGAGCAGAACAATTTATTTGCTGTGTTGCTGCAGCAGTGCAGGCTTTATCCAAACATCAGCAGAAGTCTAGCTGCAGTATTGTGGTACTCAGTAGATGGACATGGGCAGAATTTGTCAGCTTTTGCTGGAAAAAAGACCCTTCTTTTTTACTGAAATTAGACTCCCACAAACATTCAGGCTAGGTCATACAGTATAAAATGTCAATCTGCAAATGCAGTGCAGGCATAGCTAATGTCAGATTAACTATTCATGTATATGAAAAGCTGAAATGCAATGCTGATTTTATTTGGTATTATTGGTACTCATAGGAAATCCACCTCCTGATGGGGCATACTTATTTTTAAATAAATATCATGTATTGCAGAGACCATGCACAGCAGGGAGTCACAGCAATCTCTCTCTTGGTAGCATTTGCTAAATAGACTGTAGGCACACATCCATGGCTTATTCATGGTCATATTTTATTTACTTTGTTTTCAGTTTTGCCTATTCCTCATCCTAAGGGTTTTTTAAATTGCTCATATTCTTTTTGTCAGTTGTAATTTTCCAGGTCAGGCACCTCGTACCCTATGCCAAGAGGCTGCAAATCGGATATACTTACATGTACAGAATCATTATTTAGCGGCTAACACAAGTACAAGATGGAAATGATTACAGGCTGGACTTCACTACTCACTGGAGTGCATTCTCAGAGGTAATGAGCTGCTTCTCTTCAAATCCCTGGGTTTTCTTCTAAGATTTTATATCTTTCTAAGATATATATCTTCATATTTTTTCCTCTTGAACTTTCCTCCTTGGAAATGCTAACAACCTGTCTCACCATCCCTGTGTCTACAGTTTTAACTTCCTTATCTTTGCTGCTGCTCTACATTTCTTCTTAGTTCTCCTTCTCACAACTTCACAGTTCCCTTGACAGCCTGAGCCAAGGATATGGCTGGGCTGTGTCAGAGATGTGCCTCTGATCACAGAGTCCAGAATCTCTCAGAGGGGTGGGATTCAGACTTCACCATGACGCTGTTCATTTTGGAGTGTCTGGCCTTTTCTAGGACCAGCCCATGAAGAGCTCTGGAGATTTTCCTGGGCAGTCTTAGGCTTGTTAGAAGATATATGCTAACCTCCAACCAGTTCTTTTCTGAACTTGCAATCTTTTCCTTCATTATTCACTGCTGACTCTCTTGCACCCTTTTGCTTATTCTGTAATATGATTAAAATCCAAAGCTTCCCAAAATATTTCTCCCTCGGACAAAGCAGTTGCATGTTTTATGTTCATTTATCACTGATGAAAGAGAGCGTATGCCTACCCAAATATTCAACCAGTCTTTGCAGTTTATGAGCCTACCATTTCCTGTGCCTCTTGTTAGAAAGGAGAATTCTGTGGAGTTCTCAGACTGCTTGGGCTGCTTCTAGAACTCGTTTCCCCCTGAGGGGTGGAAGATGGCTATGCTGGATTCAGTGTTATTGCAGTATGTCTTTTAATCAAGCTGAGGTACCCACTTTAGCTGCCAAATACAAAATCACATGTAGTTCTGCAAAGGTCTTTTTAAATCTGTGTGGGAGCACTGAACTAACAGGGTTAGAGCTGATTTGGTGCATTGCCCAGACCTCCAGGTGCAGTTCTAACCTAATGCAGAGGGTCTTGCTCTCTGCTCACTCATGGTGGAGACAAGACACAATGCAGGTCTTCGAGCTTGATCAACAACAAAATTAGCATGAGTTTTACTCTAAGTCTCTCATTAGGTTTTGTATCAGAACTCAGATTAAAAAAAAAAAAATTGTAAAAAAGACAACAGCATTTTAAGGTCTGTATGTGAGATCGAGGAAGGAAATATTCTATATCAGGGTATTTAGGACATGCATCTTTGTGGTGTGTCTGTAAAATGTCATTCAGCACATTAGAAAAATTACCCTTGGAGGTTTCCTTTCAGGAAAAAAAAAAGCATCTCATACATTTATTTGTAGACATTCAGCTTCCAAGAATATGTATCTCTGATTTACCAGGGACAGGTTTTTAAAGGAACTTAAAGATGAAATAATGTGTATTTTCTGATTTTTACTTGAAAGACACAGTACAAAACTAAATTGTATTTACATTATATTTAACTCAAATTGCACTTTCCAGCTATATGTAATAGTATCTAGCTGTCTAGTGTTAGGAACTGTTCTGTGTATTTCTTTGCATGTTTCCATATTTTCCCAATAATGAATTTACTCCAAGGGACACATCAATTTTTCAAGCCAAAAAAAAGGAATCACCGACTCCTTTTTTAGCACATGCTATAAAAATGGGAGAAATCGTGTTTCAATAATAAACATTTTCCACTGTATATGGGACACAGTGCCAGTACTGGTAAATGCTTGACAATCATGTTAATCACCATGAAAGGGGAGTCTAAGGAGAGTCTTATGCAACCAGACACGGAGCTCTGGAAGTGCTTGGGCATGCATTCCATTCCGAGATGAATTTGTAGTTGAAGAACGGCTGGTTGCTACTAGTCATCAGTGTACACTGTCCATTTTGAGCAGTGAATTCAGACCTATTTAGACCCAATGAATCCTGACAAGCAGAAATGGAGGCATATTCTATTTTCTGAAATGTCTTCTCTCATTACACATTGGTGCTCCTTTGACAGCTTCTCTTCCTGCTGTCATAGCTTCTTCTGTCATGCTTCCAATGGACTCAAAACAAAACTCTGAATTTTTATTAACTACTGACTGCTGATATTCAGGGGTTCTGTACTCATTATCAATGCAGAGTTCTCATACTTACTTTTTTATACACTGTCAGCATAGATGCAACTTTAGCAGTAGTGCATTTCTCTGGCTTTTCACAGGCCTTATTGTATGTTGCAGCACTGTCCAAAGTTCATATGTATGAGATGATCACAGTTAAAAGATGCAAAAGCAGAAGATATTTGAAGCGCTATACTCCATCTGAGAATGACTGACATCAATCGTACCTGTCTTCAAGCAAATAGCATATAAAAGTTTAGTTCATTAAAAAATTTAAAGAAAAAAAGTTGAAGTGTGTGTTTCATACTAGTCTTCTCAGGATTTGTAGTATTTTGCTCTAAATTTGATTAAAAGATTTGAAGATATATTTGACAGGGACTATTAATTTTCTGATGCCATTCTGGCAGCAATATCATATATGAAGATACTAAGACAGAATAACACAATAAGATATAAAAATTACTGTTTAGCTGAGTTATTCCACCATTTTCCTAGTGAGATTATGAGACAATTCCAGAAACACTATAGTTTTCCTAGCAATTTCCAGCTTTACTGCTATAAATAATGAGATAATTCTGATGAAATCAGGGACTGGATAATTACTGACTTTCTCTTTTAATTGCCTCACTACTTTCTTCAATTTCTGTGTTAAAGGACTGGCTTTAGATCTGGTCAGATCCTTCCTTTCCTGATTCTCCTCCTATTCCTTCTTCAGCAGTTACTGTAGTTGTTGTGGTTTCCATCCCTATCTCAGCCATAATGTCCTCAAATGCAGTTTGGGTTCCTGCCTTGACTACAGTCCCTTGAGAGTACTGAGCTGTGTCTGGATGGGCACTGGCAGACCCCAGTGTGGTTCTGGTGGCTGCTGGTTCTCACTGGGATAGGCAAGGCACCCTTCTATCAGTTGACAGGTCAGTTTCTCAGGGTTGATCATCTGTTCAGGTAATGGGAGTCGATAAACACCCAAGGAACCTGCCCAAATCCTCCCACACACTCTGCCACACACAGACTGCCCACTTCGGGACAGATTCCAATATCTTCTCACCCAAAATTTGTTTTGTCTTATACCAGGAGGGCACCATATTCCACAAACCCTGTGATATGCTAATAGTATGAAATGATAGTATTAAAAATACATGTAAGCATGAACAAGGATCATGGGAACCTGCATAAAAAAATCATCTATGCCATTCCTAGTAGAGGGAGAGAGATGTGTTCACTCATCCTCTCCTCAAGATACCTCCCCCAACACAGCAAGGCTTTCAGTGTAAGGGCAAAGCACAGAGCCATTGCTTGTACTAATATGTTCCCAAACTCAGCAAAAAATAATATAAGCACTGCAGCTGACAAACTCCATTCTACTCAAACATTCTACTCAATAATTACCTACAGCATGCTAAATATAAAACTGCCATTGTCTCGCCTCATGTTGAACACCAAAAAGGACTGTGGAGGATTGACTTTGATTGGATGCCAAGTGCTCACCGAGATGCTCTATCGCTCTTCCTATTCAGTTGGACAGAAGAGAGAAAGAAAGATGGAAAACAACTCACAGGTTGAGATAAGGCAGTTTACTAAAGCAAACTGTTGCACACAGAAGCAAAGGAAAAATCCATGAAGATTTTATCCTGTACTTCCCAGTGACATGTGTTGTCCAGCCACTTTGTGGGAAGCAGGGCTTCAGCAGATGTGGTGGCTGCTCAAGACGGCAAATATTGTAAAGAATGCCCCCCTTTTATTCCTCCTTTTCTATGCATTTATGTCTAATTCAACATCATATGGTATGGAATATATCCTTTTGGTCAATTTGGGTGTGTCCTAGTTGTGTCCCCTTCCAGTATCTTGCCCATCCTTTTTTCAGGGGGTGGAAAGTTGGGAAGACAGCGCTGATGCTGTGCCAGGCCTGCTCAGCTGCAGCCAAAACACCGGGGTGTTACCAGCACCTTCCCAGCTCCCAGTGCACAGCACAGCGCTGTGAGGGCTGCTCTGGGGAAATTAACATCTCAGTCAGACCCAATCCACCAATGATGATAGGAGTGGCCCCATGGAGAGAGGATCCCACACTAGAGCAGCTTTACTGGCAGGACTTGTGATCCCGTGGGAGAACCACGCTGGAAAGGCTTGAGAGGAGCTGCAGCTTGAGGGAAGGACATCATATTGCAGAACTTCCTGGAGAACTGTCTCCCATGGGAGAGACCCCATGCTGGGGCAGGGGAGTCCTCTCTCTGAATAGGTATGAGCAGCAGAAATGTGTGATGAACTGACTACAGTCCCCATTCTCTACCCCTTTGCACCTCTGCAGGGGAGCAGGTAGAGAACTCAGAATAAAGTTGAACCCAAGAAGGAGGAAGGAGGGGGGGAAGGTATTTTTAAGATTTTTTTTTTTTTAATGTCTCATTGTTCTTCTCTGATTTGATTGGTTATAAATTCAATTAATTCCCTAAGTCAAGTCTGTTTTGCCTGTGACAGTAATCAATGGATTATTTCTCCCTGTCCTTATCCTGACCCAGGAGCCTTTAACTCTTTTTCTCTCCCCTATTCTGCTGGATGGGAGTGACAGCATGTCTTTGGTGGGCTCTTGGCATTTAACCAAGGTCAAACCACCATGCTTGTTAAACTGATTTTTATGAATGCCAAACATTGTCACATATTTCTATTACTTGTCACCCCTGTACTGACACTTCAGATCTAGTCCATGGTTGACATATAACCAGAGGAAGTGCTGTGACCAGGGAACTAATCACCAGAAAATCTACAGGGTATGTTCAAAGATATTGCTATACCCTTTGTGAATTAGGAAGCAAGCAAAGACAGGAAGGATTAGAGAATATCAGCACTCTTCGATGTGGCCTGATTTTTCAAGGATTTGAACATTGGAATCTTCATTTGGCTTCAGTAGGAATCAAGGTTATTCAAATCAGAGTGGAATCCAGCAGAAACTAGACTATGGCAGTCAGTATCCATTTGTGGCTGATTACTTCCCAAATCATGTTACAGAGTAAAACAATATTTTTAAATGAGTCATCTTTCATATTGAAGAAAATGCTTAATGCATTTTTTGTGAAAAATTGGGAGTTTTCAGTCTCACTAAAATAAAAACCTATACAGAAGATCCTTCTGAAGTATGATTAATGGAGCCAAAATTTGGTCCTACAAAAATGCTAATTATTTCTGGCTATTGTATTATGTAAAACAATGGAATATCTCATAATGTGTAGACTATGACAACTGGAAAGCAAGTTAAAGTGGGGAACTGATCAGAGAGATTTCCTGGAAAAAAGGGATTGAAGTGTTCTAGGATTTTTGGAGGTTTGGGGTCACAGGATGCTCTGCACCAGTGATGGGAGGGATGCAAAGAAAGACAGGCAGTATAGGATCCTTCCTGCATCATGATGATAAAAGGTGGACAACAAGTTGCTTAATGATTACTTCAATCAAACAGAATGAGAAGAGGTAGAGAGTGAGTAAATCTTAGGTCTCTTTGAATGTTGGGCACCCTGCATAGGAGATTGAGTCCTTGCAAAGGTAGCTGTGGCCTCTTTGCCATTCCCCTGTGCTGCTTTCAAATCCACAGGACTGGAATGGATAATGAGCATTGCCTGCTTCCTGATGATGATATCAGGAGGATCTTCAAGAACTCTCTGCTTTGTTTTTCTCCTATGAGTTTTGTTAGCATTCTAGCCTGGGGTAGCCTTGATGAAATAACACAGTTCCATTGTGAATGCTTGTTATGCACTGGCTCTGCAGTAACTGAGCTACCAACTATTGATAGGTTAGAAATCAGTATGAACTACTAGGATGCAGTTTAAATGGGTGCCATAAGCCCCTAACTGGCTATTTTTGACTGTAGAAGTCCTGTTCAAAGGGATTCACAGGAACTGAGAATGTGACATTTTTGATGGGACATTCTGAGTTTCTGTTCTCCATGCTGGCTCTGTGTAATGATTGTTGAGTTCATCTGCTTGTGTATGGTCAGAAAAAACAGATTACTTTTATTGTAGCTCTAAGCTATGCTGCAGGAAAACAGGAGTATTTTTTTGAAGAAGCAAATGGCTGTAATAAACAAGGAAATACAGATAAGGCTAATCACAATAGCTTCCATCAGATCTGTCAGTCCTGTAGTTACTGCCTGATTTATCAGAACAGCATAGATATTTCCATTTCCCTAAGGCATCTGGATTGTAAAGTGGCTGGTGGGTAATAACTGATTTTGAAAGTTTTAGTTAATTTTAGAACTCGAGAACTCCAGCTAGCAACATTTTGGAAAAGTAAATTGTTTTCCTGGATAACACTTGGAAAGTTTATTAATATCATAAGTATGTCTAAACATTGATTGTTTTTCCATATAGGTTCCAGTGCTTCATTTGTTACCATCTAAGAGATTTTTACATGTGATGGTTATTGATCATAACCTTTTTTATACATCCATTTCTTCTCACTTAATCCAGGACTTAAGTATTTAAATTAAGTAGAGATAAGCCCAAGCAACAGATCTGAGACTCCTATCTGAATTTTGATTACTTTCTCCCCTTCACTGTGAGAACTTTCTTCATAAGGCTTTAGTTCAGCTACATCCAACTAGTGACATATAATTATTATTTGGACCAATGCAGAAGCAGTTAAGGGGTGTGATATAGCAGGTTTGTGCTACAGGCAGTTGCAGAGACAGCTGCAGAGGATATGGATGGAATGTCAGCGAGAAACTAATCGTGTTCACTACATACTTTCAAGTGCTGTCCCATGCACTGATAGACAATGATACAGCACAGATGAAAGGAATTGTCAAGAAAGGAACAGACTATCAAGACCTGTGTCTTGTTTGCAGTATTGGTCTATTCTAAATGTTTTGGAGGAATGTACAGGAAATCTTGAAGAAGTAAAGCATACGACAATACAAATAAAGCAAAATAGTTTCTTCACAGAAACAACTGGTTTAAGGATGGCTTGCATAGAAATAAAGGTACTTCCTGTGCTTTTATTTGTAAAGTAGAATTTAGATTTATGGAATCATAAAATGGTTCGAGTTAAAGAGGACCTTTCACATCATGCAGTTCCTGCCCCTCTACTGTGAGTAGGGATGCCAGGCACTAGACCTGGTTGCCCTCTCTGACCTGACCTTGAACACTTCCAGCGATCCACAATTTCTCTGGGCAACCTGGTCCAGTGTCTCATCACCCTCCCAGGAAAGAATTCCTTCATAATATAAAATGTAAACCTGCTCTCTTTCAGTTCCATTTCAGATTCATAATCTGTGACCTTAATTTTAGGATTTTTTTTTCTCTAAGAGCTCTTTTAAAAGGTATGTAAAATTTACATTGTCAACAGTGATTTTTTTTTCTCTGTCCTTAATACATTTTCTCCCTAAATTTATATTAATATATTCAGCTCATGATGTATAGTAATTTCCTTTGTTTAGAGGATCTAAGTATAACTCAAACTTCATCATGCAGCTTATCACTCAATTTAATTTTATATTTGTCCCGCATGTAATGTATTTTTGTAACTTCATAATGCATTACATAAATAATTTTTACATTACTTTGTATTATATACATTTCATTAATAAAAAATTCTGATGTTTGTAAATGCATTGTTATTATTCAGTATTCCAGATCAAAGCATCCCTTATTTAAAAAATAATAAAGTTGTACAGAAAAAGGCTTTCTTTCTTAATCCATCTCATTGTATTTACTAGTTTTAGTGTGGGAACCAACATTTGATTCTTTTCTCCAGGAAAAATGAGAATGGGAGGAAGGAATCAGTGTAATTCAATCCAGATTGTATATTGTTTTATGAACATTGCGTCTGCAGCACTGGATGTAGATAAAGACACTTGTGTTTTGATTTATATCAATGCTTAAATAACTGAAAAACACACTGATTGATTTAAGAGATAAGATTTGCCTTAGGCAATTTGTCACAGCTGTAAACTTATTTGAAACAATTTTGGTTTGTTCCCCAAATCAGATTTTTCTCATGGTCGATGAACTGCGGCATAATTACTTGCTGTTCATTAATATGTAACAAGTATACTTTAATCTCAGTGGATATAGGTAAGGGCAACTCCACCTACCTCTCACCTGCAGCCTGAAGAAGTTCCTTACTATATTTTCCCCCACTCCATCCTGAAGTTTCCAATGAAAGGTTGAGATTATCTGATGAGATGAGATTACCCTCCAAGTGAATATTCAGCCCTGTTAGTGGCAATTTAGAAAATGAAAGTTAGGGGCATTATCACAGGAAGATAACAAACAGCACCAGTATTTGAGGTTGTTTTATTGTTGCCTAGATTATATATATGTATATATATTTAATACAGGTTACAATTTTGAAATACTAGTTTGAAGTATCAGAGAGATGAGAAGCTATGACCAACTTAGTGAAGACCATGAAATCTAGAAATCTCTGTAGAAAATTGATTCCTACATTATTTTCAGACAGGGATTGACTGTACATCTTGAAGAGTTTACATAAACAGAACCTCAAGTGTGCCCATTTCTACACAAAATTTTTTGACCAGTGCTTAGATATTACGTACATTCAGACGAATCCCAGTTCTTGCTTTTCTTCACAGGTGCAGTACTTATGCTGGATACCCAAGGGGTTAAATCATATTTTAAATGTGCCTCTGTTCTTGCAATTACCTAATTGCCCATATGCTGCATTTTATTTTTATTAACTATAGGAAGCTCTCTTTTTTCCTGTCAATGGCTTTTTGAGGAGGACCCTTAACGGTGGCATTAATGGCTTGCAGCTTGGAGAAATATTCTCATCCCAAGGGCACTGGATATTACAGCAATTGACACAGAGGTGCTAGTGTCAGCAACCTTGTGGTTCTCACTTTCACTGCTAGTGGCACTGATGGCCAGTTTAGAGGGGGCTGGAGAATATAAAGTGAGGAGCCTGGGGAATTAAGTGGCAGATTTTTTTTTTTTAAATTATTTTTTCCCTCTTCGTTTGTTTGCTTGTGGGTTTGTTTGGGTTTTATTTTTGGGTTTTTTTTGAGTTTTAGATGTATGCGTTTTAAGTCACTCCTCACTGAAATCTGGGAAAAATACCTAGCAGGAAAACACACAAGTGAAAAAGTAAAATTGTGGAATTCACCAAACAAGAATTCCTGGTGGCGACAAGATCAATCTAAAAAATAATTAAGTATTGTAAACACCATTTTTGTTCTCCATTCCAAGCTGTTGATCCAACAACAGCTTCTAAGACACACTCTTACTTTGCTCAAGAGTGTGTCTTAGAAGAACAAGAGAATTATCATTTCTCATTTGTTTCTTTTTATTCTGTTTAGAAAGCAGGAAGAGTCAGTAATGAAGTTATTCTTGATTCTTCAGTAAGGAAAGGTCAACCAGAATTTACTTATGTTGGTTTTTCTTGCTCTTCCTATATATACCACAACTTTTAAGAAATTGCCACAAAATGATGGATAGTAATGATAGATTTACCTTTAGGCCACATGTATTAGAGGCCTGGGGTGACATGGACTAGGGCAGGAGAGAAAAGTCAAAACTGGAAAAGTGATTCCCTCAAGATTAAAACTAGATTTGCAAAATTTTACTCTGCTGGTCATCTGGGTTGAGTAATGATTATTTTATTTTTTTTCCTTAATGGGTGGTGGATTGTATTTACATTTTCTTATTTTTGCCATAGTAGTCAAAAGCAGGGATAATGAGACAGATTTTCCATCACTGAAGCATGTGGGGTAGATTTTCTGTTAGGAAAAGTGTGTTCTACCTATCTCTAAATACTTTTTTTTGTCCATAATTTCTTTATCATTTAATCATGTAAAGTATTTCATGTTCTGTGGTGCAAGAGTATAACAAAAATTAAGTTATTACTTATTCTAATGGTCAAAGAAAAGAAATTAAATGGTCCTATCTCTAAATACTCCCTTACACTTTCTTGAAGTGTAAGTTTCCCTTACACTTTCTTGAAGTTATTGTGTGTTTGCTGAAAATCAAAATATTATTTTGGTCAGACTCCTGAGTTTGTCTGTATCAAGTTGTCCAGCTGTGTTCATGGAATTAATGGAATGATGGTAGGAATGATGGAAATCTGTGTCTGCCATCTTACCACAGTGTCAGCAGTGCAAGAGCCGCCTTGGACTCCACATAGGGCAGGGTACTTGTGGAAAGATGTAGGACTTCTAGAGCTAAATGAAGGACCTGCAATGGCTTGAAAAAAACTCGAATAAATTAGGTATGTTGTGATGCAGAGCTCTGCCAGGTTACAAAATTATTCAGAGAATTAAGGGCAAATATCTTAAATTTTCAATAGAAGATGTAGAGATTAAGAAAGGTTTTATTTCTCCTCTGGGTGATAGAAAATGTTATTTCATTAGTAAACTATTTTCTTTATAGTGATTTCATGTATTAAGGAAGAAAATTACTCTCTAGGTTAACTTTGGTTATTAATTAATTAATTATTAATAATTAATTTTTTGCACATTGGCTTTTCTGAAGTGAAGAATAAGGCAGGCATACAGTAGTTTGGAATTTTTGTTTTTTATCTGTAACATAAAAATTCACACATGAGCCAAACTTTTATGTGGCTGCCACTGCCAAAGAGAAACGTGATGTGCATATTAACTGGTGGATCAGCAACCATTAGTGCCACTAACAATAAACTGTCATGAGAAGAAGCACACTTAAACTGTCAGCATGCTGGCAATGGAGAGCCTTTATTTTGCAAGAAAAAGTTTTCCAAACTTGCTTTTCCGATGAGCAATTCTTTAGAATGCTGTGAAACCTTTTTAGCATTCAAGAGCTTTTACATTTGTGCTATTCAGATCAAGTAATGCAGTAGATGTTTCCTTTCCTCAGGTAATTTGCCTTGGAAATTATGTTGAGTTGCAGTTGCCTTAACCTTCTTGGAGACAGATGTTCCTAAGGTGAGCTACAAAATGACACGGCACTCCTTGCCCCAGAGCATGACAAATCTACAAAGCAGGACTCAGGAGCACCCTAGCAATTGCTCAGAGCCCCTGCATGTCTACTGTAGCTAGAAAGGAGAGAAGGGAGCTGTGCAGGCAGTGCTGAGGAGTGACACCGCATGGGCCAAAGGAAGCACAAATTCTCCCAGGGGCCATAGGTGGCACTGAAGGCTCTCAGGCACACCACGACTCTCCAGGGAGAGTTTATTTGTGTTAATTGATGTAATACAAGGTCCAATGACTTTGCCTCACGATGCAACACGAGGGTCTAATTCAACCACTTTCTGAACCAATGAAAAGCAGAGCAATTAATGAACTGGCAGCACCATTATTATGGTGACCCTGAATTGGTTTTATGTTCTCATAAAGCTCTGTAATTGCAGTCCAAATTTACACAGCAGCACACATTGTGAATCCTTTCAGCACATTTTGTCATTTTCATTTTCTTATTTTGTTCTGTGTTATATGGAAATATACTGTGACAAAGCATACAGTATGACAAAACAACCCAGTATGACAAACAGCTTTATCACAGGAAATTTTCTCATGAGGTGACTGCAGCGTGCAGGCTCTGAATCAGGTTTGCTGAGCAGGGAGCTGTAGGTGCTCAGGACGTGGTGGTCCTGTGGAGCAGAATAACCTTCTGCTGGAAGTCATCACAGCAGCCCTCCTGGCTGCTGGGAAGCAGCCAACTTGCCTTACCTGTAGCAGTTCACAAAAATGTTTCATCATCCCTTCAGAGGCCGTTTAGGCTGTTTGAAGCCTTGTGTGTTGGAGTGGCTGATGCTAGGAGCAGGCTGTTTTATAATGTCTTTGCAATGGCAGTCATAGCCTTCAACAAGAAAGGAAACAAAGAACTGAAGTTGACTGTGTTTTAAATCACCCCGCTGTTATCAGCAGTCATCTGTTAGAGCTCAAGCACCCAACAAATTATGGTAAATGGTATTACACAGAGAAAAAAGGTCATCTGGGGGCAGAAACATTTAAAAAGTGATTTTTTTTTAAAAACAAATTTTGTATGCTGTTTCCATTAAACACTCCTCTCTCTATTAGCACTTTCATAGCTACTTCATGTGCTCCAAAGCCTGTTTCTTAGTCTTCAATATACCCTCACAGTGATTGTCTTGATCACAAATTGTAACTGTGATTACAAATTCTTTCAGATTAAAAGAAAAAAAAAATCATGAGCAGAAAAAATATTGTACAGCCTCATTTTTTTTAAGCTGGTCTGAAATCTTGATTATTAAATTGAAAAACAAACTGCTGAAAAGGCTTTCTTCAATAAGAACTGTGTCTTTAGTGAAATTAAAGTGTCAATTATCTATCAAATTTTCAGCAATTTGGAGGAAGGAAACATTCTATGATCATCCTAAAGTCTGCCTTGGCAGAACAGCAGAATCTTCTACTTAATTGAAAAAATAATGTAGAAAAAAAAAAGTTTTAGTCTTTGACAGAAAAAGATACACTTTCTTTTCCAGAGGAAAAAGATCTATTTCTAGCTATCATTAGCCAGCTTGCCTCTACTGAAAAAAAACCCCAAAAACTTTGAAATAAAACTAGGAAAATAAGTGGGGAAGGATGGGTTTTCACAAACTATTCTACAACCTTGAAGCCAGCTTGGAGCACTATCTCTTAGAAAAATGGTGCACCTTTTGGGAACTCATTTTGCACCAAAAAAGAAATAGACTTTAAGCAGTTGGTTCCCCCTCTCAAACTTCTCTTTTTAGAGAGAAGCAATACTTTCTGCTTTTCCATACTTGATTATTTGGAGGCCAAAAGCAGGAAGATGAGATAGTCTGCATTTTGATCAGGTGAAACTGGTTTGGAATCTTGATCTGTATACATATACCACAGAACACTGAGTGAAAAAAGGCATTGCAAAAAATCTTATTTTTTTTCTGAATGTCTGTGTTTGTATTAAGGTCAAGAAAAACTTCAATTTTGTTTCCATTTTTACAGGTGCAGCTCTTGAATATTTTAAAATAATTGGAAAAGGAAGATAAGAGGTTGAGGGGGAGGAGAGAGGCATAGGAGGGGAAGAATGAAGAATATATGTAAATGTAACAGAGGCATAAATGAACACTCATTTGAGACAAAGAAACAGGCACAAGGAAGAGACAGAAGAAGAGAACTTCCTAAATGAAAGTATACAAAAATCTGAAAAGGAAGCTCCATGGAGAGAAGTTAGACAAAAGGGAGACATGAAAAAGCAATATGGAAATATAGCATTCGGTTATAACTTTCACATTTAGTAGTTGTATGCAGCGGCCAACATGATTCAATACCAATAATTTTTACCTCTATTAAGGTAGCTCACAGTCATGGATAAAACAGTGATGTGAGAAGGGGTGGGAAGACAGAAAAAAAATGTGTCGGTGCTAGAGTAATTGCAATGTGAAATTAAAAGGACAGATAACGTACGACACAGACAAAAGAAGAACACAAGGAAATGTTTAGACAGCAGCAACTGAAGATGTTGGACAGGCCTAACTCAAACATTAGGTGTTTCTAATGTGACAGAACAGGAGGATTTAGGTAGCAATGTGAAAGACAGCGATGAAGTAGATTTAGAGCCAGCTGTTGGAAAGTCTTCTCAAGCATAAGGAGTAATAAGGAAGAAAGACTGAATGCAAAACATAAAAGGCAGTTCTGACTGAGTGGCTAGCAGGTCATGAATGGTCTTGAAAATTTATATGACTAAGTTGTGCATGAGTTTGTAGAGAAGAAAATGCTAGTGGAGAAATAAAGGATTGAAAAGCCATAAAATTTAGGTTGAAATTTGATTTTTCCAGTGCTAATCTCAATGGACACAAGCAGTAAAAAATTGACCACTGAACAGGCAATACAGATTAAAAAAAAAAAAAAAAGAAAAGAAAAACAAAACTAGGAAAGGAATTATTAGGTTTTGCAAAGACTTTCATTTAAGTAGTTGGAACCTTAACTGGTCGGAACCTCTATATAAAGGTAGACCTTTATGAATGTTCCTACACTGGAAGAAGCATTTAGATGTAGCCTTGAAGCCAAAGTAACATGAACTTGAGAAAGTGCTCTGTTTGTGGTCCTGAATAAGAAATTAATAACTGAGATTATACAGTATATGAGGAGCATGGCACATCTGAGCACCAGATGAATTAAACAAGAAGGTCTTCAACAAAGTAGTGCTCTCAATTACCTTGGTGATTGTTTTTTGGACACCTGAGATAGTAGCTGATGGTAGGAGCAGAAGTTGTAACATTTGAGAACTATTTAGGGACCTACTGAAGAGGACTTTGAAATTCAGGTCTTTAGTTCATGGAAACAACTGCATAAAAAGACACAGGCCCAGGAATCCCTTTCTGCTCTTTCTTCATCAGAGGAGTGATTGTTACTAAAGCTTTTTCAAAGCAACCACAGATTTTTTCCAGCAAGTGAGGCTCAGACCACAAACATAAAATGATTTTAAGTATTGGATTGAAACCTGTTCTTATGAATATTTCTGACAGCCCTAAAAGGCAATAAACATCTCTCTGTGATGTGCAGTGAAGTTTTCTGGAATATTGCTAACAAAATTGTCTCTTGTAATTATTACGGTATGTCAGGAGTTCCAAGGCAAAGAAACTTTTTAACAGATTTTGCTAAAATATTTTCAAGCCAGTATGACAGAAATGAAAATTTATGTATAGAAAAATGTGCTATACATATAAGTCTGGGAAATTACAGAGGAAAACTTAATATCTTATGGAGGTAGAAGAATCAATGGCAGCTATTTATAAACTTGTAAAATTATTTAGAGAAGTAAAATTATTTAGAGATGTAAAATTATTTTATTGTTTCTTGGCTGGTATTCTAAAAACCAAACTAAATTTTAAAATGTAAAGTTCTGTGTATTTACAGAAAGAAGTAATTCACTGAAAAAAGTAGAAAATTAGTCATTGCTGAAGTTTATTCAAAGAAAGTTTTACTGAACAGTTTTTACTGGAAATATTCAAATATATCCTAACAGCTTATGTAAAGAAAATTGAAGGCATTTTTTTCTGAAGCCTTTAGCTGCTTTTTTCATTCTTCAAATGGATATTCCAATTGATCCTGCATATGTGCAGTGAATATAATGATAAGAGTAACCAGTTGTTATTTTGGTTAAACATAATGTTCTCTTAAAGTGGATGACTACCAACATTGTGGTCTAGATGCTACTCTAAATTTTATTTTGCAGTGTCACAATAATTTTCTTCACTTAAGTGGATAAAGAAAAGTTACTACTTGTTTTCTAAAATAATTTATTCAAAAGTGATGCTTTTATGCTTTACACAATTATTGTGCATCATCATGTGGTTGGAAAATAGAGGAAGATAGGTAAGAACTGGTCATCCTGGGCAATTCTGCCATTCAATACAAAATATAGGTATTACAGAGATACAAATTCTGCATATTTGTAAAAAATATGGGCTATGCCTTTGTGTCTTAGACTTTAAAAGAAGTATCATATTTGCATTTGCCAGTCTTCCTATTTTGCTTATTTTCAATAGATTTTCATGTGCATGGAATGGTCCAGGATTGGTATATCTGAGGGTTCATAAGGGGAGAGGTACATATTTATGGAACAGGACTGCCAAGATAGTGGGAGAACAAACTCCACACAAATCAGGTGATGTTGCTCTTTTCCTTCTCTGGTAAAGTCACATCATTGCATTGCATGAAGAACAAAATAAAGTAACTGCATTATCTGTCATTATTACTTGTTACCTCACTTACTGCTTATAATTTACATGATTGTTTCCAGATAAAGTAAATGAGTGATTAAAACAGCAAGTTAAGTGAACCCATTGAGGGGTGCCATCATGGTTAATTAATGAAGATAATTCATTGAAATGTTTGGGGTTTTTTTTCCTAATGAAATGTTTTTATTTTCTTTCCTTTTATTTTTCTTTCTGTTGGAAATATCTTAAGTAAATATTCTTGAAGATTGTTGTTTGTTTTTAAATTGAATAAACACTTGAATTGTGACAGGTAAACATACTAGTGTTCAGTCTGTCAGGAACTCTTGTCACTGAAAATGCATAGTTATTTTAATGGTGATTTTTCAGTTCCTAAAACACATGGAAGTTCTTGAGATGTTGTATATTAACAACTGTTGCAGTAATAACTACTGAACCATTAACATTGCAATTAGTGGTATTTCTTAAGTTCACATGGTGTCATGAGTCACACAATGCAAAGGAAAACTACTGCTCCTGTGTCTTCCTGTGAATTGGGAGGTTATACCCAGCATATCCAAATGTAGCTACATACCTCTGGTTTCTGTAGGAATTTCCTTTCTTCCTGAAAGAACAACATGAATTGACATATCCATGTGTATATAGTCCTAATTCATACTAGGTGGAATCCTAAAAATATTTGCTAACACCCCTTCTTTCATTTTCAAACACAGAGAAGACACATAGTACCTTAACTTTAATAAGTTTTAAGAATTTTTATTTGTTTATGACAATAAGAGTCCAACGGTATTTCTGTAAAAAAGATATTTTATGAAAAGAACTGGAAATAATTTCTGCTTATGTTTAAAAATTTATATTCTGTGAAATGTTGTAACACTGAAGTTATATGTGAAATATGAAAATTTTAGGGATTACCTTTGTCTGTTTCTTCATATTTAATTGCTCCAATGAATTAATTTTAATTGTTTCTGGTGCAACAGTCACCAAGTATCAAATTAAAGAATAGTATAGTAGTTCAGTTGTACTCTGAAGAATTAATTTGTTGAGTTGTTGAATTTGGACATGAAATCCAGTCCTTAAAGTGTGAAATAATGTGGTTTTAATTCTTCAAACCTCTAACTATTTAACTATGAACTTCCTACTGATGACTTCATAGTACAGTCATATGCATTATGCTGTCTGCTTTAAGACAAGCATTTTAAAAGTAACCTAGTAGCTAGTGAAATGAAGTTCATTATAGGGTTTGAGGCACAACAACAAAAAAAAGTTATTATACCTGTTAGGCAGAAATACAATGATATTTGGATGTAGAAATTCTGCCATGATGGAGTAGGAGAGAACATTTGTCTTGGAGGCTGATTTAAAACACTTCAATGTGTCTTACAGAGGGCCCATTGGTTTCCCATGTTGAGGCATTTCCAAGGGTGATGCATTGGCATGTGCAGAGGAAGGTGGTCAAAGAGAAAAAAGCTGTAATGTATTTCTTGTCTTCCATCAGTTCACACTTTCACACAGATGAAACGTGTATCTCACTGAGATCAACAACAAAATCTCTGTGAAGGATGCCTGTGTTTTTCTGTCTTTGTGAATGCAACTGTATAAAATTATGCATGTGAACCGTAGGAAAAGTTCTTATCATAGAATTTTTATTTTTATTATTTTTTTATTTTTTTTTTAAATAGGAGGAATGAAGTCATGGTTTCTGCCCATGAAATCAATGCTAAGTGATTGGTTATGTGGTTTCATCCCAAGCCTTGTAGAGCAGCACAAAGTATGTGTGTAGTTTTAGTAAGGTAGATTATGTGTATATGAATAGCATTTTCAAGCCCTACATGTCTCGTTTGTGTGTGTGTGTGTGTTTGTGGTGCATGCACAAATGCATTGCAAATACATTTCAGAGTGCTGCCATAAGAAACTGCCAAGTGCCACCCCTGCTATGAGGGCTTCTTCTTTAAAAGCAAAGATCTGTACCTTTTAACAGCTGATAATGATCACAACTTTGCCATAGTGATCATGAGTGAAGCAATGGGAAACAATCTGATCTTCAAAGAGCCTTTATTTAGACACTTAATTTCAGTTAACTTTTATAAATAAGAACTGTGCCCATGGGTATTAAAGCTGCCATGTGTAGACTTTATACCACAGCGGGTCTGTAGGAAACTTTTATCAATGTGTGCAGATAATAACACAGAGGTTTGATTCTCATTTCAGATATATACCAATGTGCATAGCTGACTCACTGGTTTCAGTGGGGTTATTTACAGTCGATGTCAGTGTAAACACAGGAGAATCATTCTGGTTGCAATCTGAGGTTGCTGTCTCCTGGCTCTTGGGGTGACATGTTTTTCTGGAAAGTACAGCGTAATCATTCCATAGTCAAAGAAGGTCAGTGGTACTTTGAAGGATCCATTATTTTTCTGGAGGCCTGGCAGGGTAAGAGAAGAAGGTTGTGAAGATCAAGTCACTAATGGCAAAGGAAGGAGGCCTAGCACAAGAAGGAGATTTAGAGTGGCTGACAAGCAAAACCAATTAAACTCAGAAAGGTGTGCTTTAGAATGTTCCTCCATCTTTTCAACCTTGCAGTTTAACTCCTCAGAGCTTCTCTGACAAGAGTGAAGATATTATATTTGAGGCAAAGATGTCAAATTGAAGCAAGGAACCACCTAAAAGAAAAGTAAATAATAAAGGCAAGAAAAATAGAAAAGAAGAAATATGAGGGAAGGAATAAAGCAAAGAGAGGTTAAGAAAGGAGAGAGATTTTGTCTTTTCTGTCAAAATCAACATATCTTCTCACTCTGGTCTAGGAGTGCTGTCTAGAGACCAGGTGAGTAATGGTGGCAGGACATCTCTCGTGTTTCAGACCCAGAGTTGCATTTGTATACATTTTAAATGGTTTTGCTTTAAGAATGGGGAACTTCAGACAACATTTAGAGGTATATTTTTAGTCCAACACATCAACAATTATTTAATTTACATTTCCATAGTAACTATTAGCAGAATCCAGGCAGAGAAAATGTGTGCAGCTTTTGTTCAACAATTACACTGCCACATACCCAGCATTGTTCAGCTGTATGCAGCAGCTTGAAAAGATGCACCTGTGGGACTTTTTCCTACTGTTATATCATTCTTTCATGGTATTGCTGGGAATTCCTGGCTGTAAAACATACAAAGAAAAGGCTATTCTCTAATGCAGAGAGATGGCAATCCATATTATTGTAAATTGTGAAAGGCATGCAGATACATGAGGGGTGTGGAGTTAAGGAAGGGAGTAAGGTGATAATAACTATGAGTTTTCTGTCATAGAAAATGGTCACAATGTCCCCCAAGCAAAACGCCTGTGACCTGGAAGCATTGTGACAGGACAAGTTGTGAGAGAGGGATTTAGAACACAAGAAGTTGAAAACACGAGGAATGGTGACAGAGAATTTGGTTTTCTTTAATTTACATTAATGTGGAAGTTAAGGAATATTACTAAGAGAAAGGACCTCTTGCCATAAAACAGAGCAACTATGTCTTTTTACAGTGCTGGGAAAATTCTCTGGTCTTGTTTTCACAGAAAGTGCATACAAAATGGACAGGGGTACTACAGAAGTGGGAAGGGTAATCAAATTGTACTTTTAGCAAGATATTGGTACGATTTTAAAAGGAATTTTGGAACTTGTTTTCTGCTACACACTGAGGTGAACACTGCATTCCAGTCCTGAAGTCAAAGGTGGAAAACGGTGATTTTTAATGCCATAAATTTTCTCTGCAAACACAAGTTCCTCTTTTCACCATCAACTATAATTTTCCTCTCACTGACCGTGAAAAGAAGTGGTTGCCTCAGGTAATTATGTGTACAGGAAGAAATTCTCACTGCTTTCTGAATATCACCAATAACACGTTTAAATGATTTACTGTGCCTTGTAATTGGTTCTCTGAAAATATGAATATTTTACTGCCACTGTGGAAACTCTCCACAGCATCTATAATAGTGACATTCTACAGGACATGATTAATGAGTTTTATTTTTTGCTCTATCTAGAAGTAAGAAGTTCTCAAAGTATTTTCTTTTAGAGAACATGCAAAAAGATCATAATGTGCATCTGGTCAATATATGAGTTTTCTGAAGGACCAAGCAATGAAAACGATGCAGCTAATGTTAGAAACAAGCTAGAGGAAATCCACTGTGCATAAAGCAACACCATCTTACTATCATAAACTTCTCTATAGGTAATTTGGAGAGGAGGATTTAGCCTGTCTCTGAGTAAATGATGTGAAAACAGGAAAGCAGAGAAGAATACCTGTGAAAGCTAAAGCCTACTTTACTATAGTGGGTGCCTTTGAAATTCCTTACAAATTTATGTGGGACAAAATACTAAAAAGGTGAGGTGAGCCTCTTGGTATTCTGGGCAAATGCAAAAGAAAATCATCTTGGTAAAGTATATTGGAACTGAGATGATGCTAAACACTGACTTAGACACTTGCCCTGCAACTTAGACTTAGTTGTCTAAGTGGGAGGTTTGCAACCTTGAGAAGGTAATTTCCTATCCTTTTCGCCTTGCTTAGAACAGAAAAATAGAGGGCAATGAAATTAACCCTCTCTGTTAAGCACCTTTGTGCTGTTTTTAAAAAAATCTAATTTCTAGGTCACACTAGGAAGGGTTCTTAAATGGAATTAATAATAATGTGAGCAATACCTGATTCCTTGGCACCCAACATAGTTCACAATCCTGGATGAGGCACTCATGCTCACCTAATGCAGGGAAAGCACTTCAAAGATGAGGTTTGCTGTAGCAGAAATACAAAGAGGAGTAGAATTGTTTACATCCTGCCTATGATAGGCAGTTAACTTCTCTGAGGCAGAGGTGGGAACCACTTTCATAACAAGGAACTGAATTATTTTCAACATTCAAAGGGAAATTTTTTTATTCCAAGACATGAGCGGAAGTGAAAGTCTTAATGTCCTTTTAAGCACAAGACTGATAGCAAGGGTACTTATGAAGGTATGAGACTTAAACAGTGACCTTAGGGCTTTGTTTTAATAACAGCAGGAGATGGGTCTGTGTTGGCTTTACCACAATGCCCCATGGAAAAAAATCTGAATTTGCATTTGCTAATTATTTATAAGCTAGGTCATAGTCACATATGCCTGTTCTACTATGAACAGACTGTCTGATTACAGTAATCTCCAAAGCATTAGAGCATTTAAAGGAAAAGCAAAGACAGAGGGGCAGATGGAGAAGAGGGAGAAAAGACAATGGAGGACAATGCATCACAGACCATGCCAGACCAACCTAGTCTCTCCTTTGCTGACATAGCAAACATTGTGGACAAAGGAAAGACAGAAAAATCTTAAAAGATTAATTTACCCGCCCCTGAGCAAAGTTTTTCTGGGGATGATAATGATATTATAAATATTTTTAATATTGTAATATTTTATTTATATCCTAAATCTTTTTAGCCTTTTAAAATGTATTTTTAGCTTTGTAGATTTTTAATGTATAGCTGTAAAGTTTCTAGGACTTTCTTAAGCTTCAGAATAGTAGTTACCTTTTCTCACACATCATGTCACCTTCTTGAAATTCTATTGAGTCTAATTTTCACGAAAATAATTTCTAACAAGGACATCCTGTTTTGCACCAACATTTGGGAGACATTACAAGACACAGGGCTAAGAACCCCTTGGAGGGATTCTAATAGGGCAGGTCCAAGGGTGGGTTACCAGGGCAACTTGTCTCCTCTTGGATGTACTTGCTAGATAAACTAAGTAATCACACTTTTAAAATTGTGAAAATCTGATGTCGCATGTGTATATAGCTATAGATAGTGCACCTGAAAGTTTTAATAAAAAGACTGCGCTTTATGTTATCAATTCTAATATTGTTTGGAGGGGTTTTCTTCCTATTTTAGGCAGCACTACAAGCACAACAAAAGAGCTGCAAATCAGGTAAAAAACTGACTAAAAGGGAGACTGCTACAGGAGAACGATGGTGTTAGGAGAAGGTAGCTATCCTCAAGGATAGGTCTTGAGGCCAATTATATGTAATGTTTTTATTGGTGACCTTGGCACGAAGAATAACTGTGCCCTGATAAAATCTGCTGATGACACAAACCTTTGAACAGCAATCAATACAGAGAAGCATCAGAATATCATACAGGAAGAGCTGTATGACCTTGGGAACTGGAGTGATAAGAAGGATAACATGTTGTATCAAGTGCAAGGTCATGCAGCCAGGGACTGGGAAGAAGAATGTCTGCCATAAACTGGAAATACAACAGGTGCAAATAAGAAAGGAGGGCAAACCTGCAAGTGTTAACTCTAGCATGCCTCTGAGCCACTTAAGGGATATGTACAAAAAAGGACATGCAAAGTTTTTCCAGTGATGCTGGAAATAGACAAAATCTTTAATAAATGTTTGAAATTTTTTTTTTTTTAGTATATTCAAGTATGTATATGAAAATTACCTTAAAAATTAAAACTAGATAGGTGCTGCAATGAAAGAGGAGCCTCAAGATATTGATATGTGCATAAATTTGTGCCAATATGGAATGGATGCAGATTTAGTAGTTACCAAAAGGTAGTATCTACTAGGTGTTTGCCTGCCTACACTCACTTCATGGTAAATTCAAGGCAGTTTTTCTTCATTCTCACTGAAAGATAAGATGTCTTGAGCTTAACAAGAAAAAATATTATGGAAGAGGTCAGGAGATGGATAATTATATATACATACATACACACATGCATACATACATACATACATATACACATATACACACACACAAATATATATATAAAGCATAATTTCTTGTGCAAGTAGTCAAACCATAAAATAAGTTCCTTTGCTCAATCTGACCAAACAAGATTAAATGGATTGAAGATGATAGGATTGTGTCTGTAAATATGAAAAGGAAGTAGGCATCATAGTTGAAGAAATGCTCTTTGTGTTAAAGAACCATACTCAATATCTAGTACTGTTTGATCAGCTATATTTTGAATGGAAATAATTAAATGTTTTCTGATCACAGGAAGGGTGGGTGGTCACAGGTTTCCCAGTAAGAATACTAAGAGCAATAAAAGTCCTTGTTTTTTGAGATGCAACATGAAAGGATTTTCTTAATGACTGTCAATACTGCATTTGTTAATAAGGAATTAGCAAGGAGTTCCACATGTGTAAAAGGTGTGAGATGGATATTTGGATTGTAAGAGTGTCTCAAGGAAAGAGGCAGTTCTCTGGAAACTATTCCTTCACTTTTCTGCATTTCTAATTCTTGATTATGGCAAATAAAGACTTGGTGCAATGCTCTTCTGTGTTGTTTTTCTACTATTCTAATCTTGTTCCTGAATGTCTTCTAGTGCTCTTGAGCATTGTAATGAAAATAATAGATGACTTGAGCCTGTTTGACAAAAATAGAACCTCTGTCTATTAATAGCACAGTGAGTAAATGAGCAGTGAGTGTATGACTGAGTACAGATTAATTTCAGTGTTCCCTAACATACCAGTGTGTTTTTCTCATTTATATTTTTCATCTGATTTTTAAAATATAACAATAATTAATCTTCTTTTTCCTGTCCCACCACAATAATAAAAACTGTTAAGATGGTGACTTCTTAGACTGATATGTATGGAAATATCATAATAAAATTATTCACAACTATAAAGAATATAAAAATAAGTAAAATACATTTAATAATTCCAAAGAATGACCCAATGCACTTGGGTAGCATGAAGAAAATATAAAAATGGGAATCTCCATAAACACAGGTGAAAATCAGGTGCTCGTATTCTAGATTCAGGGTCTCTGCCCTGGAAGGTAGAGCAATAAGAAAACTTGGCAAAGAACAAAAAAAGATGTGTTTCTAGCAAGGCTAGGCAGCTGGGTAAACAGTTGTCTGTTGGAACTCTCTCCACCCATCATGTTTCCATGGATACAGAAAGACTGTAAATTATCTTAAGGCATATATTTTTGACTGTTTTTAATACACACTTCAGTCTGGGAAAGCAAACTATTATCTGCTCAACTTTAATCACAGAGATAGATTATTAAATAGAGAGAATGAAGGCAAAGAACAGATGATTCACCTGACTTCAAAGATGCCTGAAGAGAGTTGATGCAAAATGAACATGGGCTACAGACAAACTTTCTGCATGTCTCACTGTAAACAAATGGGACTGTTTAATCACAGAGGAAGCTTCAAACAGCTCATCAGAATGTGCAGACCAAGAAACAGGATAAAATGTCTGATACTTATTGCTGGGAATCTCAAAAGAACAAAAGCAGATTGCTGAAAGCTCAGCACATGGTATTATTTCTCCTGACTGCTTTGCCTATGAAGATTAGAGACATTTTACTTCATGCTTCATTTACTAATCCTTATTGGCTGACTGATAAATTATTAGATAGCATCCAGTCCTTTTTTTATTTTTTAAAGAACCATTTAAAACAAATTTATTTAGTTTTTTTTTTTTTGTTTTTTTTTTTTACCATTTATCTGAGTTGGTTAAATCCCTGAACTGATAGTATATTGATATTTTGAATTTCGTTTTCATGAAACACCAAAAATATGTTCAGGATTTCCCATGGTGGTGGGTTTTGAATATCTTAACCTGCAAATTTTAATTATGTTAATGGAAATGTCTGAAAATTAATCTGTATTTCTACATTTTTAAATTACATTCCCTTAGTTACAACATATGGTATTAAGGAAGATGCTGATTAGCAGAGATTTAATTGTATTCCTTCCAGCTCAAGTTGTTTCTCTTCTATTTATTTTCTCATGACATAGCTTTATAACTCATTTTCCACCAAATTAGTTTGGATAAAAGTTTTTGAGCAACTAGATAGTGATAACAGTTTGGTTCAAAGTGATGATAGATAATTTGTCAAGAATTTGTCAATTTAACTTACCCGCTTTATTAGGAAGAAATTTCAAGAACAAAGGTGATGGATTTCTTCCATCAATCAAGAGCACTCAGCATCAAAAAAGAGGCAAAAAATTTAGATTATGCATTTTACGGTTTTGATTTTTTTTTGGTGGTGTATTATCTAATTCTATCTAATCATTGTAGTCTAAAACTTAATACTTACAATTAAGAGAACATTACCAAAATAAGGTCAACTCCACAAAGTTTATGCCCAGCATATTTTAAAGTCTAAATGTTAATCTGGCAAATCAGCCTGTAAACTATCTGATAATTAAAAAATTACATGTGAGTGGCAGTTCTTGATATAAATGAAAATCATGCATTACAATTTGATACTTGATTTTAAAATGTTCTGTTTCTATAAATTAAGTACTAGGCAGTATTCTGTTTTAGCCATCAAACTACAAATTTTAATCCTATATCTTCATACTATATAACTCCACAGAACTAATAAATGAGAAATGTTTTCCTAGAGGAAAAGATAGGCTGTGCCTGGGCTACATTAGGTAATTGTAGTGCTTCTTAAAGCAAAATTATTTCTTTCAAAATGGCTTTCTCAGTAAGGTGAGGTCACAAAATGTACTATAAATCATTTGGGCCAAAACAAAATTTGACACAGTTTAAATTGAATTGACTCATAAGCCACAGAACAATTAACAAGAAAAATGACAGAAGATATTTTAGTTTTATCAGTTACTGAGCAAAAATGGCTGTGAACTTCTGAAGTTATTCTATCAAGATAAGGGATTTTTCCTAACCAGGAAAAAGCATTTGGTGACAGACTTTTTAGTAGGGCCTGTAGTGATAGGACAAAGGGTACTGATTTTAAATTAAAGGAGGACAAATTTCTGCTAGATAAAAAAGTTGGGTGGTTTTTTTTTTGTTTTTTGTTTGGGGTTTTTTTGGGTTTTTTTGTTGTTTTTTTTTTAAAATGAGGGTGGTGAAACACTGGCACAGGTTACCACTGAGGTGATAAATGCTCCAGCCCTGGAAACATTCAAGGTGAAGCTGGAGGGTGTTTTGAGCAATCTCATCTAATGGAAATTGTCCTTGCCTGTGACAGGGAGGTTGGACCAAAGGGCCTTTAAAGGTCCCTTTCAGCACAAAATATCCTATGATTTTCTGGTTAATTTCTGTTCATAAGTCCAGGAGTTAATTTATAGATTCAAAATCATCATTACAAAAAACCCCCACAAAAAACAAAAAAACAAACTGACAACAACAACAACAATAACAAAAACCAAAAGAAAACACTTTTAATTTTTTTTCCTAATTTTCTAATTGCCATTCACCAATGAGTAGAATTTAAAATATTAATTTTTGACCTCTAGTATGTGTGCTGTGGTCAGTCTCTGTCGTGCTGGGCCTCAGGAGTGGTGCCAGAAGCTCTCTGGGGGAGCACAGGCTGGCACAGGCTCAGTTCAGCAGCACTGGGGCAGCCCCAGTTCCCAGCCTGCCAGTGAGCTCCAACTGCAGAGCTGCAGCTCGTCTTGGGCTGTGGGCAGGGAAAAATGACCTCTTGAAAACCTGTTCTGACTACAAAATTACTTGCCAAAGCCTTATCGTGATATAATATAAAACTGTTTATAAAACTGGTTCACTAAAATCTCTATTGAGAAAAAATCGATTGGGTCATTCTGGCACTTCAAATTTAAAGCACCTGATTCCCAGACAAGACTTCATTGAGTGTCCATTTGTGATTACATTGCATGCAAGATTTTGGAGCAGGAATAGTCTGAATCTGTAAGAAATTACCCCTACTTGACACTTTTTTATCCTTATTTTTCCTTTGGAAAATTCTTTATTCCACACCTTGAGCATTACAAAACTAGGACAATCCAAGATAAATTTGCATCAAAAGCACAAAATTCCGCAGGATTTCAACTTTCCTTTGTAAATCATTGGGAGATAATTTTGTTTGGGGAACTGAGGATGACCCTAGAGTTCAAAACTGATGATCAGGGGATTTTAGAAAAACATGGTGACTCTTACCAATAGGCCAGTGACACAAGCATGAAGAGTGCTGAGGGAGGGAAAGAGCAAGTCCCTTAAGATATTTTAGCATTCTAGTCACAAGCTTATTTCAATGTGCTTTGCATACTCCAAGATATTCTATGCAGAGTCAGGATTGAGTCAGCCAGGGGAAAACTTGGCTTTTGCACTGGTGACAGCTGTACCAGAAATGTCCTTCCTTGCATTTTGAGGTCTACTCGGCAATTTTGTACTCATGTTTCTGAGGTTGAAAGGTCTTTCAATTTTATTATGAAATGGATACTGAGATGGTATTTTTGACAAGAAAATGAAGACAAGCAGTATCTGATAAGCAAGAGCTTTGTGAAATACAGCCATTGTGTGATGTTTGTCCCAAATGACAGGATTTGTTTTCACATCTGAAGGCAAACATAAAAGACAGAAAGTGTCAGGGAAAGAGCAGTTTCCTCTGAGAGGACACAAATCACCACTCATATTGATTCCAAAAGACTGAAGAATACTTTAAAAAAGTTTCTGAGTAGCACTTTTAATTTATTTAGGATATATGAAAATACTTTGAAAATATGCTTCTTCTAATGCAGTGCTTAATTTCTGACCTCACTTGCTGAGTTGAGACTGTGGCTCCTGTTTGAGACCCTGCCCTGCCTGCCTTGCCTGGTCCTCAGCCCCAGCTTCTGTGGGGAGCCTGGCCTTGGGGCAGCATGCAGCCTTGTCCCCATGGCTGCCCACAGCTCCAGTTTGACCTCCAAACCCTTCAGGGACCTGTGGTTGATACACAGGTGGAGACCCTAACAAATATAAGCTCTTATTAAGAAATTGGTTGAATTTGTACTAATTTCAGAATATCTGTTTCTCAATGCAAGAAGTAAAATATTTTCAAATGTGGTCAGGTCCAACAGACTGGAAAAGTTGAAAAGGCAATTTTCTTATCCCTAAATTATGCACAACTTAAAGGTCTCGTATAGAATAAATTATAGTGCTTTCATTCAGGAAATTTTTAGAGGCAAATATAAAAAGCCAAAAGACTTTATTCAAGTTTACTCCAAAAGTGTCTGCTTTCATCTGCATTTCAATTTTGAGAGCTCATGTCAGTTTTCTGATTCTAATTAGGCACAGTAGTGTTTACATTTAATTTATGTTTATATGGAAGCTAAAATTTTATGTTTATTGAAAGCTAAAAAGTGCAGCTTCTACTGGAAATCTCCAATGGGTGAGTACATGTATTATTTTTAGAATCCGGCCCTAAGCTAGATTTGATAGGAGCTTCTCTGTCTGCAGGTGTGTGCAAAAATACCTAGCCAGATACAAAACACCAACAGCAAATGGGACATAAACAGCTCCCAGCCTTTTTTCCATATCTCTGCTAAGACAAGAATTTCACTTCCTAGGTACAGCATTCCCATGGAAATCAATTTATGGATCCAGTAAAAATAACCTCTCTCTGCTGAATGCAACACTGTTTAGTTATATGGCTAAACATGTGTCAGGCCTAATTCCCCTCTATTTTAAGGCTCCTTTAAGTGGAAGCTTTAGAAGACTTACCAGGACAGCAAGCAGAACTAAACTGTAGAGTCTAAACTCTGAGTCAGGACTAGTTTAGGACTTGGGTTCCTTTTTTTTATTGAAAGGGGAAGGCAGGACACAATGCAGCAAGTGCTGGAGGAAGGACACCAGAAACTCAGAGGTGCTGATCAGCAGCTGATGGGAAATCTTTAGGGAAAGGCAGCTCATGGAGCATCACCACTGTGCTCCACATACTGACTATGCCTTCAGGAACAGCAGCCAAGTACTTGCCAGTGCTTTCCCAAAGACAAAGTAGGGACAGGAAATTCTGCAAAAGTCATTACCTCGTGTACTTGTCAGAAAGGACGACATCCCTTAATATTTAACAGTGATTGTGATTGAGAAAACTGGGTGTTACCACCTGGTTTTAGACATCTGCTAGCTCAAATTGTTGTGCCAAGTGCCAGCAAGCCTCTAAAGAACAAAGCTTCCATGAGCTGCATTTTTCTTTTGGCAGATGTAGAACCAGCTGATGTTACAACATTCCTCTTTTCACTTTAGCAATATCCAGCTCAGTCTGGCCGCTCCCTGAAGTAACATAAATTGTGGCGCCTGTGTGCTCCAGCTTACTGGTAACCAAAATACCCACCTTAATCGGAGCATTCTTTAAGCATTTGCCTCTAAATTTTCAAAATGGGGAATGTAATACAGCCTGCAGCACATTTCATAGATACCCAGTCCACTGGGAGGATTTATGAGGACTTTATGTGGTGATGGCATTAAACATGAGCTATTCAAGCTAGACCTGTGAGCTAGGGAACTGAGAGGATTTACTGAGGTCCACCATGAAAAAGGGAGAGAATGAAGATTAAACAGGATTCAATACAAAGGATGCCTCTCTCTTATATGCTCTGGGAGATCATACAGGAGTTGTGGATTTAGTAGCTTGGTTCTTATGAAACTTCAGGTATTGCATGCTGTAATGTCTCTGCATTGCTCGAAAATATATTCTTGGATATTTTGGACTTTTAGCATATTCCAGATGTAGTATTAGTAGTGGTATATATGGATGTCTGAGAATGATGGCCATTTGAGCAACTAGAAAATGTCAAGATAGATAATTATTCATTGAAAAAAAGCTCAAAAATCTGCAATGGATGCTATTCATATGATATTGTTTAGCCATTTATAGAACTGGCTTAATAAAGGACTATGAATAAGCAATGCAAAAATTGCCAAAATTTACAATGACTTCTTTATGAAAGATATTTTCCCTAGCTGTAAATAGAATTTGGATCTAAATCACTGACTCAGAATGCAACATGAATACTGAAAATGAAGGTTCGTTTATATCCACTGCCCTGATTTTATCACTTGAGTACTCTAGATAAAGGACTGAATATACTAAAGAAGCAGGTGATAGGTATCTAAGGAGAAGTTTAAGATGGAATTTATAAGTTTATGTTTCTGACTATAATCCTTGCTCCCCTACAGTCACCTCTCGGCCTCCAGAGGTACCATATTTTTCCTTTTATTGTGCCTCAGGCATTCCAGTTAACTCTCTGAATGGACCCAAAGCTGCTCTTATCTTTCTGAAACAAAGGTTTTTATTGCCTGACAAGAAGAAAATGAAGTCTTCCACCTTCACAAATAAGCTTCTGACCTTCTGTCAGCCATTCTTGGTATAATTAATGAATTAATATATTGGGAGGTCCAAGTAAATACAAAAGAAAAACAACTATAATTCTGGATATCTTCCATGTAATATTTTCAGGGTGCTAAATGAGAAACTTTCAGGCTTCAGCATTCTTCCAGGTCCTAGGACCTTTAATGCATTTTGTTCAAAGTGCTGTGCTTCTAATGCCTGCAGAAACAATGTTGTGCTGCCTTACAGTGTCAGTGCCTGAAACTTGTTCGTGGGTAGGCACACAGACACTAACAGAGACTCTTTTCCATGTTAACTAGCTCTTACTGTGCTGCAGTCTTCCGACTTACAGAGAAAGTGCCTAGCTGAGAAGAAAAAGCAAAGGGCGTCACAGAGTCACAGCATGGGGTTTCACATCCTTGCTCATCTTAATTTTCCTCTAAGATTTTTAGCTTTTCTATTTCCAAGAGGATGCATAAAAATTTCAGTCATTCATTTT
Source organism: Regulus satrapa (assembly GCA_013396955.1). Taxonomy (NCBI): domain Eukaryota; kingdom Metazoa; phylum Chordata; class Aves; order Passeriformes; family Regulidae; genus Regulus; species Regulus satrapa. The sequence goes on along the minus strand of VWZN01003796.1, from coordinate 44,936 downwards.
TAGTTATTCCAGGATGGTACTTTCACATCCTCTCTTACTGAAGCTCTTCCAGTTCAATATTATTCAAAGAGGAACCTGAATTTTATCATCCCACAGTTCTGGGGGACTATAACCTTATTATTACCCTGAGATTCAGCTATCTATGACCAAGAATTCAAGGTCCAACTCTGATACAATGCATATGCATAACCTTGGCTCAGATCTCTGTGGGAGTCCTGGAGGCCATCTCTGGCCATGTGGATGACAAGGTGATCAAGCATAGTCTGCATGGATTCACTAAAGGTGAATCATGCTTTGCCAACCTGATCACCTACTATGATGAAACAACTACCTGGATGAATGAGGAAAAAGCAGTGGATATTGTCTACCTCAACTTCAGTAAGGTTTCCAACATTTATCTCTCACTATATCCTCATAGGCAAAGCCAGGAAGTGTGGACTGAGTGAGCTGACAGTGAGGTGGATTGAGAACTAGCTGAGAAGCAAATCCCAGAAGGTCATGATCAGTGGCACGCAGACTTACTGGATGCCTGTTACTAACAGACTCCCCCAAGGTTTGATACTGGGTTTTTTTTAACTTATTCATCAGTGACTTGGATGAAGGGGCAGATATCTTCTCAGCAAGCTCACTGACAACCCATAGCTAGGAGGGGTCCTGGTTTCATGTCATGGGGTGCATTAGGAAGAACCCTCTCAGAGGACAAGGGTGGGGATCCTGCCCTTCTACTATGGTAAGGCCAGAGCTCTGTGTCCACTTCTGGGCTCCTGGAGCAGATCCAGTGGAAGACAACAAAGATGAGTAAGGGGCTGGAGCATCTCTCTTATAAGAGAGATGGTGGTGGTGCCAGGCAATGGAACAAGAGGCAATGGGCAGAAACTGAAGCACAGGAAGTTCCACCTGAATATAAGAAAGAACTTCTTTGCAGTGACTGAGCACTGGAACAGATTGTCCAAAGAGGTTGTGGATTCTCCCTGACTGGAGATATTAACGAACCATCCAGACACAATCATGTGCCATGTGCTCTGGGATGACCCTGCTTGAAAATGTAGGATGGACTTGATGACCTTCTTTTGTCCCTTCCAGCTTTATCCATCCTGTGATTCTGAAATTCTGTGATTGCAATTCTGTGATTGTGATTGAGAAGTGGGGAAGTGGTGTAAGAAAGGCCATGGAGTCACGCCATCCATGCACTACAAAAAAAAGCAGAAGGGTGTGAGATTGTTGACACTGGGCTCATTGGCAGATCAAGGGTTCAGGAGGAGAGCCCCCAGCTTAGAAAGACAGATTTTTTTTTGAAGAAAAAAACCCAGTGGATTTGGAAGATGGAAAATTATTAGCATGGAGGATCTGCTCTTGGGACCAGTGGAAGTCATATCTTCCCCAACTAACTGATACCTAGTGGTTCAGCAAACATATTGTACTGGGGTGACGAGCTCCATAATTTTAGACGGCTTTTTGTGTTCATTAACATATAAATAGCTGCTTTATATTTGACCTGATGCAAAATATTTTGTACCTGAAAAAAATCACTTACATGAAATGATTAAAGTGATTTGATGATCACACCTAAATCCTATCTAGGAAAGTGAATGACACTGTCTGACTTCCCTTCAAGATTTAGCTTTGGCAATAACAGAATGAATATGTTGCCATTGTATGAAGTGGAACACTGTTAAGTGGAAAGACTTGAGCTTGTAGATCTGGTTTGATTAAGGAAAGAATTTTGAAATCCACTCCTAGGGAAGTGTACAAACTGGCTCAACTCTCAAAGAAATCTGTCTTGCCATTTCTTGTGGACATATTTGTGAGAAAAGAGTCAGCTTTACAGGATCCCAGCTGGAGGAAGATGTGGAGAGAGCCAGTAAGACACTGCAGTCAAACATCTTATTCCTTAAGCATAAATAGTTCCTTATTCATATGGCTTTGAGGATTTTTTTTTGCATTATTGGTACCTGCACTCCAAAGTACCTTTGAGGGGTTTTTTTCTCTGATCTGATAATTGTTTATATGCATGACTTGCCTTAAGCATAGAAGAAATATTTGTACATTTTAAGTTACCTACATGATTAGAATCTTTACTAAATGAGAACTGCTTTGCAGTGTAGTTGTGATTAAATTAAAAGCATAATTTAACCCTACCAGTACAGGGTCCTGCAAACTTAGGTGAGTTTAAATGTCTACTTCATAGGTAAACTTTCTTTAAAAAAAAAAGTTGTTTGCATGTCTTAACCAAAATACTGCTAAACACAAGGTTTCTTTTCTTTTCTTGTATTAAGGCAAGATTACTGCTCTGAGTCACTGCACTTCTTATTTCAACAATGAACTGGATTTGACAACCAACTTGCATTAAATCTCTGAAAATAAGAATGCATGATGAAAATGCCATCAGACTCCTATCTGTAGTAACATGAGTGGGCACCACTTTAACCAGGAAAATTATTTTCAAGTTATTTATTGATTATAAGATCAGGTGACCATTTCTAATTCCAGTTAAAATATGCAGTCATGCATTTGAAACTCAAATGACCTTTTAATAAGTTTATAATTTGGTTATATTTCTGAGCAGACTTAAGAATTGATCTCAACCAAAAATTTTTTATTAATTTTTAAATGTTGGATAAGCTACTTGGAATGACCTTTTTATTAGAGTTATAACTGTTGGGTTTATCTGGAGCACTTCTCAAGTTTTCATTATTAGATTTTAACTCATATAGCTAGGCTTCATCTAAATTGTAACCTTTCATTATCACTGTTACATTGACTTCTACAAGCCTTCAAGGCATAATTGACCTTTATATATGAAGGAGGCATTTCTTTTCTCTGTATTATAAAGGTGATCCATATGTGTTATTAAATCATAGTGACATTGACTGACCTTACACTCACAAAAGAAGAAAACACAGCATCAGGATGGAACTATAGAACTATCTCTACCTTTTTCTTACTGTTTGTTCCATAGAGCTGTTATATGTATGTTGTCATTGTATGCTTTTGAATGCAACACAGGTCAAATTGTAATCTGGCATTTGCAGGAAAACATCAAAGATATTTTCTTAATGTGCTTATACATTTTGAGTGGACCCTAACAAAAATTTAGAGTAAGAAAGTCTGATTTTTCATTCTTTATTTGCTTAAAAATAAATTGTTTAGTTGGGTTTGTTGGTTTGTTTCTTTTTGTTTGTTATTGTTTTGTTTTGGTTTTTTTTTTTTTAAATTTCAAAACTGCAGTTATATTAACAAACTGAAATCCAATTCAATTTGCATTAAAATTTCTTCTAATTTTTAAAAATTATCCAGTCATTATAAATTACCAAAGTAAAACATATTATTTTAATTGTCTCTATTCAACGTAATGTTTTTTGTATTAACTTCTGGTCAGCAACCAAGTTTGATTATTAAAAAATACTATTTTGGTTACATGATAATTGGAAAACATCTGCTAATAATTTGTATGTAGAATTTATTTTTCTTGTGAAAGCTTATAATGATAGTCATTAACTATGTGATAAGTGATTATATTTTATATTTTTTTCCCTTACTCTTCCCTTCCCCTCTTTTTCTTACATTTCTGGATTGCACTTTAGCTCCTTCTAACCCTTCCAATTTTGTAAAAAAAGTATTTCTTTCTTCAAATTTTTCATTCAATTGATCTTTGTGAAAACTTAGGTGAACACACAAAGCACATGCAATTGTTTTTCAGAAATTGAGTGCATCAGGATCACTTTCTAACCTCAATGTCTTGGCCAAGGCTTGGATGAATGCCAAGGAGTACCACATACTTAACCTTTTCTGATACTTTTGTTCAAAATACTGGTCGCCATCAGAAACAGGAAATTGAACAAAGAAAATCCTTGGACTGGAACTTTTCCAGTGATTTATCACTTGGCTGAATTTGCATAAGTTTTCACAGGTTTGATAAAATTTCATGTCACCCTTATGAATTAACTCTTCTGACTGATATCAGCTGCCACCTGGGAAGCACGAGGTCAGCAGAGGCTTCCAGTAAGAGTGCCAGGCTTCACGTAGGTAAAGCTGTGTATTGCATCTGCTCTCACTATTAGAAATGACTGCATCTTTTCCCAGAAACCCTAATTGGACACAGACATCACCCAGCATGAAGAATTTCCAGAGATGAGATCTCTGTTCTTTTTCCTTGTCTGTGGTGGAAAGTGAGCACAACAGTGCTAGGTAGGAACAAGGGATGCCACAGGTTCAAGGTGCTCACTGATTAGTCACACTTGTCAATAATGGATCTGTTCTCCTTTGATGTTATCTTCATCACAGGTGACAGCACAGGCAACAAAATTTTTTTTCTTCTATGAAATCTGAATTTATGTGGCCATGTAATTTCAATTTTCTGAAACCATAGGGTCAGGTTGCACTCTTTCACATCTGCCCCATGTAGGGCTGCATCAATTTGTCATTCACAGCTCCTGGCTGAGTGAATTCAGAGGAGGTGCTGTGCATCTGTGCCTTTCCCAACTGAACAGAGTAGCCTAGGACCAAGTGCGGGACCATTTGGACACAATACCATGTCAGCTATTCCTAGAAAGGGAGAGATTTCCCTAGAAAGGAAAGAGGGCAGCTTTATGGAGGCGTGACATTGCCAGAGGCTCAAGGGACTCCAGTTAGGCCCATCTAACTTGAGGATATATATTATATATATGATAAATAATTTTATATCAAGAGGCTTGTAAAGTGAAAAACACATAGTCATTCAAATGCACAAGACTTTTATTTAATGAAATACATGTATGATGCATCAAGAATGTTCACCATCAATTCTCTTTTGTATTAAAAACTAAACTGAGTTTCTATTAAATGTATTTTATTAGCAACACCTGACTTATGTCAGCTGCTCAATTAAGAAAGGCCTTTTCCACCCTCTTAGGTTAATTGTGTTTTCCATTGCATTTAAAATATCAAGTTTTTTTCATTATAATAAAGTTTTGTTAATGTTTTGAAATTCAGATCAGTTAGTCCAGGTCAAAAAGATAAATAAAGGATACAAACTTGCTTCCATTTTCAAGCAAAGTAGATATCAAAATGAATTATCATTAATCATCAATAGCCTGGTGTCTAAAAATAATTTCAGCTTCACAATTTAGAATTTCCTCAGTGGGTTAGTAGACAATGCACAGGATTCATGTGGCACATGTATGTACAAGAGAGAAAGAGAGGGAGCACAAAAAGTAATTTTCCAGTCATATATTAAATATGGTTCTAATGGCTAATTTTTCAGATGAAAACTGGGAACCTTTGAATTTCTCATTATATACACAAGATTATTAATAAATGAGCCAACAAAAGGTTGCATTTCAGAGAATAAAAGTAAAGTAATCAGTCAGTGCTAGAATGTCCTGTACAATTTTGTTTTGTTTGGGGTTAAATTTTAGTGCTTTTGTTCAAATCTAAAACATATAATTTCTGCAAGCATTTTAAATGTTGCTAGTTTCTCACTGAATAGTAATAGTATTGAATCAAGGGTAGAATAACTACCTCAACAGCTGTAAGCTAATTTATGCATGTTACCACATTTTGCATACTACACATCTATATAAAATACATAATCTTAGACATAGACATATAAATATTTGCATATCATTGGTGCCAATTCAATTTTCTATCAAAATCAAGCTTGGCACAGATGATTCTGGGTCACCATCATTAGAGAAAATAATTAGAAGATGCTAGCTGAAAGCATTAAAAAAAATCAAAGGGGAAGTTGCCAATAAATGGGATTAGTTTTGAAGTCATGACAGTTAAAATTCCTAAGCTTTTCTCTGAACTCTTGGGGATCAAAAGTTTATGTTTTTCTGATGAAACTAAGATTCTCAGGTAATGTCATAGTTCTTGAAGCAAAAGGTTTGGGAAAGTGCTGAACATCTCAACACCAACAAAATCCATGTAGAGCTGAACACTGCCATCTATCTATCTATCTATCTATCTATCTATCTATCTATCTATCTATCTATCTATCTATCTATCTATCTATCATCTATCTATCTTTCTTTTTCTGGCTCTGTAGGGTCTGTGTGCTGAAGGTACTTTAAGCAGTCAATACAACTGTTCATTGACTTTACTCAAATTATACTTTGTAGTTCAAACCATTAAGTGATAAAGTGGCTTCAGATTAAAAACTGAACTACTGTTCCAACTGAATATGCTTATCTAGTTGTATCCTATGTTGCAGTGATTATTTTCTCTAATTTTTTATTGCTTCTACCGTAATGTACAAAACCTTGTGACTAGCAGAATGGTGTTGCTATATGAATATATATTCTATAAATGCTGCTAATTAACAAAGCCACATACAAAACGGCTCTGAAAACTTTGTATTTCTCTAAATTCTGGTCTTTGAACATCATATGCAGTTGTTCAAATATGTGAATAGTTATATTTTATTAAACATTAAATGAATTAATAAATGGCATGAATTAATGATGTCCAGTGACTTAAGATTCAAAACCAACTAGTGATTTATGGGTGAAGAGTTAGTAGATTGCTAAGCATTTCCTGACGATCAAGGCCTCTGAAGACATCTGTCTCCTTTGACCTCTCTCACTCTCCCTCAGATCAAGTTAATCCCTTTTGAGCAGGCTTGTCTCTTGCTATATTATGTACCAGTTCCACTCCTTTCCTCCTGTCTCTCCAGTTTCAGTAAAACAAAGACTGAGATACCACTCATCTGGTTGTTGCCAAAACATACCTTACCTCATAGAATTTTCCTGCAGACAGTAATTTCTTTGCCAATATCCTTATATTTCTCCACACCTTACCAGTATCTAGATAATATGCTGGCAGGCTTATTGGTTATGCCCAGGACAATGCAGTGGTAGAGCAGATGAAAGCAGAGCAAAAGTGGTATTTCTAGACAGATATAATTAGAAGGTAGGAAACCAAATATAATTGAAAGGGAAAGCTGATGTTTAAATTAAAAAACAGTATGAAACCCTGAAGAAGCTGAAGAAGCCCTGCCTGTGCCTTGCAGTTGTATGAGATAAAAGAACACAGTGCAGCTGCCCTGCTTCCACATCTAACTGGTCCTCCTGGAGAAGAGGGTAGAACATGAAGTCTTCAGAAAACCATTAGGGAGCATAAGTATTGTAACCTGACTGAATCCTCAAGAGGTATTTTAAGGGCCTAGAAGTGCAGCCATTGCCAAGTGTGTAGGAAGTATGCACAGGTCCTGAGAATGAGATCAGCAGTTCTAGCTGTTGGTGTTTATATCGGTTTTTAACCCAGAATAAGTGGGTATATACAAATTTTTGTGTTCTCAGAGGGAGAGGAAAACCTGATGTGGTTCTTTTAGCAAAGAAGGAGAAAAGAAAAAGGAGGTGTGAATGTGTAAACTGCAGCAACAGAGAAGGGTAATGTTGGCTCCCTGGGAAAGCCAAAGTGCCTCTCTGCCTAGAGAGAAGTGGAACAGGCTGTCATTTCTTGCTGCTCATCACTGTGTGACTTTGCCTTGTTCTTATATTGAACTGCAAGCTGACTCATCTGAGCTGTAACTCAGCACAACAAACACAGTGGAATTCATTCTCCTGACTGTCAGGAGACAACATCCGTCTGGGGTATTTCTAGCTGATCCAATATTACACCATGTCAGGATTACAGCATGCCAGTAGTATCCCAGTGGTGTTATTTTCATGCAGCCACCCTAGAAGTAGCTACATTCAGGAATGCCTTCCCAGAGCTGAGGTGCTGAGAAAGGAGCTGCCATTTCTCCATCTGTCTGCCCCTAGAGTGTTACTTCAATTCCATCTCTGAAGCTCAGGCTGCTGTGAAATAGCACCGTGCCACAGTCACGCTGCTGTAAATGTCATTGCTCTGGTTGCTGGCAAGAGTCATTAAAGACAAACATGTTAGAGATAAGTACTTAACTTTTCTTTGTGTCTCAGAAAAATTTCCTCTGGTATTTAATCTTTTGAGCCTATTTGAGCTTGCTTACCTTCAAAAGGATCTTAAATCTTTTTATATGAAGAGATAAATATGAGGAAGTAAGTTTGCAGGAATAATGAGCTATCTGCAGACATTGTGAAACTCCTGTTGAGTGCAGGCTAGTCACCAACTTGTTCAAAACCTGATTGCCTGAAGAGAGATATGTGCCTTTGCAAAACTCTTCAGGATGTGAACTGAGCTGAATTAGCTTTGTGAAACCTTCCTGCTCTCAGCTCTTAATCATATATGTAAATTGGCCAAATTTATTTTCCTTATAGCTAAGCCAGATTCAAACGGGGATTCAGAAAGGCTTCTGAAACAAAGTTAACCTGTTAATGTTGATCATTAAAACCTTTTTAAGTGCATGGATTGTTTAGATTGCAGGTTCATGACTATGAAACAAGTTTTGTTGTGAATTTTGGCACTAGAGCATAGCAGGATATTATTCATTAAAGGAGAAACATGGTCAACAGTGCAACACCTACAACTTGAATTTAGGATGATAGTACTGAGACCAGTCTGAACTCACTTCTTCCCAGAATGAGAAATAAAACTTCCAGTTGTGTGGGATTTAAAAGAGACAGGTTTTGTTTGTTTGTTTTTTTTTTTTTTTTTTTTTTTTTTTTTACTGAAAACCAGCCACTTCCAGCATTCTTGGTGCAGAGTTAATTTGGTGGCTGTATTTCAGCATGAATACCTGAGTAGGCTGGCCTTCTGCAGAAAGCTTAGCATCTTTACACCTGCATCTGCTAAACAGTTTATCATTTTTCATTTGATTAGCATCATATACTCTGTGAGCACAGCATGAAAAAAAAAACAAACCAAAGACAAAAAAAAGAGACAAAATTGCTAAAAATATATTTGAAGCTACATGTTTCAGTCTAAAACTAATACTGAAATAGAAAATATGACCATTACCCTGGATAGGTCTTTTGTAACTGTATTTCTCATGCATTGTTAGGGAGAAAGAATTTAGCAATTCCAATACTCTGGCACAGATAATAATGAAATTATTATTTGATTGAAAGATATGGCAGTAAGGAAAATAATAATAAAGAAAAGAATAGTAAATAAATAACAACTACTCTTGAATAACTAGTGTTTGAATAAATCTTACACACATATTTTATACTTGCAGATGTTGTAGTTTGTTTGCATTGTACAGCCACCTGTAGCATGACTGTCTAGAAAAAACGTAATTGGTATTTGGACTGAAAGTCTTTGTGAAAGTTTTTCATGTAGGTAGGTTAGTGGTAGGTGGATTAATAATGGGACAAGCATGGTTAGTTCAGGTAAGATTTTTATTTTGTGAAATGGCACTAGACACTAATAAGAAAACTGAGGCAAGCATCCTCTCTTGCTGTGCTGTGCTGTGGCTGCCATAGGCACAAGGATGCTCTTTGCCACAGGCTGGATCCAAGGTAGGAATGGTATCTGCTTCATGGATAGGGATTTCGTTCTAGAGACACCATAATGATTTTTAATAAAGTGCTTTACTATTGAAAATTGCCTTTTTTTCCTCCAGACTTATTTATGTTTGTATGAAAATCTGTGCCATCAATTCTTGTTTACTAGAACCCTTATTTGACCAAGAAAAAAAAAAAAATCCCTTTATCTTTCAAGCATTAAACTGCCTAGGGAAAAATACTCAAACCAAAGAGCCATTTCAGGTTGGGGTTTTTTTATTTCCATGTAAATTGAAAATCCCAGATAAAAGAGCTTTGAAATTCTTCAAGAGAATGTAATTGTCATTATGCCTCTAACCCATTGAAATGACAGTGTGAGAGAGACCATGCAAAAAGTTTGTGGATTGCAAGAGAAGGGAAGAGCTAACTTAAATTGTTAATGGCAGCCAGGGTAGCTGTTCCCATTTTGTGTGTCTACATATAACAGTAGCATGCCTGCACTATTTCCATTGATAACTTATTGTACCTGGAGGGATGAAAAATGCCCCCAGGTATTTTGGTCAAAGTGAGGTTCTTCTAGACATTGTGTTTCTGAAGGCCTGTACATTAAAGCTGTAGTTTCCCCTTAAAAGTAGTTCAACATCAAAGAGAAAACCAAGGTTTTGATCCAATGCTCATTAAAGCCAGCAGGAGTTTCAATAATGTTTTGAGGAGGAAAAGGTTCAGGTTGTGAGTCTACCTTCCCAATGACTTCTTCATTTAAAAAGTCTGCCCCTTTTTTATTTAGCTAGGAGGTTTCTGTGAAGACTGTATTTGAATGCTGACTTTCTTGTAAAGCCTAAACGAACTCACTCAGTTAGGTCAAACTACAGTGAAGAGCTTTTCAAATAATGAAACTTGTAGAAAACAAAGAAAAACTAACTAATTTTGAAATGGCTTAATGCCTTGAAACATGCTGAAGGAAAGTAGTGTGTGAATAAATCCTTGATATAAGAGTATATTCTGAAAATCACTTTAATGACACGTTATCTTTCTATCCTCTGTACCATACTCATCATAATTCAACTCCTCTAAAAGAATTTATTGTTCCATATGGCTGCTCTATTACACAGCTTTGCACTTTTATTATTCCAACAGCAGCACCCAACTTGTTGTGGGACGCAATAGTTTTGAGCCAAGACTGTCTTTTCTTATTTAGACATCAGCAGTACAGTGTGCTGTGCTGCTCCCATTGCTCTAAGGTTAAAGCCTATTTTGTGAAGGTGGCTTTTCCATGCTCTTTTGTAATCGTTCCTTTCTTGGTTGTTATGGAGATAAAGCTTATGCAGTCTCTTTTCCGCTTTCTTTATCATGCTCCAGGTTCAATAGCACAGTAAACAACTTAGTAGGCAACCTATTTATCTATGTCAGTGCTGCAAGTTCAGACCTCTATTATTTAAGGTATGAATCTTTTTTCAGGTATGTTTCTCTGGCATCAATTCTATTACAAATTTTTTTCCCAAGTTGCATTAGCCTGTGTGGGATTTTAGAAAATATCAGGAAAACTGCTTTGGTAAAGAAGAAATTTCTCAAAATAACAGTGTCAGTTGTCAGCTGAGCTTGTGTTTCATCTATTAAGTACAACATGACCCAATGTGATATTTTGCACATAAAGCAGTTTGTAACACATCAGATGTTGCAGATTATTTTCTCATGATTATCAGTGAATTAAAATGTTTAAAATATTTTCATTTTCTACTAGCTGACTATTTTCTTGAAATCCTGATTTTGAATTTAAAAAATAGAAATCAAATTATGTTAACTTCCTTCTCTGTATTTAGCACTGAAAAGTTAGATGTGTTTTTGTGACCAACTAATTGCTCAAATTTGCTATATTCCACTGAAGAATGAACTCTGAGTAGGTAATTATTTTTGAAGGTGGGTTATTGTTGAGGGTTTTTAATGTTGATTGCATTAGCCTTGGAAAGTACCTATGGAAGTGCCATGAGCATCTACAGGGATTCTGAATGCACCTGTCCTTCCTAGCTTGTGGAGAAAATCCTGTGTCAGAAATTACTTGATTCTTGGGTGCTGCCTCACAGGAGGTGCAGCTGAGTGGTGTTCACTCCTGTCAGCTGGGCTTTCTTACTGAACTTCACCTCCCAGCACAGGCTGCAGCAGCCCACAGTGATTTCTTTGCTGAAAGGCTCTTCCATCCTAGGAGAGGCAGCTGGACACTGCCCAGTCTACACTGGAGAGTATTAGCATGAAATTAGTTTGGGGGGAGTTTGTGATGAAACCTTATCTATTTTCAGGTGAGAAAGCAGTTCAAAAGCACTGCTTTTGAGGCAGATTTCTGCTGAGAACCTGAGATTTATAAATTCCCTATATTCTCAGTGGCACAGGTGAAACCACTTGCACCAAGTCTGAACATTTAACTGCATTCACAAATTGCTGGAGAGCCTTTGTTCAAGAAAAAAATAGCATATCTGGCAGTTGTAAAAGAAGATACATAGAATATCTTCATGGCTTTATTCTGCTCTTTAGGGACTACGTTAAACATAAAACATCAACCTTCCTCACTTTCTGAAATTCACTAAATATAAAATAATGATCCTAGGAAATGCTTTGGGAAAAATCTCTGCTTATGAAAACATAGCATTAGATCATCTTATAACTCTTGAGAAAAAAGAACAACCATTTTAGGTCTCTCTTTTGCTCCATTCCTGTAACTTCCATTATGGATTATTCTATTGTGAGACTTAATCCTGTTGATAAAATGACTCCTCTTAACTACTGTGCTGACTGGGGTATATTGCATTATGCGGTAATTTTCTTTTAATCCTTATCAAATAAAAGACATGTGAGGGCACTTTTGTTAAACCAGCTCTTATAGTATTATTTTTATACTACTCAATATCAGCAATGAAGATTTTAGAAAACTTTTCCATTACACCTCAACAATGAACATGCAGTATGTTGTCTACTGCTTATAGCATAATTTCTTTTTTCTTTTCTCTCATTTAGTCAGACTGTAAGGACAACTATTTTTAGCATATTTTAGCATCAGTTTTTCAACCTCTGTAATGTCAAGGGAGAGACTTGAGTCTTGGTGGGAGCTTAAGTTGAGTAAATCAAGGCTGAATCTTGTGCATTAATGTTTAGATTTTTATTACAGTCTTGTAGATTAGGGAAAGGGGATGAATTTAATATTACATTAAAATTTTAAGGGTTGATCATAGATGATGTAGTGAATTCAGTCCTTCTTTGTTACTGCCAGTTCATAAAATTGTATTATGGAGGAAGAGGCAGGTATAGTTATACAGACCCATCTACCTTTTACACACACATATATACAGTACAGTGGCACACATATGTGTATCTGTGTATGTACTTATCCATATAATTTCCCTAATGCTGAGACATGATGGACATAATACTAACATAAATGCCAGTCCTGGATTTCTAGGTATCGGTGCCTACTTATGTTCCTTTTATGCTATCCCAAAAAGCACACTTTGGCCTTAACTGGGTGGAAATCCCTCTGAGAGAAGTGACAGCTGGTCTTTCCACTTCTATGAAACCCTTGATCCCTCTACAGAGAGTGGCACTGGCAGAGCTGATGTTGGAGCTGTATGCATCAGTGTTAACGAGCAAACTCGGTCCTTTCCTATGAGCAGGGTCTGTGCCTCCACTTCATCCTCTAGGGAGTCAGCAATTCTTAATAAATATCAGCCTCTAATAAAGCATTATCAGTCAGGGTTCATTGCTGACTGGAATTGAACCAGAGAAATAAATGCAAGTTGAATCTGATTGATAATGACTAATCTCAGCACCATCTGTCAGTGGTACATCTGTCCAAACCCTGTGGTTCTGCATCTTGTCTAGCACCACTTTGGATGGGGCCAAGCTGCCAACTTTGCTGCATCTTGGCTTAAGAAAAGAACCCTTTAGGAATAAGCTGCTGTACCACTAAAAGTTTCCTGCTGCTGTGAGGCAAGTGCATACCATATACAACCATTTCAGCAAATTCCAGCTTGTTCTCTGTCAACAGCCATGTAGAAATATTTCACTTGAATGAATTGCTGTATAATACATCAGTCTCCCTGACTGCACAGATTAATCTTGGTGGGAGAAACATATTTCCCATGCATTTAATGTTTTTGGAATCTCACAGAGAGAGAATGTATGATAGCAATATATGCTGTTTAGTCATCTCACTTGGTGGGGTGCATTTCTCAGGGGTGATTAAGCAATGAATAAATTAGGTTATATCAAGTGAATACTAATAAACATTACCTCATCATCACATTTGCAGCATAAAGCTGTGTCTTACAGACAATATTGAAAAAGTACTTCAGAATTACACAAAATGTTCTACTTTAATTCCTCAAGATACAAACTCAGGTTGCCTTAACACAGTCTAGGAAAGAGAAAAATAACTATGCTTAAAATGATTCTGACAGCTTTCTCATACACTAAAGTGTCACAAGCTTAAATCTGAATTGCAAAATCTACCAGAAGAAACAAATGTTTTATTGCCATCTCTTGTCAGAACTGATTTTTAAAATCCTACTGATAGACTCATCTACTCAAGCTTTTATTCTGTGGAGGAAGAGCACCTTTTAGCCCTCCTGCTTTATAGAAATCAACCATCTTCTTTTCCTACCCTTTTCCATAAGTCAGGAGTGTGGATGTAGACCAGCTTATGGGGCATTGGTGACCTGCAGGCATGCAAGGTGCCAGGCTGTGGGGCTCCTCTGAGGACCCACTAGACTGCAGGGCCATACCCCATTTCCTGCTTGGTGACACTTGTGGTATGGTCACAGTAACCCACTGAGCAGCTGCACGTAGTGCAAAGTAAAAAACCAGAAGAAAGGTGCAGAGCTATAATCCACAAGCATCCAAAGACATCTTTGCCACTGAGGAAGAAGCATGGAGTCAGCTGCCTGATTCTCAAGTCTAATGTGAATTTGGTAGTCTTGGTGCCTGGGAGAAAGAACCTGCATGTGCACCATGAAAGCACCACAAGAAAGTAAAATGAACCTTCCCTACATTTCTGGGTGTTTTCTACCTCCAATTGCAACAAACGTCATTAACATACATCTACATTTAGCTTTAGGGTGAGATTTAATTTAGCCAGTTTAGGTTGCCCAAAACAGAGAGTTTAATAGGACCCAGCTCTCAGAGAGGTGGTTGGTACTTTTGAATAGATTTCAGTAATTCAAGGTAGTCACTTAAAAACCAAGTCATCTGAGAACACTTGTCATTTTCTGAATGTAGGTCTAGATTAATGAGGGAGAAAGAGCCCTTTTTTTCATAGCTTGGTTCTGGTAAGTGCAAATATTCTGTGACAGCACAGGCACAAGAGACCTATATGGAAGCTTATGGGTATTGTGAGATCTTCCATAATTTAACAAAGTTATCAGCGAGACTGCTGCAGAAAAGGTTATATTTTTGAAAAAAAATATTTTAGCTGTTTCAGCATTCTGTCAATTATCCATTAATTTATTTTTAAACAGGAAAATGTAGTGTTGTAATTGATTCTCATACTGATAATTTAGGGCTGAAACATGAAAATAATAAGACATAATGAGGCTGACCTGGGTAAAAATATTCAAATAAACAAATATGATGTTAAATTTTCAAGTGTTCCATTAACTCTAGGTTTCCACAGGACCAGCATGCAAATCCTTAATTCTTCTGAACCATAAAGATCTTCACAGTGATCAGAAGTCAAAAGAACTGTTTTTCATTTCTTGTAACTTCTTTTCTACTCAAGGCCTTTTGCAACAGCTCACTTAATTTCCAAGGGGAAAAAAAACCAACCAAACAAAAAACAATATCCTGGTATTAGTTCAGTTTAAATGTAAACCAGCTCATTGCCATTCTTTCTCACAAACTTTAACTGTCTCCATGTGGACCAATTTTTTAGACTCCAGCTTAAGTGAATGAAGGTTGAAGTGCGATTAGGGGAAAATATGTAACTGAAATCCGTATGAGGCTAAAAAAATACAGCACAGAAACAACACAGGTCTGTTTGGAGAGTTTGTGTGGCCAGGTTTTGATAGTGGGGTGGCTACAAGGGTGGCTCAGTGAGAAGCTTCCAGAAGCTTCCACCATGTTCACAGAGTCAATGGCCAACTCCATGACAGACTGGCCAAGGCTGATCCCATCTGAACTGCGGTTTTGCCTCTGGCATAACACTGTTAAGAAGGGAGAAAATTTTCTGCACAACTGCAGTGCCAGCCAGAGGAAGGGGTGAGAATATGTGAGAGGAACAGCGGCACAGGCACCTAGTCAGTGAAGAAGGATGAAGAAGTGCCCCATGTGCTGGAGAAGAATTTCACTTCTGCCCCTGTTGCAGACCTTGGTGAGTCAGGCAGTCAGTCCCTCTGCAGCCCATGGAGAGACCCCCGCTGGAGCAGCTGGATGGATGCCTGAAGGAGACTGTGGGAAGCCCATGCTGGAGGGTCCCGTAGAGGGAGGAGCCCACAGCAGAGCAAGTTTGCAGGCAGGACTCCTGACAACAAGCTGGACCTGCTTCTGAAGAGCTACAGCCCGTGGGAAGGCATGTATTGTAGAAACATATGGAGGGCTGTCTGCTGTGGGAGGGACCCCACCCTGCCACCCCTGAGCAGGGAAGAACATGAGGAATCCTCCCCCTCATGAGGAAAACGCAGCAGAGACTACGTGCTGTGAACTGACCTGTGATTCCACTGCTGGCCAAGGCTGAGCCCATCAGCACTGGTGGTAGGCTGAAGTGATGCTGGGCAGGCTGTTTTTCTTTTCATTATTATTCAGTGGTGTGGGGAAAATGAAATAGATGAACAAAAATTTAAATAAACTGCTTCTTCCAGTTAATTTTTCTCACTCTGTAGCTTGTCCTGCATGGGTCATCCTGGAAAGTTGTTTTAGTAACAGCTTAGAGGAAGTCCTTAAATCACTCCAGCATAAATTATTTCACTTGAAGATAGATGTGTTTAAGTCCAACTCAGCCATCCTGAAGCTTCACCTTGTAGACCAAGAATGGAGGAAGATTTGCTATGAGCTGTTGTTAAAACAGAATATTGTGATTCAGCTTGTTTCAGCTGAAAAATTAATAATGGATAGAAACAGATCTTCCTGCTTTGGGTATGACTGCAGATACCCACTTATTTTCTGGGCTTCAGTTATGTACATTTCAGTTACACTGGGATTTCGAAGATACAGGAGCATATATATACATCCATACTGCATTTATACACAATTTTGGAAGTCCTAATGAGTCCCCTGGGAGTTTCTGCTAGTGACTATGACCCTGCTGTGTTAAGTGCTCAGATTCGAATAGATGTCTCAGCTCCAAAAATAGGCATTTCTTTCGATGTCACAGCAGAGGTGATGAGTAGATAAAGGAGAAGAGTTCTAATCATGTAGTTTACATGCTTCGGTTTACATGCTTTGGATATTCAAGCACCTGAATTTTTGCCACAGGACAGAAAAAAACTAACCAAACAAACACACACATACACACACCAAAAACCCCAAAACAACAACAACAACAACAACAAAAAAAACAGCTAAAGAGAAATGAGGATATTAATTGAAATATTCTGATTTCTACCCACATGTAAAGGGCTGGGGCATTCAACTATGAGACTCAATAAAAACAGGAACCAAGGAGAGTCATCTTAAGGAATGCTTGGCAGCTTTTTCTGACACTATCTGAGGAAGATTCTGGTTGATTATTCCCTCAAGACGTACATACTCACCCTTCAGGAGTGTTTCCAGTCAAAGTGCTGGAAAAAAAGATTGCAAGAAAAAATACTTGGGAAGAGCAGAACCCAAATGAATTTGCTGTATATTCTATATTCAGTCCCTACGTTCACCACTTCAAATACATACAATGGCTTTCTTTCTCTGCCATGAATGAGTTTTGACCTACCATAAGTTGTTTCATGGACCAGACAGGGTGCAGACTGAACTAGCTGTGACCTCCATAGATTACAGACTACATTTCACTAATCACTGTTATTAAGCTGGAATTCTGCCTCTCCAGATGAGAAGGCAGGTAGATGCACCTGGGGTGATTTTATGCTTGTGTGGATATTAGTATTTTATTTAACCTGGGTTTATTGGAAGAAGATAATATTTTGTAGCCCTACTAACCCATGCATAGGCAAGCGATACAGGTTCTCAAGTAAAGCCCTATGGTTAGAAGGAAGAGATCTTTTATTGATCAATCCAACATCACTCTGACTTCTGTGTTAACTATTAAGTAAAGGGTCATTAGTGATTAACAAGTCAGTCAGAATGTGAGGAATTAAAAATGTTTGGTAGTGTGAGTCAGGAGAACATTGAAAGGCAAGACTGAGATGCTGCCTTTCTTTCTCAGTTTTAGAGCCAAGGCAATAGACTATCATCTATGTCCTGGAGAGACCAAGCAACCACCTCTTAAAGAAATTTGGGGGGAATTGAGTTTGCATGGGCACTAAATTATTTCAGTCTTAATGCAATATAAATGCTATGTAAATGAATATTGCAGCTGCAATCCTATTAATAGAGGTAGGAGAAGAAAAGAGCCATATCTGTGTAGGAAGAACCACAGTATCTCTATTAGGTAACTCCATTTTATTTTTAGTTGTGCAAAGTATTA
This sequence comes from Regulus satrapa, assembly GCA_013396955.1. NCBI lineage: Eukaryota > Metazoa > Chordata > Aves > Passeriformes > Regulidae > Regulus > Regulus satrapa. The sequence continues at coordinate 26,975 of VWZN01003796.1, read as the reverse complement.
CAGATAATATTTAATATTTAATGTTATTTCTAGTATTTTCCATATATATTTAATGTTTCATTTTCTAAGAGCCCTTCCTCTGAATACTGTCTGGCAATGATTAACATCTGCTTAATTAGGATTTTAGCTTAGAGTCTGTGGGTTCCAACACCACGTGATGCTATTTGAGCTGACAGGGAGCTCTAGCTCACATTCCAGCAGAGTGTTAAACTGAGGGGCAGGGAAGGGACAGCTTCAGGGAAGTTTGCTCATCTGTCCCCTTCTAGAGCACATGGGCATAAGGAGACAATCAGATCAGACTGGGCAGCCCAGTCAGTGCCTGACACAGGATGCCTACTGTCTGACTGCTGTCAGGGGCCTGTGATGGGAGAGGACAGATGTTATCCTTTCACTGTGTTTGCACTGTCAGGAAGCATCCATCATAGCAAGGTGAGTGTCACTCAAAATGCATTGCACACTCCCCACCTTCAATATTCTGCAGGTGCAGTCTACAATTAGGCATGACATTGATTTGCCAGACAACAGTAGGAAGGAGCAGAGAGGACCCCAGATTTTTCTGGCTCCAGACCAAATTGTTTTGTAAGGAATGAATATTAAAACTAATCCCAAATGTTCTTGAATTTAGGGATGTGGGTGTTGAATTTTGAATTGAAATTTTAGCTTTCTTCACTTTAGGGCATTTAGACTCAGCATATTAGAGCAAAAGGGGATGAACTGTCAGTTCTCATCCTTTGAATATTACACCAAGCTGGTACGGCACATTTGTGACACTCACTGAGAATATGTGCTTTCCTTTCTTTCAGCTGACAAGAAAACTGCAACACATTTAGGAAGAAGACCTCATAATTTACCAAACTAAATGTGTTAAGAAATATTAAGTCTGCTTCTGTTGTGTCTTTTGGGGTTTCCCCCCACCTTCATTTCCAGATCACACAGGAACAGTGAAAAATGGGACTCCTGAGAGAATCTTTGGTCTGCTTAGCCTGAGCCCTCCCTTCACCTGAGTGATAGTACATGCTGCTGTGTCAGCTCCCAACACTCTTAAATGAGCATAAAATGTGCTTCCATCTATATATGCAGCAAGCTAATTCCCTGGGGTCAGAACTTGGGAACAGCCCTGCCTTGCACCTATCATGGAGCGAGTTGCAGCAGGCACTGAATCATAGAAGAGCTAACATGCTTGTGTCTTACCTAGATTGGTGTTGGCTACTGCAGTCAATTCCCTCAGTGTAGATGCAAGACGTACCTGAAAGAGCTCAAAATTGCTTGCTTCCTATGGTTTTTGGAACCTGTGCTAGTCAGAATAGAATAAATCAAATTTTAGTGAAAATTAAGGGGCATCCAAGGTGAGTGAACATATATTTCATGGAACAAATTGCAATGATGGTAATACAGTGGACATCAAACTATGAAAGGTTTCCTCTCATAGCTATCCAGTAAGACTACTGAATCAAGAGATAATTTCAACAGGAGCTCAGCACCATTGTACCACACTAAAATAAAAGTGGCTTGTTCTGAAAATATATAAAAAATACACAGGTGACAATAGAGCTCCCATAAGATTATGAGGATACCCTTCACATCTGGTCAATCTTATGGAAAAGATACCAGATAAAGTAGCATTAAGGTTCTAAAGCAAGCAGTGAAGAGTTACAAAATTCCAGAATTAAGCTTTCTGTATATCTCTCTGCATTTCAGGCTGTACAGCCCTGGGCTGTCCCCTTGCTGTGTATGAATTTTGGCGGTTTGACTGAGGATCATCCACAGTTTTTTATGCAAGACTGTCTCATTCAGTGCCCGGGCTGAACAGCACTCAGTGATTGAGTGGCTCCTCAATATTTTTGTTTTACCCTTGTATTTCAGTGCATGTCCCATGGACACATTTATTTTATGCTACTCAAGCCTTTCCATGTGACAGAATTATAGATGTCCTCGGGGAACTTTTCTCTGGTGTTACTCATTGCAAATTTAATTTGTGCAGTATGTTGTGGTGAGGGGTAATATTAACTGAATTTTTATATTGTAGAAAGGTAGACAGATTAGGCTTGAAATTACCCTTTAATTTTGGCAGCTAATTTGAGGCACCAAAGATTATATATTTTGTAGAATACCAAGTGCGGAATTATCACTAGACTGTTTTAAGTGCAAGAGATCTGTTTTAAGTTACAGAAATCTTGACTTCATCAGCACAAGACTTTCAGCCTCTGTTAAAAATCAGAAACTTGAGCCTTACATCAGAAACTTGAGCCATCCCAGAAAGGGGCCCACCTTGTGCAACTTATATTCTGAGTGTCTGAGTCCACTGTTTGAACTAATGGGGAAACAGGAGGATGATGGTGGGTTAACATCTTTCACATGATCAGACAATACTAGAAGTAAAACATTAACATTAAACAAAACTCAGCATTAAGTCCAACATTGAATGGTTTTGGAAGTTGATCTCAAATCTAGCTGATTTTCAGTGTAATTCACTGAAGACAGAGCAGTGTGGGCTGCAGCATCATAAGCAAAGTGATGAAGAGATCTCAGTTGCAATAGAGCCTCCCCAGTCTCCCAGTTGGGAACAGCTGGAAGGAAGCAGGTGCCATCAGGTGTTCAGCATAAAGCCTTGATATGATCAGGAAGAAAACTAATGAAAAGTTATTGTCACTCGCTCATACTCCTACATCTTCCTACATCCTTTTGTTTTTTTAGAATAACTGTAGATGCCTCATGGCAGCTGTCACATTAGCCCTTCACCAGACAAGGAGATGGGAAACTGTTATGGCTTTAACTGGTTGAAGGGTTATATTTCTCCTAGCAACTTTTAACCTCAAAGCAGAGAGCTTCTTTAGGTCATGTCAGTACATGTTCTTTAAAAATAAAGTTTTTGTAAATAATGCAAGTTTCTACCAAGTCAACAATTTTATTTAATCTGGGGGTTTTGTGCCTTTACCCCCTCCAAACACTGGGTTCTTCATTACAATACTTAAAGCCTTCCCACCGATTTTTCAATGCAGCTGCTCACTGCCCAAACCTGCTGTCCCCTGTGGACTCAGTGTCTCTTCTCCCTTCCCAAGCACTACCCTACAGCACTGCTCTTGCACACTCAGAGTGTGGTTTCTTGATCAGTCTGTCTAATTGATTTTCCTCTCCTTACATGAGCAATGCAAAGCAGCAGATGAGTGTAACCCAGCATCTTTACTCACTCTGCCAATGCTGTAGCTGTCAACAGAGAGCAGAAGAGAATTGATGTGTGTCACTTCATTACCTGTTCTTAAATAATGAAATATTCTGTTAAAAAACATCGTGTTTATCTACCAATGTGCTGGCTAGGTTACACAGTTCCTTCTACTTATTTCTATATCTCTAACGTCCAGCTCATCTAAAGTTAGATGTCTCTTAAAGACAGGAGCAATTGACAAGCTCTTGAAAAATATCCTGGTTGCTACCAAGCAATTCACGGTCCTCTGCCAATGCAGCTAATAAAATTAGTGCTATGAATAAACAGATACATCAAAATTCAAGGAGCCAGCTGCCTACCCGGACCTCTGTAGATAATGGCCAGTGTATTTATGTGACAACCTCATGAAATTTCTAATATTCAGAGCATCCACACTGCAAGAGGACTGTTCTGTTTCTCATGAATCAATCAAATGGCAGACCAAGTTCGCAAACATAATTATCGAGGTGAGCTAAGACACTGACAAATGTTCAGCTAAATGGGAGCATAATTTATAAATCAAAAAAATGTGGAGCTTACCTGGAAGCATTACAGTCTTTGAATCTGTCCTAACATCTTTTAGGGAATAGTCTCTGCCTTTCAAACAAACAAACAAAAACCAACCAAATAAACAAAAAGCAAAATATTCAAAAAAGTGAAAATATAAAGAAAAATAACTAGTTTGGTACAATATTTTACAATGTAATAACTGTTATGATTTTGAAATGTTTAATTCACAATTCTTACTCTATTTAAAAAGGTTGAGAATATTTAAAATAAAAAGGCTGCATCATAAAAATATAACATTTTTGGAGCATTAAGGCATTGATCCATTTTGTGCCATATCCACATCTCAGCCCAGGTGTGATTCTGCAGCGGAATGAGTTAAAATCACTGTAAACAACAATTGCAGAGTCATCAGGGATTTCCC